>CM041780.1:27410032-27837149 GCA_023374045.1 Limonium bicolor
CAAGAGACAAGAGACATACAATTAAATATAGTTCTTCCTTTGCATAAATACAAAAGACATACTTTACCTTATAAAACAAAAGGTTGTCCCCACTTGCTTACCCATGTGAGAGCCAGCCAATTGGAGCCTCCAATTGCTCCTCTTTTCCCTTGTATTTCGGTGCTCCAAACAAGAAAAGCAAGAGTGCTTAGTCACCTTACAATAATTGAATTAAAGTAACATTATTTCTCATTTTTGATTCAAATTGGCTCCAATCATACCCTACCTTTGTCAATCAGGACGGCTGCCCCCTCTTCTTGTCTCCACCGAATTCCCCTTCAATTATCAGCATCAATCAAGCATTGATGAGTCATCAAAACAATATGACCTAAATATTCAAAAAAATGACTTTAAGGCAATTTAGGTCATTCTCCTTCATTTCTCCTCTTCAGCCGAGGTTCTCGTCCTGAGCTCCCCTTTGGCTCCTCTCCATCGTAGGTAAGAGTTCCAAGCTCCATTGGAGAGAGTTCATGCTCTAGGTAAGCTCTTAAGGCATGAAAATGCCCATTTTCTTCATCTTTCTTTCCTTTTTCGATGATCTAAGCTCCAACCACTTCCATCCATGAATCTAGGTTGTTTTGGAAGTTAAATGAAGGAAGAATCTCGGCCATAACAAGTAAGAAGGTTGAGAAACTCAAACTTGTTCTTAAGGTACAAAAATGTGCTTTAAGCTCATATCTTTTGATTCCCTTCAATTCGGCTGTGAAACTTTGTTCCAGCCTTTTTCTTCTTCTTCTTCCTTTTCATGTAGATTCAGTTGGTATACCAAGATCTACCAAGGATAGCTAGATCCAAGCCAAAAACAACCATTTTTGGCATCTTAACAAGGTAAAACTTAGCTATCTTCCAAGCTAATTCACCATGGTTTTATACCTTGTTCTTGAGAGTGTTTTGATACTCTTTCTCTTGGAAAAAAATAGGGCCAAAGTAGATCTATTCAAGCTTGAAGATCTAAGGTAAAAATCCATGATTTTCATGACTTAAATTACTTCTTATGGTTAGATCTTGCTTGGAGACTAACTAGGCCTTGTTTTCTGTCTAAAAACATGTAGAGAAGCTTGGGAATTTCTACTTAAGGTGGCCGAACCAAACAAGTTCTATCTAGGTTAAATCAAAATATAATTACTTAAAACCTTAACTTGTTTACATTAATACAGTTTAAGCTATTCCTAATTAATTGCGTGAGTGAAGAGGTAAAATAAGGTCTTGTTGACCTTAAAATGATTAAGAATGGCTTAATAAATTTATAACTAATTAAACAAGCATAAATGTCAAATTTTAAGACATTAATGTGGAAGTTTGGTAAATAAATGAAAATTATATGGTGAGGCCGAAAATTTATATGTATTTTGGGACATTTATGTGTAATTTATTTTGCAAGCCAATGTTTGTAATGGCCATGTATTTAAGGCCATTTTATTTATGCAATTACAAGCTTTTATTAAGTTTGGGTGTATAAATTATTACCGAAATGAATAAGGGTTAGAGTGTAATTAAATTAAATTTTGGGCTTTAGAATAATAAGGCCGAAAATTAGAGTTAAAAAGGGTTAAAATAAGTTTTAAGATTTTATAATTGTTTGGGGTTAAATGGTAATTTTTGAAAAGTATGGGTACAAACCGTGAATAAAGGAAATTAATGGTCAAGGGAAATATTAAGGTGGTCACCTGACCATATGATAGGTTTTGACCAAATTAGATAGTTAAATACTTATTTAAGGTGTTTATAATAATATAAGTATCTTAGGTAATATTTTTATAACATGTGGTAAATATGTTATTACCGAAAATAAAGGGGTACATGGTATTTTAAACACCCATGGCTATTAGATTTTTAGGATTTATTTGGTGGAGTTTGGAATTAAATGAACTATATATGTTAATATATAGTTATAATGTCATTATGACACTTTGGAGAAAATAGATGGTGGAATGGTAAATATTGAAAGTAATGGGTTAATAAGGATATTTATAACCCTTTGGAATTTTGATTTTTAGAATTATTAGAGATTTAATTTTGTTAAATATGTTTTAATGATATGGTGACTATATGTTATAAATAGGGCCAAATGGCAACTATAGAATAGCACAAGGCTGTTCGGAATTTACAAAAATAACCATAGGTTATACTCTTTTATTTAGAATGTTATATTAAATGGAATATATAACATGGTGTGATTTAAAGGGGTGATTTTTGTAAATTAAGGAAACTATGGTTTATGGAAAGAATAAGATTTTCGATGGTGCCTAAGAGGCATATAAAAATAGTTTTTATAAAAACTATGGGTTATAAGTTAAAGGGAATAAAAATGTCACATAGTATGATATTATATGGTATAACATTACATAATGTTATGTGGTCAAATGGGATTTAAATAAAGTTAAGGGCTATACCGAGTTAATGAGAGTTGAAAATGAATGTTGACTAAGGTCTATAATTTATAAATGTTATAGCAATTATATGTTTAGATGGAATTAATATAAAAGGGTACTCACATAAAATAATGTGACAAACTACAAATAATGAGACTTGTAAACTAAGGTACCTATGGGATAAACCTTAGGAGTTGTAAATGTACAACATAAAGATACATATATTAGATAAAATCTTATATAAGTTGTACAATCAATACAACTAATGGGAATAATCATCTAACATAAGATGATAAATGTAACATAAAATATAGGAGTTTATGAAACTCATGAGAATTACCTACATGGTAAAATATATACATACACAAGAATAATGTATATAAGGTGGATAAATATATTTTGGTTGAAAACCATATGATTAATGGTGGTGGTTATTAAAAAAAAAAGATATAGTTACGATCTATAAGTTATGATTTTAGAATGCAATATAATATAAGAGATGCATGCATACATGCAACTATGGGTTACGTACCTAAACTAGATGTGGATAAGATTAAAGAATATAAGGAATTAAACTTCAGTTGAATGTTTTGACGTACGCGTTTAAGTAACAAAGCCGACTGTTTTAGAGAAACCTGCAACAAACAACTGTAGAAAACAGGGTGACTGTCGGGTTACTTATTATTCGGAAATACCGTGTATTAGTCATGGAGACTGACTTGTAGTTTTAATACCGTTAGATTATACTTCTGACAAGGACTCTTGACAAGCTAGCGGACTACACGGAGCATAGGATCTTGCTGATTCATACTCCACCGTAATACAATCAGGGTGAACGGTATGTAAAGGGGTTTGATCCAGGTTGTCCTAAGGTTGCTCCTTGGGCTCGGATTGGTTGATATAGCTGTATGTTGTTGTGTGATCTGTGATAAGATTGTTTGTCTGAATGTGTTATTAATATGCATGAATTGTATATTTATAGCTGCTTATTATTTACTGTTGTGAGTTAACAGTATTGGTTCGTATATATGACCTATATATATAAAACGAACTAGCGGCTATGGTGCTATCTTATATGAAATATAAGGAACGTAAGTAAAACGTTGTAGCACTATGATAAAAACACTACATATTATCTGAGACTTCTATACGGAGCATTGGCCTTTTCTATACGCCGCTCTCGTATCTAACACCGGATCCCGAGTTTACAGACTTCGGATTGGACTAATGACCTTAGTCTGCTGTGTTAGGAAAATTTGGTAATGCGATGCGATGGAATAATTAATTAACTAATGAGGAAAGTAAGCCAAGAGGATGGGCTCTTGGTGCGCGCTGTGATCACAAAAACGATACCAGGATGTCCGCGTACGGGTCCGCAAGTATCAAGAAATTTCCCGTGAGCTAGAAGGCTCGTTGGTCGGAGACTCTACCGTTGGTGGCTACTGCCGTGGGTGACCCGCCATAATACATGGGAACTAGAGACATGTCGTTTTAACGAGACATTGTCACTAGGTATACTGAACAACTAAAACAATTGAGACTTATACAGTGGCGAACAATACCATGGACGAGACTTAATACTTGTTTATTATTCTCGTTGTTTCGCTTGTTGTTCATTGGTTATACTTGTGGTTATTTTATTGTGTGTTATGGTTGGATGGAGCCTACAAGGCTAAGGTAAATCGAATATGAAAACTGTACGCTACGGCAGTTGTACATTGTACAATATATTGTTGATACTCGATACGTTCGATATACAAATGTTGTTTGAGATATTCTATGACTGTTTGGATTGGATGGGTGATTAAATGTTTATGGATATTTGGATGGTTGATTACGTATATTATACATTTATGCTTCAGTTCTGATTATACTGTAAATGGTAAAGCGTGAAACCAATCTGATAACAAGATGGTTAAAATGACAAGTGACCATTAGGGTCCAGGCCCTGCATACTCAGCGTCTATCACTGATACTACACCATTTCAGGTTGTTGACCATTGTCGGAGCTGAAGAGCAGGAACAGGGTAATTGGAGATGTTGTATAGTAATGAAGATGGTGTATGGTCTTATGGTAAGGTTATGTATTTTTCAGGATTGGGTAGTCGCTCACTTGTCGAGGTTTATGGTTATGGACTTAGTATGATGTATAGGAGTTTCTCGTTGTCACTGCGGTTAGCAGTTTGTTTATTTTGGAAGTTGGATGTAGTTTGGCTACGTTACTCGCATGGGCAAGTAATGGCCGGTGACACCCGAGTGAGTTTTGTATTTGTTATTTATTTTCCGCTGCGAGACGTTTTAATTATTGCTACGTGAGGGATTATATCGTGATTATGGAGAGGGGTGTACAACTAACCCCCTTGGTATTAACCCCGTGATTAATCTATCATCTTACTCGTGTTATAGACAAGTTTGGAATTGGTTATTTAATCCTTTAATTATTTTAGTAACTAACATGTTGTATTATGCTACAACTTAGGATTTAATCCTCTATATCATCTCTTTTATCCATGAGTATATATACATATACATTTCATATAGACATTGTTACTATATGATATTTAATGTAATTGACCTTCAAGTATTAATAGCCTTTGGCATTTAAATTCTTATTTAATTTAGAGCTGGTCAACTTGACCCTCTTTAGTCAATTTGGTTGACTTGGTCAAAGTATTCAAGTCAACATTGCTATATAATCCATAATAATTCCTTAAATTATAATTCCAGTATTTGTATAACCCTTTATACTATAACATTTCTCCTTTTTATAGCACTCTTCTTAATTTTTGTTTACCAACTATATACATATATGTACATAAGTATATATAGATTTAACATGGCCATATATAGTACATGCGTGCATATATATATATACATATGTAATGTATAATTACACATTAACCAAGATTTGTTCCATTTGTCATTTTCAAACGTGGAAATTGTTGTTAAGTCAAGATCCTTTAGTTTGATGATAGCAAACCTTTGTTGTTTATCTAATATGTTTGTTGAGCTTATAATTCAGATAAACATGTAAAGGAGTGGCTTAGCACGCAAGGTTGCAAGCCAACTCTGTTCATGACATGTGCGAGGAGTGGCTTAGCACACAAGGTTGCAAGCGCACTCCGTTCATGACATGTACCCATCCAGTCAGGCACTTGTCTGGAGAGCATCGATAGAACTTATAGTACACACAAGAAGTCAAATACTACACAACCATTTCTCTCATAATATTATATATATATATATATATATATATATATTAAATGTATAATTACACATTAACCAAGATTTGTTCCATTTGTCATTTTCAAACGTGGAAACTTGTTGTTAAGTCAAGATCCTTTAGTTTTGATGATAGCAAACCTTTGTTGTTTATCTAATATGTTTGTTGAGCTTATAATTCAGATAAACATGTAAAGGAGTGGCTTAGCACGCAAGGTTGCAAGCTAACTCTGTTCATGACATGTGCGAGGAGTGGCTTAGTGTTGGGCAGAATAGTAGTTAAACTATCTTGCTAACTATGGGCAGTGAACCCAATCTTTGTAGTACAACAAGGTCGTATCCACAGAGACTTCGCAACTGTCTAATTAATTATCCAGTTTAATAAATGTACAAAAAGATAAATTAAATGCATAAAATATAAATTGGGGTTTAGCCGGAGGCAAGCTTGATTTTTAGGAACAGAGCGGAAATAATAAAACAGTAAAATAAAAATGGATGGAAGGAAAAAGGGTATCCTAGGATTGCGGGGGAATTTCCTAAATTACTTAGACAATTAATAATCCTAATTTGCTCTTATTTGTCTGTTAAGAATTTATCTTGTGACCTTTCTAAATCATAGATAAGGACAGCTCTTAATTAATTCATTAAACTTCTTACAATCAGAAAAAGTCTAAAATCATTAATTAGCTTTAAGTGAGAATTCTTTTATAACAGCGATGGATTTTATCTGCTAATCAAGGAGTATAATATCTAACGTTTATCTCTCTTTGGTCTATTCTCAGATTTACAAAATCATTGAAATAAGAGAAACCGTAAATGCATAAAAATGATCAGTTATTAAGCATTTAATAATTTAGAGAGACAAACAAATATTTATAAGCAAACTTGGTATTAATAATAAGTCTGAATTATTTAGGAACAAACCCCATCCTAGGATACAAATAAAATCACTTAGACATTAACAATAATAAAAAGGGAACAGAAATAGCCATTAATTTGGAGACTGCCGGCGGAGACTGGACTGCGATTCGCTTCTGGTCCAGCTCCCTTTTCTTCTGTTCTTCTTATCGCGTTTCTGCTTCGTGGTGAAATGTAGAATAAAACTTAAACGGAGAAGTGGGAGATAAGAGGATGAAGTGGATCGATGGTGGTGGTTGTGGTCTGTAACGGTGGTCTAATACTAATAATAACAAATAACAGATAACTCTAACGATTTGGATTGTGAGGAAGGGAATTATTTTATTTGCGCAAAGGCGTGGGTTTATATAGAGGCAGAGGAGAAGAAGGTCCGTACGAATTTGTTTAACTGTTGATTCATTGATTGCGCAGGGGACAGGAAGATGAAGACGCGTGAGGGATAAGAGGCTCATTAATGCAGACAGTGGGCAAGTTGTGCGAGTTGCAGCAGACGACGGCGCGAAGAAGAAGATAAGCTCGCGACTAATAATTATTGCTGTCCGCCTGTGGTACCGCCTGGTAAGTGGCGGTTCCCTCCTACTTGACCGCCTCCAAGACCGCCCAAGAAGTGGCGGTCCTCTCCTTCACCGTCCGCCTGGACAACCGCCCAATAAGTGGCGGTAACCTGTGTGATGTCCGCCCATTTCAGAGGCGGTTGTGTGTTATTTGTCCGCCTCCAAGGGAGGCGGTTGGGTGTGTGATGTCCGCCCCATACTGGGCGGTAGCCTTTGTGAGACGTCCGCCTGTTATCGCGATGTCTCTTGTCCGCCTGTTATCTCCATGTACAGGCTTATTTCTTCTACGGCTCTAGATTCTTCGTTTGGACTCCGTTTTCTGAGCCGCTGCGGCTATGCGTTGATCTCTTCGTGTACTTTCTTCCTAGCTTTGGCTTTTCCTCATGTTTAAACCAATAAATTTGTGAGATAATCATAAAACATAAACTAGAGGAAAACATATGATAAGTGAGAAATGAGCAGAAAGTGCTAATATTATATAGAAATACACCTATAAATCATGCTCATTTGGACACTTATCACACCCCCACACTTATCTTTTTGCTTGTCCTCAAGCAAATCACGTAACCAATTAAGTAGGGAATGCTCAATACTAACAAATATTATTATGAAGGGTAGGATAAACATGATCTTTTTAACTTATTGAGGAGTGTGAAAAATTAACTGCTGGTGGCAAAGGTGTGCTCAGGGTAAAAATAAAATATAGAGTTTCGGGGTATGATCTAAGGTACTTCATGTTTCCTTTTTAGGTGACTGAGAACTTTTACCATGGCCAACTTCTCTCAAGAATGGGCATTGAGGAGAAAAAACAAAGGAAAAATAGATTCATGCATTTGTTTCACTTCTGCATAAGAGATGAGAAAATATAGGCATCACGCCTTGTATTTAAGAACACTCAACTCTCTTTGTTGGTTACCAATGGCGTCTCGCTAGTCCCTTATTTATTTTTCTTCTCTTTTAACAGAGAAGCACCCTTAGCAATCCCTAAGAGAGAAGACAGAAAGAAACCTGAGCAATAAATCCAACCATTTGCAGATTATTTGGTCACACCGCATATAAAATGCTCCTCAAAAGTAATCGAAATTTTAAAATTTGTATCATTTATACCATTTATCCCACAATTCATAACAATATTTATTCTTAAAGAGAACAACCCCACATATAAAGGGTCCATGAATTTTGAATTTGGACAAACGAAAAATAAGGAGAGAGATTAAACATTTAAGCACAAAATGTCACCGAAAAGGGCACACTCCCCCACACTTAAATTGAACAATGTCCTCATTGTTCACCAGAAAACAAGGGAAGGTTTCAGAAGACCTTTTCGGTAATAGATAAAATAGATAACACAAAGATCAAAATAAACATTTAAGCACATAAACGCTCCTCGCATTTTTATTTATAAATCAAAGCAAACTAAAGAAAACTGGTACTCCCCGATTTTATTTTTGCTTGCGTTAATCAGCGTTCCCCCCCCTTACTGAGCTTCAGCCTCAAGTAGCGTAGCTTGGTGCGGTGTCCACATGGGTTCACCTGCTAAGACACTAGAAGCAACATACTAAAACGGGGTTAAAAGTTAGCAAAAATAAAATTTAAAGAACCTGAAAATTAAAAGAACATAAGGAAAATAAATAAAAGTACACAGGGTTGCCCTCCCAGGAAGCTGCCTTCTTTAACGTCTTTGGCTAGACGCCTGCTTTGTTATCCTGGATCAAAACAAAACGTTACCCTCCTCGGCATATACAATAATAATTAATAATACTCCACAAAATCCGGTGTTGAGGAGGTACTGCCGGGAACGATTCTAACAAAGACCCGGTGAAATGACTTTTTCTTCCTCAAATTGGAGGATGTTAAAAATCCTCCTCTTGTTGTTGAGGCTTTGGTAAGAACCTTGATAGGGATCTTCAAAGGGAGGTGGCTCCTTGAATTTACTATAGCACTCTCTTCTGATGGCTCGGAGGGAGGCGACAATCTCCTCCTTTCTCAAGGTTGAGGATGTATCCACCTCAATCTCTTCTGGGTAAAGCCAACGGTGAAGGAGGAATAGTAGTTGATTTCAGAGGGAGGGACCCATGAAGTCCAAGAATAACTCTCTTCTGAGGGTTGTCTCCATAATCAAGCTGATTGGGTTTGGTGTGGGATTCTCTAATTCGAATAGGGGAGGAGGTGGAAAGTAGCTTAAGTCCTCAGCAAGTTGTTCTTCCTCGTGAAACCTCTGCATTCATTGTGGAACGGGTTGTTCCATGTTTCTAACTGATCTCTACTCTTGTGCCGGATCATTTCAATGTTGAGGTAAACTTTGCCATCATTTCCCGTAAAATGGCGTTGGTCTCTTTCTAATGCAACCATAGGACAATAGGTATTCCATGGTCTCCTCCACACTCTTGGCAGACACTCCATTACGTAGTCATCTGCGCCATAGGGGTAACCATACCAATTTCCTGCTTGATCGTAGCGACCATCCATCAGAATTAAGTACCTTTAAAACAAACAAAATTTATACACAAAAAAAGTGACAAATACGAAAATGAAAGAAAAACTAAACAGATAATAAATCAGATAGTTGGACCGAAGTCCCTGGCAACGGCGCCAAAAAACTTGTTGGGCAGAATAGTAGTTAACTATCTTGCTAACTATGGGCAGTGAACCCAATCTTGTAGTACAACAGTCGTATCCACAGAGACTTCCAACTGTCTAATTAATATCCAGTTTAATAATGTACAAAAAGATAAATTAAAGTGCATAAAATGTAAATTGGGGGTTTAGCCGAGCAGCTTATTTTTAGGGAAAGAGCGGAAATTAAAAAGTAAAATAAAATAAATGGATGGAAGGAAAAGGGTATCCTTAGGATTGCGGGGGATTCCTCCTAAATTACTTAGACAATTAATATCCTAATTTTGCTCTTATTTGTCTGTTAAGAATTTATCTTGTGACCTTTCTAATCATAGATAAGACAGCTCTTAATTAATTCATTAAACTTCTTACAATCAGAAAAATCTAAAATCATTAATTAGCTTTAAGTGAGAATTCTTTTTATAACAGCGATGGATTTTATCTGCTAATCAAGGAGTATAATATCTAACGTTTATCTCTCTTTGTGGTCTATTCTCAGATTACAAAATCATTGAAATAAGAGAAACGTAAATGCATAAAAAGATCAGTTATTAAGCATTTAATAATTTAGAGAGACAAAACAAATATTTATAAGCAAACTTGGTATTAAAATAAGTCTGAATTATTTAGGAACAAACCCCATCCTAGGATACAAATAAAATCACTTAGACATTAACAGTAATAAAAAGGGAACAGAAATAGCCATTAATTTGGAGCTGCCGGCGGAGACTGGACTGCGATTCGCTTCTTCCAGCTCCCTTTTCTTCTGTTCTCTTATCGCGTTTCTCTTCGCTCGGGTGAAATGTAGAATAAAACTTAAACGGAGAAGTGGGAGATAAGGGATGAAGTGGATCGATGGTGGTGGTTGTGGTCTGTAACGGTGGTCTAATACTAATAATAACAAATAACGATAACTCTAACGATTTGGATGTGAGGCAGGGATTCTTTTATTTGCGCAAAGGCGTGGGGTTTATATAGAGGCAGAGGAGAAGAAGGTCCGTACGAATTTGTTTAACTGTTGATTCATTGATTGCGCAGGGGACAGGAAGATGAAGACGCGTGAGGGATAGAGGCTCAATTAATGCAGACAGTGGGCAAGTTGTGCGAGTTGCAGCAGACGACGGCGCGAAGAAGAAGATAAGCTCGCGACTAATAATTATTGCTGTCCGCCTGTGTACCGCCTGGTAAGTGGCGGTTCCCTCCTACTTGACCGCCTCCAACCGCCCAAGAAGTGGCGGTCCTCTCCTTCACCGTCCGCCCTGGACAACCGCCCATAAGTGGCGGTAACCTGTGTGTGTCCGCCCATTTCAAGAGCGGTTGTGTATTTGTCCGCCTCCAAGGGAGGCGGTTGGGTGTGTGATGTCCGCCCCATACTGGCGGTAGCCTTTGTGAGACGTCCGCCTGTTATCGCGATGTCTCTTGTCCGCCTGTTATCTCCATGTACAGGCTTATTTCTTCTACGGCTCTAGATTCTTCGTTTGGACTCCGTTTTCTGAGCCGTCTGCGGCTATGCGTTGATCTCTTCGTGTACTTTCTTCCTAGCTTTGGCTTTTCCTCATGTTTAAATACCAATAAATTTGTGAGATAATCAATAAACATAAACTAGAGGAAAAACATATGATAAGTGAGAATGAGCAGAAAGTGCTAATATTATATATGAAATACACCTATAAATCATGCTCATTTGGACACTTATCACTTAGCACACAAGGTTGCAAGCGCACTCCGTTCATGACATGTACCCATTCAGTCAGGCACCTGTCTGGAGAGCTTCGATAGAACTTATAGTACACACAAGAAGTCAAATACTACACAACCATTTCTCTCATGCATCAGATGCAGTAGAAGGACAAAAGACATCAAGTATGCCGACAAACTCATGTACACTCATGCATCCACAGAAGCAACTAGCTCACGACAAAGTCTTGGTCATTAATGAACAAGATAACAAGACAGGGTCAGGGCTATTAAGAGGCACTCATTACGTAACATTAAATAAAGCCTAGGAGAGCATTAATGAGGAAAACAAGATCAGGCAAGTGGACCGACCACCGAGCACACACCTCCAACGTGTCAACCATAGAGCGACACATGTCCTGACGGTTCAAAACAAGTTGAAGACCAGCCTATATTCGTGTGTGGCTATTTTGCTGCGATGAAGAAGCAAACAACTATAGATCTAGGATATCATAGGTTATTTGTTACACATCTTAACTTACTTGTATAAATACGATGTATAACGTCTTATGCAAATCAACTTGGTCATACATGAAAAAGAGAAATATCTAGAGCAAGTATAAGTTAGACTAAGTGTGTGTAAGTACTAGGAAGTTGGTGAGCTGGGTAGGACTGGGTTGGTGAATGAATACTGTGTGTATTTGGTAGACTGGTCAGTCATGGAACAGTTGGGGAAACGTAGTCCTGCTGTCAGGATTTCAGATGCAGACTATGGCGGTTCTATAATCGATCGAAAGAGCACGTCAAGAACATCATTCTTCGTTGGATTATGTTTGATCGCATGGGGATCAAAGAAACAACAAAGCGTGACAATCTCAACTGCTGAATTAGAATACATAGATGCATCAAGCTGTTGTGCTCAACTTTTATGGCTCAAACAACAAATTGGTGACTATGGTGTCAAAACAGGTACACTACCATATGTGTGATAATACTAGTGCCATATCAATCTTCAAAATCCAGTACATCATTCTCGTACTAAACACATTGACATTAGACATCATTTTCTTAGAGATTGTTGTGAAAAGAATTAGTTGGTTTAAATACATACAATTTAAACCAGAAAACCACTAGCAGACATTCTTTCCAAGCCATTAAGTAGAGAAAGATCAACAAGATTATTCATGATCTTGGAATGATATTCATTAATCATGATTAAGCTATCTTTTCAACTCTCATGACTAGTCACCGACAGGGTCAGCAACAACTCAAATTTGTCGTTCAAAGGTCTTTATATAGTTTAATGCATAAACGAGAATCAAAAGGCTACTTGAAACAGATCTGTCAGCTACTTCACAAAAGTGAGGCTAGGATAGGAAGGGTGTCATGAATATAAACGTATTACTTGCAACAGATTGATGACTGGCCGTCACGATCGATGCCCGTTGTGAATAGTACTATTACGACCTGTCAGCGAGTTGATGGGGAACGGTTGTCGACCGTTTACTCGATATCTATAAAAGGGCGATGAGAGTTTTACTCTAGTCACACAATTGCCCTCATTCTCTCTAAATCTCTAAGAATACAACTAGCTTCTTTTCTCTCTAACAAATACTCTTGTGAGCTCAGTGCGAAAAATCCTCACCTCACAGCCTCGCTAGAAACACCTCGATCGAAAAGTACTAATTCCAGAAAACCTTTAATCGACCATGGAACCTAAAACTGATAAGCGTTCAAAGACTACCAAGGCTATCATAAGGGACATCAGCCCTGAGAATATCATCGACACACAACCGATAAGTCCTATCATAGCACCGTGTTGTCATAAAACTACACGTTAATATATAATTTACAGCAAACTAAAAGGAAAGTGCACCTTAGTCGGGTAGTAAAAACAAGTGTCGTATCCACAGGGAAATTGTTCAATTATCCTAGTCTTGGTAGTTAATAAAACTGTAAAAAGGGTTTAGCCGGAGGCAATTGATTTGTTGTTGGATTAGTACAGAAATAATAAAAACAGTAAAATAAGGTGAATTGATGATATAGATGGAAAAGGGTATCCTAGGATAGCGGGGAATTACCTAAATTACTTAAACAGATTTATAACCTTGTCTCAATTATTTATTGTCTATTAGTAATAATTGTCAGTTACGAACTCTTAGTTATAGTCTCAGTATTTCCTGCTCAATCCGGAGGTAAATACCAAGGTTAATTCCTTTGTGGTACTTAGACTATCTCAAAATCATATGTTGATAGTTACCATAAAAATGCAGTTTTGTCACGCAAAGCATTTAACAATATTTGCTGAAAGGAATTAAAACAAGTTTAACAAGAGAGATAGGTGATAAATATTGTTTTACGTAATATTAGAATCAAAACCCCATCCTAGGATACAAATGAAAATTACTCAGACATTAACGGGAATAAGAAGATGATAAGTGTCCAAATGAGCATGACTTATAGGTGTATTTCATATATTATATTAGCACTTTTTCTTGCTCATTTCTCCACTTTGGTTAGTTTTTCCTCTAGTTTATGTTTTATTGTTATCTCACAAATTTATTGTTTAAACATGAGGAAAACCAAGCTAGGAGTAAAGTAGACGAAGAGACGAATGCATAGGCGCAGACGACTCGAAAAACGGAGTCCAAACGAAGAATCTGGAGCTGGTCAAAGTTCGTAGAAGAAAATAAATTCAGTTTGTGACCACACAAGTAACCGCATGAAAACTAATGCGGACAACTCACAACCGCAACCGCATGAATTAATGCGTACAACAACAAAGAGGAACATGTGTCCGCCTCCGCGACGTCGTGAAATAAAGCGGACAAGGGAGGAGGACCGCGCGGACAAGACTAGAGGAGACCGCATGCGCGTCCGCTTGGATTTAGACGGACAAGAAAGGAGAGTCCGCCCCCGCGACCTCATTAAACCAAGGCGGACGCGTGTAAATGTCCAGAAATTAATGCGACAGTTTTCTTCTCTGCCGACTGTCTGCAAGTTGCTTCTGCCATATCCATTACCAGTCGACGCCTACCTTAATTCACTCACGCGTTTGTCTGCAGCTCTGTCCCCTGCAATCAATGAGCTGCATCAATCGGCAATAAATGTTCTTCCAGATCTGCCTCTTCCCTTCCTCTATATAAACACACAGTTCCTTCTGCCTTCAAAAAACATCCACCACCCAACATCATCGCGATCCACTACAGAATACCATCGTCCATCCCATTTCTTTCTCCCGTCTTCTCCATTTTATTTATTTTACATTCCACCATATCCACCTCTAGTCCTACGTATACAAAATAGCAGAACGAATGCAGGAGTGACTACAGATGATTTCTACTACTTGTCTCTGTTTTCTATTTAATATGTTAGGCTAGAATATTTATACTCTGGGAATGGGTTTATGTGTTTGTATTAATTATGCAATATGTTTGCTGGTTATTTAAATAGTTTGTTGCGTTTTAAAGGTTATCTCGCACCTGTTTAATAAATGTCATGAGTTTATTAAATTGCTTTACTAAATCTATTTCTAATCTGATCGGTGACAAATAGATAGGTTAATTAAGCCGTAAATCTGGAGGAAACTTATTTTCATCGTTTAAGTTAGTACTCAGATGCATAAATAATTTATCATATTTAAACCGTCCGTTTACACGCATTTTGCTTGAGTTTCATCGGACCTTGCATTTTCAGTAAAACGAGTTCTTATGAGTTTTCATCGGACCTTAAGATAATAAGAGGAATTTTGCCAAACAATTAATTAAACCAGTAGACATAGCATGAAAGAGCAGATTATATTAACCTGACCCGAGTCCCATTTATTTATCTATTAACTTAGTTTATTTTATATCTTTCCTTTTATTTATAATACAAGTCAATTAATCCCCCCTTTTTGTGACACGCTTAGGTACTATAATATGCACATTAGTCCCACGGTTCGATATCCGGTCGCTTACATTTCACTATACTACCACGACCGGGATTTGTTTGGCAGCCCGACGTTTATTTTGAGTTTTAATTTCTTTTATTCTTATTTATGTTAATTTCTACAGACAGCTCTAACCACTCAGATATACACGTCTGCAAATGGCGCCGTTGCCGGGGACTAGATTATTCTAGTCCCTAAGCCCCGGATTATTCACTTGTTATATAGAATATTTTTATATTATTTTGTTATTATTTATATTAATTATCTTTTATATTTTGTTTATTATTATTATGTATGTTTTCTAATCTGTTCAGTAACTACGTTTGATCTACGCAGAAAAAGGAAAAAAAAACGACGGACTCACGTCCGCCCAACGTTACGCGACGCAAGTGAGGACGCGAGGAGAAGCAGCGTGTCCGCCTAAGGAAATAGGCGTGTCCGCCTAAAACGACGCGGACAGACATGCGGACGAGGCAAATCAGGAACTAAAGCGCCGTTTTCAATCTGTTCTTCCCCAATTCCTCAGCTCAACCGACGAACAGAAAGAAGAGCAGCGCGCGACCAAGCGACTAGCCTCTTCTTCAATTTGCTCCAGTTCCCTCAAATCTCCACCGAATCAGAGAAAAAAAATAGTTCGACGACGCGTTTTCAAATTACATTCTTCCCAATTCTCAGAACTTCAAACTCGCCGCGCACAACCTAAAAGAAATTTGTACGTTGACAAATGGAGGAGGAGCTCGAACAAGAGTTTTGCTATTCTCAGTATTTTACTGCTCCGTATGTGGGGAGCTCATGATTATGAGGATGTCTCATATTCCCAAGGACAACTCTGGTTAGAAGATCAACCAGATTACCTGGAAGAATCGCTCAACGAGAACAGCAACCAAAGAGCGAAGTAGTTCATGAGGTAGAACACCCCACTACGGATGTAGTTACTCTCTTCCCTCTACGGTCACCTACCGCCAGTTCCCATCCTTCTCTATGCTCTATCCAGAAGATGAGGATACTTACATCCTCATAAATGAAGAGAAGGAATTGCCATCACCTCCCCCACTACTAGAAAAACATTTTAGCTACGGATTTAGCGACGGCAACATTTCCGTCGCTAATTAGCGACGGAATAGCGAGGGATTAGCGACGGAATTATTGGCGACGGAATAGCTACGGAATTGCGACGGAAGTTGGGCGGGTCCGGTGGCGCTAAAATTTCCGGTCTTGGCACTACTTTTGGCGACGGAATAGAGACGGCCTTGTCCGTCGCTATTCGTTTTTTTTAAAAAAATAAAAGAAACATTAGCGACGGACATATGTTCGTCGCTACTCGAACAACGTCGTTTTGTCCCATTGTCTTATCTCTCGCGGTTAAGTTTACTAACTAAAACGACGCCGTTTTAATTGGTTTTAGCGACGGAATAGCGACGGACATGTCCGTCGCTAATAATTAGGTAAAATAGAATCGCGCCGCGCACCGCAGTCTCTTCCTTATTCTTCTGCTCTCCAAACTCGAACATCCCTCCGCGCAGACCTGCGAACCAGCACACCCAGGTGAGCAAATAGGCGATTTCTGACTCGTTTTTCCGGCCAACCACCACTCCCATCGTCCCCGGCAAGTTTCTGGCATCAACTTTACTACGTTTTCTGCTCTCAGGTAACTTACGAAACCCTAACTCATTAATTCCGAAAATTAGTTTAGCAATCTATAAATTTGTTAGTTTTGACTTAGATTGTGTGGTTTTCATTGCAAATTTGTGCTAATTATTCTGCTGGTAGTTGCTTTATTAGTGCAATATACTCGTTATGTATAATCTTCTCTGATTAAGTCTCAATATAGAATTACCGTTGTGATATTACAAGGTTTTCACAAATAATAATACAAAAATAAATTTGTTAGTTTTGACTTAGATTGTGTGGTTTTCATTGCAAATTTGTGCTAATTATTCTTGTAACACCCCTATAATAATAAAACAACAGCGGAAAATAAACTAAAGGTGCTACAGACCATCGGGCTCCAAACACCCGGTACCAACCTCACCAATTACAACGATTACAATTAACTAAGTTACGGTCTGAACTTCGAGAAAACCTAACATTAACATAACAATAATAAAACGCATTCGCTCTCCATAAAACCTAGTCCCATCCCAAACGCTCATTCTCTTCGTGGCCACCTGTAAATCAATTCGTACCTGCAAGATGAAACCAAGCAGCCCACCCCGGGAGGGTGAGTCAGTTCCCTGGAATGGAACTGGTACAATTCTCCAAAAACAAACTTATAAAACATCACTCTTTAAAATAAACAGTAACATGAAAACAAACTCTTAAAAGTAAAATAGAGATAAAGCACTTCAAAACAATCAAGTTTAAAGAGAAAGGAAAACAAGACAAAGATAAAGAACTTCCAAAACAAGTCATCCACTTAAGTAGTCACACCACATAGTTAGTAAGCATCCATGGTTGATGTTAGAACCAATTCCCGTTTGGAGTATAAAGACTCAGATAGTCACAAAGACTAGGAATAATAAGATAGATCCAAGAACCAATAACTCAAGAGTGGAATTATTCAATTGGGAGAGATGGCCCCCACCGCCAGATATCAATGTCCATATGGACGAGGGATATACAGCCCCCTGCTGTCAGATTTAAATGTCCTGATGGACGGGGGATATACAAGCCCCCTGCTGTTAAATATCAATGCCCCTATGGGCGAGGGATATACGCCGCCCCTGCTGTTAATTTAAAAATGTCCTGATGGACGAGGATATACCAGCCCCCTGCTGTTAATATCAATGCCCCTATGGCGAGGATATACAGCCCCCTGCTGTTACCATTGAATGACGCCGCACGTCGAAGAAAGATTCCAAGATTGACCTTTTTCCAAATTCCCACTAGATCACTAATCTACCCAAGCAATACCAAACACTCATCCTACAGAGTGCAGAAGCGTCAACCCTAAGCAGCATCATGTCTAACGGACACCAGATAGAGAAACCAAACCCAAGTGAGTTCCCACCAAGGCTCATAGTCACACAAGCTGAGTCAGTCACACAACCTTTTTCCTTTTTTAGAAGTTCCTCTTAACAATCCAGTTAGCGTTTTCCAAAACATTCCACAAATCAATCACAAAGTAACGTAGTACGAGAAATCGTACAAACTTCATAAAGTCCAAAACACATCAAGCTGAGTACGAGAAATCGTACAAAACATTCCATAAGGTCCAAAACACAACAAGCTGAGTACGAGAAATCGTACACAAACATTCCATAGAGTCCAAACACAACAAGCTAGGAGTACGAGAAATCGTACCTGAAACGCTGTAGCCGGTTCTAGTCAACTGCGCAAACATCAACATACTCTGAAGAATATTAAAGATAACTTACATATCATAACCCGTACCCCAAGCAACACTTAAATGATTCTTCTCCCTTATCTCCAATCCTAATTATCTTAGAATACTAGATATTATTCCTACGGTAATGATTAGGTATTTTATCAATATTTACTGGATAATCCATTATGATTAAATCTTCCCCTTAACTTAATTAAGATCTACCACCTATATTGGAATTATAGTGTCATAGATGCATTTCATTACAACTTCATTGATCTTAGAATTTAGAGACAACTACTAGACTCATTACTTTATCTTTACTTTAGAATGACTTAATATATAACCATTTAATTTCTTGTCTTAAGATGTTCACTACTCTTCACCTGAGACACTATATTTAATTAACTCAACCCTTCCAACTCTTTTACTTAGTATCCACAAAGTATATATTATTCGCTTAATTATCACCTATATAAAAGGTGTTTTTAAGATAACCTTTTTTATCCTTACTTACATTTTAATTTCCAAGTATTTAATTTTTAACACACTTCTCTCCATAAGTATGTATACCACCTTTGTACTAATTTAATAAACTCATGTCTTAAATACATTGATATTACTTACAAGACCAAGGGTTTCAAGGAATAACTTAATAAATTAATTTCCTTTATTTTATGTAGGATGACAATATATCTACTAAGTATAAATTTCTCAAGAAGAATTCTGGTTCGTAAGTGAAAGTTGTTTAATTATTAATAAGATATCTATTATGAAAATCCCCATACCTTATATTCAAATGACACATTAATATTTCCCGTGTCAAAGGTAAATCCTTATACCTCTTCTGTAACTTAGTTCCTCTAAATAAAGGTTCAAAGGTTTATGTCTAATTTCTATTTATAAACCTTTCAGTAAATCTTTATACTATATAATGTACAACACTTATTTATTAAACCACGCACATCTTGAATATTAGTAATAAATGTATTCTATATGGCTAACTAATTCTACGAGAACTAAGGATATATTTAGAGTAATTTCCTAATCATAGTTTAATATAGTTTTATAAAATACCATAATCCTTTTAATGATTTTATCTCAAAATATTAAGTTATTAACTCAATCTATAAATATTAAAAAAAATGATTAAATCTAGACTTATTTATCCTCTTCACATTTAGATGTAAAAGTAACTCATTTACTTTATTATTGTTATATAATAAGAACATTTAAATGTAAAGTATTTCATTCATTTTATTATCATTATATAATAAGATCTATTTGTGTAACACTTTATGTAAACTAATTACAAATATTCCTAAATTTCAACTTATTAATTTCTTAACCCAATTATAGATTTACATTGTGGACATTGACTAAATATACATGTATTTTAATACTGTTTTATTAAATCTTAGAAATTCAAGGGTACTAAAAACTCAATTCATAACCATAAATTAATACCACCTCATATAGTATTCTATTAGTATTATGTAGAGGTTTTATTTTAACTCATTAATTCATTCATATTATATTTCTCAGAAGGAATGTTATTTCCTTTATCTATTTTTATTGTATCATCTATCTATCTATCTCTATCTATCTATCTATCTATCTATCTATCATATTATTCTATCTATTTATATATATATATATCTACATGTATTAAGATTTATCCAGAACATTCTTTAAAAAATTCTATGTCTAATTATATTTAAGATCTTTTAGACATATCCACAACTGATTTATGGTTTATAAAAAAGTGTTTCCCTTATTTTTTCATATATATATATATATATAGTATACCCGTATTAGAATTAACTAAGACATTCCCTATGTAATTTATCATATTTAAACTATCTTATTAAAACAACCTTAAACCGTATACCAAGTTAATTTCATAAAGTATTTCTTTTACCATATCTTAGGATTCTAGCTCTTAAAATATTTAATTATGATAAGTGTTAATTAAACTAATCATTGTTTTACTCTAAGTTACTACTTAATCCCCTTTTTATAAATGCGTAAAAATAAATATATTATATTCCTTAGTTTAATTAAAATATTAAATCCCATATAATATAGCAAATAAATGTAGGATAATTAAATTCCTTGATTTAACATAAGTTCCTATTTTTAAATCTACCATATAAGTATACATATATGCAAATAATTTCACTTTTCTTAAAAGCTAATACCAAAATTTGTAAACTTACTGTTATAAAATGTTAATTTAATTTTCCCTTATTTTTTCCAGCTTAAGAAGTTTATTAACAACCATACTTAATTTTTGGTTCATTAAAAACCATATTATACATTTCTTATGAAAAAACTCATAACACAATTTTTAAAACCTTTACCATTGCCCAAAAATTCCCAAATTTAATATACAGTAACTATAACATTTTAGACATATTACAAAAATTTTATTTCATAAAAATATCTTTTTAATTTAGCCAAATAATTCCAGAAAACCCGTAACTTTCAAAAATCATAACTTATGTTTAAAAACTTCAAAACCATAATAATTTACATCCAAATTAACTAGATTAAATAAGGAATCTATGGTTAAAATTTCAACTCAAAATACGTTCGGAAGGCTATTAAATAAATTCAACAAGTTAGGGTATTATTCTGGAATTAATAAAACTCAAAACAACTTAATCTCCTCTGTTTTAATCTCGGCCGTCCGTCCCTATAATTCAGGATCGGACGGCCACTGAAACTTGAGTTCATCCCCAACCTTCAAACGAAACCCGAGTACTAAATCCACGATTTCTCTCAATCTACAGAACCAAATTGAGTGATTCTTTTTTCTATGGTTTTGAAATTCAATTACGGTTCTAATGATATCAATTTCCCCAATTATAATGCAGTATTCAATGGTTTTCGAATTCAGTTTCGAAGTTAGGGTTCGTAAGGGGTTCCGAATCCGTTTCTCTCAAATTCACTCAATCTAAAGCGTAATTGATGCAATTGAATGATGTTTTTGACCGATAATGTAACATAGTTTAGCAAGGTTGAAGGAATTTGGATAAAACTTACCGGAGTTGTGCGAATTGAGTGAATTCAATTCGAAAATCTGGAAAAAACTCGAACTTTAAACAGTTCGTGGTGCCAACTTTGAGGATCTATAACTAGCAGTACAAAACGAGTTAGATTATGAGTAAGGGCTCATTGGAAAGAACAAACGTAGATCTACGGTTTGGTAGCAAGAACTAAACCTAACTCGCACCATACAGAAAGATATTGAAGTCACAAAACACGAGTTTACCTCTCGTTTCTGGAAAAATTCTGGGCAAAACGCGACCAGATCGAGGTCGGAACTTTAGACGCCTATATCTTCCATATGATTAAGAATTAGATTTGGTCATCAACATGAAAGTTGTAGAGGGATTAGAGCTCTTTAAAACGAGCTAAATAGCACGAAATTTGGATGAGAAACGAAGAAGTTATGGCTAGACGAAGTTACCTGATTTGAAGGGAAAAACTGGAAATTGCAGTTACGGTTTTGTAGGGTGGCTACTTTGGATCGAATTTCCGGTTGATTTAGGGTTAGTGTGAGTTATGGTTGCAAAGAGGAGATGAAGGAGAAGAGAATGCAAAAGACGGCACTCAAAAATTCCCAAAGATGAGTGAGATATCGGTGTTTAAAGTTAGGGCAAAAACACTGATGGCAGTTAGGATTCTGGCCGATTTTCGTGCTAAGTACAGGCGACCCGTGTGAGCTTGACACGTGGCAGTTTTCAAAATTTTGACTCTAAACTTCAACCTAGCATAACTTTGGCTAGGATGATCCGTTTTTGACGTTCTTTTTATCGATCTTCATGGTTTTCCATAACCTATTTATTGGTATGGGTTTCATGTACTAGTTTGACCATTCTCAAAAAAGTCAACCCTAGCAAGGCTTAATAGCTTTAAGGTTTCTAGGATTTTATATTGACTTTTATGTTCCAAATCAATGCTCCCAATATTTCTAAAATCTTTATAATATAATTGGAGTGTTTAGAAATTTTCCCAAGATTTATTGACTTATAAATCTTATTATTAAATTCATAATACTATATAATATATAATAATTAGGGTTAAATAGGAGAAAACCCCTAAATAAATTTCACAATTCCATATACTAATTTAATATTCATAATTCCATATAATTTAATATTAATAACTCCATATAATAATTTAATATTCATAATTCCATAAAATAATTTAATACTTAATAGTATTATTAAAGGTTTAATAAAAGAAATCCCCTAAATTAATTTAAATTAATTTTAGGGGTATTTCAATTCTGCTGGTAGTTGCTTTATTAGTCATCAATTTGAAAAATCGTTATCAGTCAACATACTAATTAAATTTGTAGCTTTCAGAATTTTTTTTGTTTCAGAGGATACATTTAAAATTATGAAACATATATAATTATGAAATGATATTAGAATTAAAATATGGTATGAAATTTCTGGGCAGCTAGCTTGCCTCATTATCAGCTAGTATACATATGTATTGATGTGTGGTAATTATGAATGTTAATTGTTGATTTTTTTTGTGGTATTAGACCTAGGGTTACAATATTGTCAAATAGAAAATTGATTTGGGCTCACTCATTTTTGGCTACTTCTCTATTGTTTGGATTATATTATTTGTCAGTTTTATTGGTTTGGATTAATTATATTATTTGGGAACATTATTGTTTTTTCTTTATCCTTCGTTCTAATTAATACAAGTATTTCATAGTTTTGATCCACAATTTATATAGCAACTTAGATATAAGAATGTTTTTTTGACTTTCAAATATAAGAATGTTTAAGTACACTTTAAAAATGGCGCTTCATATTATAACATGAATTAATAAATATAATTTGATAATTGATTGCTTTACGGTATAATTTCCTCTTGATAATATACTCCAGCTAACAACAATACATATGCATTCAACAAACTATTCAAAGTGCATTCCCTCCCCTGATGTCATATGTAGGAAGAAAGATACAAGTTACAGGTTACTAGTTCTTCATCATACCATGGTACATATCACTGGCGGTGAATTATGTAAGATAAAATAATAAAATTTAAACAATTAATGTATGTGACGTATAGAGTTAAAAAGTAAAACTAATGAGATAAACTGTTTTAATACGCCCATAAGAGATTATAATGTTGTCGCCGAATGATTATAAAGTTTTCTTTAATTAATTAATAATAGTTAACTATAATCAACGACCAACCGAGGATTTTTATCAATAATACAAATGGAATCAGACCTTTTGTTCTTTTGAAAGTCTCTGTTTTTTTGAAGTTTTGATAATCGTGTATCTTGTTGATGTGGGATTTAATTATATAGAGTATAATATATATGTATCATTTCTTATCGTGCAAGTTTAACGAGGGAGTATTAGATTTTGTAAATTGTACTAAATTTATCTATAAATTAAATGTATATATATTAATACTTCACTTTGTTTTTTAAACTCAGTCATTACCTCATTACGAAAAAAGGCTTGTTTTTTCCTTCTAAAATACATTTTAATATATATTGTTTCTTATTAAATAATTCAGTTGATAATTTAATTGTATAATTAAGTTGATAAAATCAATTAAGTTAATATATGTCGAATTTTTTTAAAATTAACTAAAGTAGTGTTGATAATCACCGTATTTTATATTTCGGTTGGTCTCCTCCCTCAGGCGTAGTCGCATGGCACGGCACCCACCACCACCACCGCATACACCGGACACCACCACCATCTATCTTCTTCTTCTTCTTCTTCTTCTTATTCTTCTTCCTCTTCTTCTTCTTCTTCTTCTTCTTTTTGTCTTTCTCCACTCCAATTCGTTCTTCGATTGATAAATGTGAATCGTCATCAACCCGATAGGTATGAGACCTCGTCATCAACCCGATAGGCATGAGACCCGATAGATTGTGGATGTACAATGAGAGAACCTTTGAGAGGGTAGAATCTCTGCCGAATGGCTGAGGAAGATGGAAGAGTTTGTCGCTTTTGCACTACAACACCCTGAATGTATGGAAGATGGTAAAATTAAGTGCCCTTGCGACATGTCAAGGTGTAGAAACAGACAGTATCTCAAGCCTGATGTTGTTAAGGTTCATTTAGCACAGAAAGGTTTTATGAAGGTCACTGAGATTGGTTCGGCTGAAGTAAATGTTCAAATTGCTAAAACTTGTGGATGGAGTAAAAGAAGTATCTTCTGGGATCTACCGTATTGGAAAGATTTATTGACATATTATAGATGTGATGCACACTGAAAAAAATGTTTTTGAAAACATATTCAACACAGTTGTAAATGTGAAGGACAATACGAAAGACACATTTAACTCGAGGCAAGAGTTGAACGATTATTACAACCGTCCTGAGTTGGCACCGGATTTGAGTTCAAACACAATTCCTAAGGAAAAATATGTCATGGACAGAGATAGTATTCAAATCTTGTGTGAATGGGTGAAAAATTTAAAGTTCCCTGATGGATTTGCTTCTAACATTGGGAGGTGTGTTGACATGGCCAACAGAAAAATGTTTGGGATGAAAAGTCATGACTGTCATGTTTTCTTGCAAAGGTTGATGCCCATAGCTTTTCGACATCTTCTTGATCAAAAGGTGTGGGAGCCAATTACCGAACTGTGCCTATTTTTCAAGGAGTTGACATGCACGTCGCTTTCAGAGTCGAATATGCAAAGGTTAAACTGTCAAATTCCAGAAATAATGTGCAAATTGGAAAAAAATTTCCCACCAAGCTTTTTTGACTCAATGGAACATCTCCCTCTTCATCTCGCCTTTGAAGCAACTTTATGTGGACCTGTGCAGTACAGGTGGATGTATCCGTTTGAGAGGTACATTCTATACAAGTTTCAATAATGCATGTACTACATGTTGTACTTTTGTGATATGTAACCTATTGGTGTAACTGGTTTGCATATATATATATAGGTACTTGGGGAAACTGAAAAGGTTCATCAGAAACAACAACAAAGTTGAGGGATCCATTCGCAATGGATTCCTTCTGGAAGAGATCACCAAATTCACAAAGTTTTACTTCGTTGACGATGGACCATCGTACCCATACAAGCTTGGTAGAAACGAGACAATTGTAGAGGATGTTGATGACAACCCAGAAAGATTATCTGTTTTTAAAACAATGGGTAAACCGATTGGCAAAGGAACAAGAAGAATGTTGACAGCTCGTGAGTTAGATGCCGCTCAATCGTACATTCTACGAAATTGTGCAGAAATGGAGCCTTATTTTGAGTAAGATATATACAAATATTAGTTATATTCATCGTTCTTACGTATAATTCAATAGTGTGTTCACAATTCAGTTTAAATCTTTTGTTGTAGAATGTACGAGCGACAACTACGACAAGTACAACCAACATTAATGGATGAGACAATCAACCATAAGATGGAAACAGATTTTCCCTTATGGTTCTGATCATATGTGAGTGAGTTTATATATATACATAAAGGTCAATACAAAATATGGTATTAAGATATTATTTTTTAAATTACAGTCAAACGATGTTACCACGCCAAACGAATTCGTTCGTAGCTTGGCCCAAGGCCCGTTGAACGTGGCAACCTCCTACTCTGGTTTCTATGTGAATGGGTACAAATTCCACACAGAGTCTTACTCAGAAGACCATACAACGTACAACTGTGGTGTTTGCATATCTGGGACAAACTATGGTGACTCAGGGTATGATTATTACGGGGTGCTGAAAGAGATCATCGAATTAGAGTATCCCGCATTACCTGTGAAGAAGATTGTAATGTTTAATTGTCATTGGTTTGACCCAGAAAAGAGAGGAGTACAAGTACATCCTCGATATAAGCTGGTTGACATTAATCACACAAGAAAATTTAACAAGTACGAGCCGTTTGTGCTAGCTGATCAAGCCGTTCAAGTGTATTATTGCTCATACCCATCAAAGAAGAGGGATAGGAAAGATTGGTGGGTTGTCTCTAAAGTGAAAGCGAGAAGCACTTTGAACATGCCCGACTCATCAGCAGTTGATGAGGAGGTTCAGCCACTGCAAGATGAAACCGTAGATCATGTGGTTTTATCACCTTTGGTCGATGATGAAGAAACATTTGATTTAGTAGACATAACAGATACATAAATTTAAAAAGTAAACTTACATACAACTGCTATGCAACAACAATATATTATTGATTTCATTTGTTTTTTAATTAGTGTATAAAAATATTTATTCTACTAAGTGTTTAATGTGATGTTTGTCATGCATGTGTTTTCATAGTGATGGCAGGTGGTAGAAGTTTTTTTAGATCTGGGTGGTCATTTGGTCGAAGCAGCAGCAGGGCCAGCACTTCTACTCCCCCAGGTGATTCTCAGCAGGCTGCAGCTGATCATGTGGATGGTTCCGATCATGAATCCCCGTTGGGTTCTACACCTCCGCCCCCTTCGCAGTCCTTTTCACGACGAGCACCCATGGGGACCCCTTATTTCGACTCTCACCCACACCATTCTTCGATTGTCCCAGATTCACAGCCGTCTGTTGAGAGACGTCGTTCTATATCTCTACCTCTACGCCGACAGTCTACTACTCCACCTCCACGGCAGCCTACTCCTCCACGGCAGCCTACTCCTCCACATCAGTTTACTCCTTCACTACATGATGATTCACCACCATCTGACGAAGCACCGCATAGCTCAGACGCTTTACACGCTACACACGGTGGTGGTGTTGATCCCCGCGTGGTCATTACTATCTCTGACAGGTAAGTACTATGTAAGTAAAAAACAATTCTCAATAAACTTTGTTTTAAATATATATATGCTAATTGTCAATTTGTGACGCATTATATAATTATAGGGAGCTACTACCTACAAACAAGGTTGCTCGTTCTTTTTCTTCCTTGCTTTGAGACAAGGTGGTTTCCAGAGGGTTAATTGGGAGGGTTTGGGCCAGGACGGGCATAGATTCTATTTCAATGAATTCAAGGTATTTAACCATTCTTGATATTTAACTTCTTTTTTTGTATATGTTATGCTTACACTTACTAATTTATGCAGAAGCGCTTCCGTTGGGATCCTGCCATTGAGAGTGTTGTCTATGAGATATTCTGCGCCTTGGCCAGAAAACGATATTCAGACACACTGTACAAGATGAAGGCTAAGAAAATGAGGAGAAAAGTCAGTGATGAAATCTGGCAGGCTTGGGGACACGAATGGGCGAATGAGAAGCGTAAGAAGATCAGCGAGATTAACTCTCGCAACCGGCGGACTGAGCATACACCTGGCGGTGGTCTATCTACTCATGCATGCGGTTCTCGCTCGATAAAGGAGCATCAGAGGGTTCTGGTGAGTTTATTTTGTTTTGTAAGTGTATATGAAACTGGATGCAAGTGCATGTGAATGTGAATGTGAATGTGAATGTGAATGTGAATGTGATAATGCAACTTTGAATGCATTATGTGAGTTGTGATTGTTATCAGATTCTGATATGTGCAATATTGGATTGTATATGTGTGGGCAAATGCATAAAAACAGGGGAGGTTATCAGATTTTTTTAAGCCTTGATTGATTAATCATTATCTGATTCTGACTGAACAATCCTGGTTTTTATGTGTGGGTAATGTAAAAAAAACAGGGGAGGTTCTGTCAATTTTTTAAAGGCTTGCTTCTAATTTAATCAAGTGTTTTTTTGTAGACTAAGAAATACGGTACACAACCGGATGCTTACATTGTTCATACACACCATTCGAGCAAGGATGAGCATGGAAACAGTGTGCCTGTATGCCCCAAGGTCGAGGAAACTGCTGTAAGTGTTTTAATTTAAATTATTTAAGTTGATTACTTATTGAAATTTATTCATTGCGATGAGTACTAATTATATATATATCATTGTGTTATGATTATGAAGCATAAATACGAAGAGATGTTAGATGCTGCCACTCAGGAGTCAACACTCCTGATGATCCATCTCTGCAAGCCACACCAGTAGACCCTAATGAAATTTTTATAAGGCTGTTGAAGGGAAATCCAGAAAGCAGAGGGTCTATGGTATGGGCGAGCTAGCACCCCGTACTTCCCTGATTCATTTCACTCCACCGGCACTAGCTCACGTGCTTCCGGCAAAGACCATAGCACATACGAGTCCATGAAGATGGAGATTGAGCAGGATCTGAGGCAGCAGTTCGATGAAATTATAGGCGGCAGGTTCGTATTGAGGAGAGGGAAGCGATGCGCCCAGGATATATACGGCGAGGGATGCAGAGGATGATACGAGCGCAGATCTCCCAAATGTTTCCCTCTCAGCAGAGTCGACCGTACGGTGATCCTGGTGCTGGCTCTAGTACGGGTGGATGGGGTCAGTGGCCTAGAGATCCACATGATGGCTCAGGTGGTTCGGGTGGTCCGGGTGATCATATGGGATATCGCCCAGGGGATGGACATGGTTGGGGGGGCGGGTATTAGATAGATATGATATTTGACTTTATTAGCTTGAACTATGTCTGTATCAAATTCGACTGCACTACTTCATGGTTGTGTTGACTGAACATTTATTTTGGTCTACAAGTGAGATTAATGAGTACAACTGTTTATGTATTGCATATTAAAGGTGGATATGAATAAAATGTGTTATATGTCCACATTTACAGGTGAAAATATGGCTACGAATTAAAATATTAAATTTTTTTTAAAAAATTAAAACAGATTAGCGACGGACATTCCGTCGCTAACAAATAAATAAGAAAAATAAAATTTCCGTCGCCAGCGTAGCGACGGACATTTCCGTCTCTAATCCGTCGCCAATTTGGATTTAGCGACGGACGACTCCGTCTCTAATCCGTCGCTATTTGGCGACGGATGACGGCTTCTGACGCGACTTTGATTTAGCGACGATGGCATTAGCGACGGACAATTCCGTCTCTAATCCATCGCTAAAATCGTTTAGCGACGGATTAGAGACGGAATACTCCGTCGCTAATGCCGTTTTTTCTAGTAGTGCGCCAAGATATCCAAACAAAACGCCACTATCACCTTCGAAGAATTAACTTTCTCTAAAGATGATATCGATCAGCGTTCTTTCTACGAGCCTCACCTACAAGAGGAGGATGTTTACATCCTCCAATTTGAGGAAGAAAAATCATCACCACCGGGTCTTCTGTTAGAACTACGTTACCGGCAGTACCTCCTCAAACACCAGATTTTGTGGAGTATTCATTTTCCTATTATATTTGCCGAAGTAACGTTTTGTTTTGATCCAGGTGGTTTGGTTTTAATTACTGCTAACTTCGTTATCCTGGCAGAATTGTTGTCTACTTATATTTTTGATCCAGGATAACGAAGCGGGCGTCTAGCCAAAGACGTTAAAGAAGGGCAGCTTCCCGGGAGGCAACCCGGATGAACTTTTATTTTATTTGCTTTTATGCTCTTTTAATTTTCAGGTTCTCTTTAAATTTTATTTTTGCTAACTTTTAACCCCGTTTGTAGTATGGTTGCTTCTAGTGTCTTATACAGGTGCACCTTCATATCCACACTGCAACCAAGCTACGCTACTTGAGGCTGAAGCTCAAGTGTGGGGGAACTCCTTTACCACCTAGCAAAAATAATATCAGGGGAGTACCGGTTTCTTTAATTATGCTTTTATTTTAATAAAAACTACAGAGGAGCGTTTATGTGCTTAAATGTTTATTTGTGACCTTTGTGTTTTCTCTATTTTATCTACTTACCGAAAAGGTCTTCTGAATCCTTCCCTTGTTTTTCTGGTGAACAATGAGGACATTGTTCAAATTAAGTGTGGGGGAGTGTGCCCTTTCGGTGGAATTTTGTGCTTAAATGCTTAATCTCTCTGCTTATCTTGTGTTTGTCCAATTCAATATCGTGACCCCTTATATGTGGGTTGTTCTCTTTAAGAATAAATACTGTTATGAATTGTGGGATAAATGGTACAAAATTTTAAAATTTTGATCACTTTTGAGGAGCATTTTATATGCGGTGTGACCAAATAATCTGCAAATGGTTGGATTTTATTGCTCAGGGTTTCTTTCTGTCTTCTCTCTTAGGGATCGCTAAGGGGTGCTTCACTGTTAAAAAAAAAGAAAGAAGAATACAAAAAAATAAGGGACTTGCGAGACACCATTGGTAACCAACAAAGAGAGTTGAGTGTTCTTGAATACAAAGGCGTGATGCTTACATTTTCTCATCCCTTATGCAAAAGTGAAACAATGCATGAATCTATTTTTCCTTTTGTTTTCTCCTCAATGTCCATTCTTGAGAGAAGTTGGCCATGGTAAAAGTTCTCAGAGTCACCTAAACAAAAGAAACATTGAAGTACCTTAGATCATACCCCGAAACTCTATATTTTGTTTTTACCCTGAGCACACCTATGCCACCAGCAGTTAATTTTTCACACTCCTCAATAGTTAAAAATCATGAACTGTTCACCTCTTTATCCTACCCTTCATAATATTATTTGTTAGTATTGAGCATTTCCTACTTACTTGGGTCCGTGGTTTTGCTTGAGGACAAGCAAAAAGATAAGTGTGGGGGTGTGATAAGTGTCCAAATGAGCATGATTTATAGGTGTATTTCATATATTATATTAGCACTTTTTCTTGCTCATTTCTCCACTTCGGTTAGTTTTTCCTCTACTTTATGTTTTATTGTTATCTCACAAATTTATTGTTTAAACATGAGGAAAACCAAGCTGGGAGTAAAGTAGATGAAGAGACGAATGCATAGGCGCAGACGGCTCGAAAAACGGAGTCCAAACGAAGAATCTGGAGCTGGTCAAAGTTCGTAGAAGAAAAAATTCAGTTCGTGACCACACAAGTAACCGCATGAACTAATGCGGACAACTCACAACCGCAACCGCATGAATTAATGCGGACAACAACAAAGAGGAACATGTGTCCGCCTCCGCGACGTCGTGAAATAAAGCGGACAAGAGGAGAGGACCGCGCGGACAAGACTAGAGGAGACCGCATGCGCGTCCGCTTGGATTTAGGCGGACAAGAAAGGAGAGTCCGCCCCCGCGACCTCATTAAACAAGGCGGACGCGTGTAAATGTCCAGAAATTAACGCGACAATTTTCTTCTCCGCCGACTGTCTGCAAGTTGCTTCTGCCATATCCATTACCAGTCGGCGCCTACCTTAATTCACTCACGTGTTTGTCTGCAGCTCTGTCCCCTGCAATCAATGAGCTGCAATAAATCGGCAATAAATGTTCTTCCAGATCTGCCTCTTCCCTTCCTCTATATAAACACACGTTCCTTCTGCCTTCAAAAAACATCCACCACCCAACATCATCGATCCACTACAGAATACCATCGTCCATCCCATTTCTCTTCTCCCGTCTTCTCCATTTTATTTATTTTTACATTCCACCATATCCACCTCTAGTCCTACGTATACAAAATAGTAGAACGAATGCAGGAGTGACTACAAATGATTTCTACTACTCTTGTCTCTGTTTATCTATTTAATATGTTAGGCTAGAATATTTATACTCTGGGAATGGTTATTATGTGTTTGTATTAATTATGCAATATGTTTACTGGTTTATTTAAATATAGTTTGTTGCGTTTTAAAGGTTATCTCGCACCTTTTTAATAAATGTCATGAGTTTTTAAATTGCTTTACTAAATCTATTTCTAATCTGATCGGTGACAAATAGATAGGTTAATTAAGCCGTAAATCTGGAGGAAACTTATTTTCATCGTTTAAGTTAGTACTCAGATGCATAAATAATTTCTCATATTTAAACCGTCCATTTACACGCATTTTGCTTGAGTTTTCATCGGACCTTGCATTTTCAGGTAAACGAGTTCTTATGAGTTTTCATCGGACCTGAAGATAATAAGAGGAATTTTGCCAAACAATTATAATTAAACCAGTAGACATAGCATGAAAGAGCAGATTATATTAACCTGACCCAGAGTCCCATTTAATTTATCTATTAACTTAGTTTATTTTATCTTTCCTTTTTATTTATAATACAAGTCAATTAATCCCCCCTTTTTGTGACACGCTTAGGTACTATAATATGCACATTAGTCCCACGGTTCGATATCCGGTCGCTTACATTTCACTATACTACCACGACCGGGATTTGTTTGCAGCCCGATGTTTATTTTGAGTTTTAATTTATTTTCTTTTATGTTAATTTCTACAGCTCTAACCACTCAGATATACACGTCTGCAGAAGATAGCACAGATAGATTTAGACATTAATTTAGAGAAAGAACGGGACTGCTCTCGCTCTCACTTCTGCTGCCTCTCTTCTATTTGGTTTGTGTACTGACTACGTGAGTATGGAGTGTTGTGGTGTTACGGGAGAAAATGAATGGAAGAGAATGGATGAGTGTGGTGAATGATTTCTTCAGTCTCTCGTCGTAGTGCAGTTGTCTGATTTCTTCCAGTCTCCCGCACGTTGATTTAAGGTAGAAGGACTGGGTTTATATAGAGGCAAGGGAACGTTGAAGATAGAGCTGGAGAGTAGACAGAACTGAGTGGAGAAAGAGCTGGATCACGCGTGAAAGGATTTACAGGATAAGGGAGGTGCCTGATATTGTTAATGGAGCAGTTCGACATGTCTGTAGGCGCTGCAAAGGAAGAAGCAATTGGGGAAGACGGTCGGCGAACGAAACTAGTCGCATTAATTTCTGGATCTGCGTCGCATTTACACGCGTCCTTGTTTCTGTCCGTCCATTTATCCACGGACACATTTCTCAAATTGCTCACGTCCGCCCCTTGTCTGTCCATAATTCCACGGACATATTCTTCAAATTGGTGCGTCCGCCCCTTGTCCGCCCCTAATTCCACGGACGTGTTGATATCCTTGCTTCTGTCCGGCCAAATAAGCACGGACGTCACACGGTTGCAAAATCTTGTCCGCCCTTTGTTTCTCGGATAAGACACGGACAAAACCACTCACGTCCGGCCTTCTGTCCGGCCTTGGTTCCGCGGACGCAATTGCCCACGTCCGGCCTTAGTTATGCGGACGCAACCCGGACACAAGTCTTCGACTCGTTTTCTTTTGCTAACTTTGACTGGCTCTAGATTCCTCGTTTGGACTCTGTTTTCAATAAAACATAAACTAGAGGAAAAACATACGATAAGTGAGAAATGAGCAAGAAAAGTGCTGATATAATATATGAAATACACCCATAAAACATGCTCATTTAGACACTTATCACACCCCCACACTTACCTTTTGCTTGTCCTCAAGCAAATCCATGTACCCAAGCAAGTAGGGAATGCTCAATACTAATAAATATTATTATGAAGGGTAGGATAAACTGGTGAACAATACATGATCTTTAAACTTTTCGAGGAGTGTGATCCATCAACTGCTGGTGGCACAGGTGTACTCAGGGTAAAAATAAAAATTAGAGTTTCGGGGTATGATCCGGAGTACTTCGATGCTTCTTAGTTAAGGTGACTTTGAGAACTTTTACCATGGCCAACTTCTCTCAAGAATGGGCATTGAGGAGAAAACAAAAGGAAAAATAGATTTATGCATTTGTTTCACTTTTGCATAAGAGATGAGAAGATAATATGTAAGCATCAAGCTTTATTTTTAAGAACACTCAACTCTCTTTGTTGGTTACCAATGGTGTCTCGCAAGTCCCTTATTTTTTTTTTTTATTTTGACAGAGAAGCACCCCTTAGCAATCCCTAAGAGAAGACAGAAAACCCCTGAGCGATAAAAATCCAACCATTTCAGATCATTTGGTCATACCGCATAAAAATGCTCCTCAAAAGCAACCAAAATTTTAAAATTTTGTACCATTTGTACCATTTATCCCACAATTCATAACAGTATTTATTCTTAAAGAGAACAACCCACATATAAAGGGTTCATAATTTAAATTTTGGACAAACAAGATAAGCAGAGAGATTAAGCATATTAAGCATTTAAGCATAAAATGTCGCCGAAAAGGGCACACTCCCCCACACTTAAATTGAACAATGTCCTCATTGTTCACCAGAAAAACAAGGGAAGGGTTCAGAAGACCTTTTCGGTAAGTAGATAAAATAGAGAGAACACAAAGGTCACAAATAAACATTTAAGCACAGAAACGCTCCTCTACAGATTGTATTTAAATAAAAGCATAATTAAAGAAATTGGTACTCCCCTGAGATTATTTTTGCTAGCGTTTATTGGAGTTCCCCCACACTTGAGCTTCAGCCTCAAGTAACGTAGTTTGGTTGCGGTGTGGACATGAAGTTGTACCTGCTTAAGACACTAGAAGCAACCATACTATAAACGGGGTTAAGAGTTAGCAAAAACAAAATTTAAAGAGAACCTGAAAATTAAAAGAGCATAAAAGCATATAAAAGATAAGTTCCTCCGGGTTGCCTCCCGGAAAGCTGCCCTTCTTTAACGTCTTTGGCTAGACGCTTTGTTGTTAGATCAAACCTGGGGGGTGGTTATGAGGAGTAGATCCAAAGCATGACTCGATGGTATTTTTGAGTGTCCACCGGGATGCATGTTTTCTTTTCTTATCCCGCTCTTCATCCGGGATTGGTGGTGGTATCTCTGTAATGGACATTCCGTCAGGAAGGGTGATAAAGAGAAGTGGGGATGATGATGATTGAGTGTCCCACACAAACCTGAGATCCTTGGATTTGTTATCTGGAGACCTTCCTGATGCAAACTCCAGTTTTTCATATAAGCTTGAAGGGTGATTGTCCCTGGGCTACCCAAATGTGCACATTGGCTGTGGCAAGGAATGGTCGTCCAAGGATGAGAGGTGTAGTGGAGTTCTCTTCGATGTCCAAAATGACAAAATCGCATGGGAAGTATAAGTGCTCCACTTTGATGATAACATCCTCTACCACTCCGCTTGGGTAAGTTACCGAACCATCTGCCAGTTGAAGGGTCATCTTGGTCTTTTTCATATTTCCAATTCCTAGCCTTTTGAAAGTGGAGAGGGGCATCAAATTTATGGAGGCACCCAGATCGCATAGGGAGTATGGAAATGAGGTGCTACCAATTGTGACTGGAATGGTGAAACTGCCTGGATCATTGCATTTCGAAGGTAGTGGTTGTTGCAGAATAGCTGAGCAAGCTACATTGAGAGGTACCGTACCGACTTCGGCCAATTTAGTTTTGTTGGAGATATGGTGTTTGAGGAATTTTGCGTAGTTAGGCATTTTGGCAATGAGGTCTACAAACTGTATGTTGACGTTTAGTTGTTTCAGCATTGCCAGAAACTTACCATATTCATTATCCAATTTCTGCTTTTGGAGTCGGTGGGGAAATGGTATAGGCGGTTCTTGTGGAGAAGGTTTTGAAGCTGGTGGAATAGTGAGAATGCTGGGAGATGTCTTTTTTGTTGGAACCTCAACTCTTTCTTCACTATCCTCTTTGGATTCTTCAGACCTTTGAGGGACGTGAATCTCGTCAGTTTTTCTACCGCTTCTCAAGGTTATCGCCTTAACCTCTTCTTCTTCTTCTTCAAAATCGAGCTTTTCATTTTCAGCCACACCAAGTCCTTAGGTAGGTATTCTCGGACTGAATACGATTTTTATAGACTTGGCGGTGCTTTCCAGTTCAGCTACATTCCTTTTTGAGGTTTCGATTGCTATCACCCCTCTTGAAGGGAAGGGTGAAGTTCTGGAACCTTAACTGTTTTGGCCACCTCTATCTTTTCTTCACTGTGTTCCTTCACATAGATGCATTTGGCTTGCTCTCTTGGATTTGGCTCCGTTTGGCTTGGGAGAGCCCCAGGCGGTCTTCGAGCAAGATGTTCTACAATTTGATTGAATTTACCTTCGATTTTTTGGTTGAAGGCTTCTTGCGCAGAAAGCTGGTTCTGAGTCATAGACATGTAGCCCTTCATCATCTCTTTGAGTTCTGCGTTTGGATCAACAGAGGATGAAGATGGTGTTGTTGTTGCTGGAAACCTGGAGGGGCACCTTGTGCTCTATAACCCATATTAGAGTTTGGTTGGGGTCTGTTTCCCTGATAGGTATTGGAACTGTTGTTCTGCCCTCCTTGGTTCTGATCATTGTTTTTCCATGAGAAATTCGGGTGATTTCTCCATGGGTAGTTGTTGTTGAAGTTATTGTTGTAGGAATTACCGGGGCGATTTCCTATGAAGTTCACATCTTCGTACTGGTTTTTACCTTCACATTGATGAGTTTCATGAGGACCGGCGCATATGGCACATCCTTCTGGTGATGAATTTGTAGGTGGGGAAGCTATTGTCTTTACAATTTCGTTATGTGATGTTGTTAGCTTTTCCACCATCTTTGCAAGGGACGAGATCTGAGCAGATAAATGATCCGTAGGCTCAACATGGAGTAGGCCTGCTGCTCGTGGCGTTCTTCCTTTGGATCTCGTCCACTGTCTTGTATTGCTCGTCATGGTTTCGAGGAGGTTCATCCCTTCTTGAGGAGATTTCACCATGAAACTTCCTCCTGCAGAGGAATTTACGAGTAGTCGGTTTCCATCATCCAGGCCATTGAAGAATGACAGGCAGAGGGATTGATCGTCGAGACCATGGTGGGAACACTTCATCAGCATATCTTTGAATCTGTCCCATGCGTCGTATAACGTTTCTCCCGGTTTTTGACAGAATGTGTTGATTTCTCCGATCAATTGCCTTGTTCTACTGGTTGGGTAGTATTTGGCAAGGAGCTTCTGGGCCATTTGCAGCCATGTATGGATTGATCGGGAGGGAAGACTTCGGTACCACCTGTTTGCTGAATCCGACAACGAGTGAGGAAATAGTTGTAGACGGATTCTTTCTTTGACGTTGCCGGTTTGACCAAATGAATTACAGAAGTCTAGGAAGAGACTTAAATGATTTGGGGCTTCATCAGGATTTGCTCCACTAAACTTGCCTAAATCCGGACGGCGGTGATGTAGTGGGTTTTAAAGTCCATCGTCCGGCTTCTAGCGGTGTTAGTTCGGGGAGAACTATGGCTGATGCCCTTCCTTCGGTATCCGGTTGGTGGTAATCAGAGAGGGCACGGTGTTCTGGTTGATTTGGTTGATTTTCATGGTCCATTTCTTCTATAACTTGGTTATTAGCCATGTCTTGATTTCTCAGGTTTCTTCGTGCGTTAAATAAAGTGCGCTCGGGTTCGGGTCTCGGACTGATAGGTGGAGAACCTCGGGTTCGAGTGTTTGGCATGCAGAAGATACTTTGTGGTTCGTCAGAAACTGCGAAATTGATTATTAAATAGATAAAGAAAGGCAGAGATATTGGTTAGGCTGATAAACGTTAATTAAACAACACTGATATATATATTTTTTTTAATTAATTTTTTTTCTATTTTTTTTAACAAGAGTAAAATGACAGAAAATAAGTGACAAGGGAATTTAAAGAACATAAATTTAAATGTTAGTAGTTAGAGTACTGGAATTTAAATGACAGAAATTTAAATGACAGAAATTTAATGTTAGTAATTAGTGTACAGAAAATTAAAGGACAAAATTTAAATGACAGAAATTTAAGGTTAGTAGTTAGAGACAAAAAAAATGTTAGAAGTTAATTACTGAAATTTAAAGGACAATGGAAATTAAATGACTGAAAAATAAATGACAATAAAATAAAGAGCTCAAATTAAATGTCAGAAGTTAGATGTCCGAAGTTAGATGTCCGAAGTTAGACGTCAGAAATTAAATAAACAACAAAATAATATAAACAAAATATTACAGTATAGCAAGTGAACTACCGTCAACAGGGAAATTGATCAATTTCCCCTGGCAACGGCGCCAAAAACTTGTTGTCATAAAACCTACAAACGTTCTAATATATATACGCGCAAACTAAAAGGCAAGTGCACCTTAGTCGGAGTAGTACAACAAGTGTTCGTATCCACAGGGAATTGTTCAATTTCCTAGTCTTGGTAGTTAATAAAAACTTTAAAAGGGGGGTTTAGCCGGAGCAAGCTTGATTGTTGTTGGACTAGTACAGAAATAATAAAAACAGTAAATAAGGTGAATTGATGATAGGATGGAAAAGGGTATCCTAGGATAGCGGGGGAATTACCTAAATTACTTAAACAGATTTTAACCTTGTCAATTATTATGTCTATTAGGTAATAATTGTCAGTTACGACTACTCTTAGTTATAGCCTCATATTTCCTGCTCAATCGGAGTGTAAATACAAGTTAATTCCTTGTGGTACTTAGACTATCTCAAATCATATGTTGATAGTTACCATAAAAAAATGCAGTGTTTGTCACGCAAAGCATTTAACAATATTGCTGAAAGGAATTAAAACAAGTTTAACAAGAGAGACGGTGATAATAATGTTTTACGTATATTAGAATCAAAACCCCATCCTAGGATACACAATGAAAATTACTCAGACATTACGGGAATAAGAAGATAGCACATATAGTTAGACATAATTCAGAGAAAGAACGACTGCTCTCGCTCTCACTTCTGCTGCCTCTCTTCTATTTGGTTTGTGTACTGAGTACGTGATTATGGAGTGTTGTGGTGTTACGGGAGAAAAAATGAGAGAGAATGAAAGAGTTGGTGTGTGAATGAGTTCTTCGTCTCCTGTCGTAGTGCGTTGTGTGATTTCTTTCAGTCTCCCGCACGTTGATTTAAGGAGAAGGAATGGGTTTATATAGAGCAGGGGAACGTTGAAGATAGAGCTGGAGAGGAGACTGACTTGAGTGGAGAAAGAGCGGATCACGCGTGAAAGGATTTACAGATAAGGAGGTGCCTGATTGTTAATGGAGCAGTTCGACATGTCTGTAGGCGCCGCAAAGGAAGAAGCAATGGGGAATACGGTCGGGCGAACGAAACTAGTTCGCATTAATTTCTGGATTTGTGTCGCATTTACACGACGCGTCTGTGTTTCTATCCGTCCATTTCCCACGGACACATTTCTCAAATTGCTCACGTCCGCCCCTTTCCCCCCTAATTCCACGGACGTGTGATATCCTGCTTCTGTCCGGCCAAATAAGCAACGGACGTCACACGGTTGCAAAATCCTGTCCGCCCTTTGTTTCTCGGACAAGACACGGACAAAAACCACTCACGTCGCACGGCCATCTGTCCGGCCTTGGTTCCCCGGGACGCGTTGCCCACGTCCGGCCTTAGTTAGCGGACGCAACCCGGACATAAGTCTTCGACTCGTTTTCTTTTGCTAACTTTGACCTCTCTAGATTCCTCGTTTGGACTCCGTTTTTCGAGCCGTTTGCGCCTATGCGTTCGTCTCTTTGTCTACTTTGCTCCTAGCTTCGTTTTCCTCATGTTAACCAATAAATTTGGAGATAATCAATAAAACATAAACTAGAGGGAAAAACCTACGATAAGTGAGAAATGAGCAGAAAATGCTGATATAATATCTGAATACACCCATAAAACATGCTCATTTAGACACTTACACACCGCTGTTGCAAAATAGTGGTGAGACTACTCTGCTAACTATGGGCATGAACCCAATCATTGTAGTACAACAAGGTCGTATCCACAGGACTTCGTAACTGTCTAGTAATTATAAGCTTAGTAAATGTGCAAGAGGATATATACAAAAGTGCATAAATGTAAATTGTTTTGGGGTTTTGTTTGTTGGATAGATAAATCAGAAAACGAAGGATAGCAGTAAACTAGACTAACTAAACTAGGATAGATGTAGCACGGGATGGATATTTGCACCCATCTTCCCTTTACTACCAATGGTCAACCCTCGAACTCATGGCTAAACAATGGGAACGCTAAATTAACTAATAGCCTAATTAAGGCCTACTAATCCTAACCAATTTAATCGAGACTTCTCATTCAGCTAAGCCCCGGGTCAATCGATAGCACACTAAGCTCAAGTTCCACTAAGGTTGCAATGAAGTCTAATCTCAAAATTATCGAAATCAGAGTACACCGTTTTAGTCTCTAACAGTTTAGGTTTCTATCTCTGAATAACATTTTGATAGAATCCCACAATAATGTTAAACTAATCGGTAGGCTAAACCAACCAATTTAACAATTATGTGTTAAATTGGGTAAAACCCTAAACTAATCCTCAAATCATGGGCAACAAGTTTAAGAATCATAAATACCCAATAATCATCTTCATTAAGCTCAAAGACTAAAATAAGCATAAAAATAAGTTCAAGATTCAATAATGGAGGTTTTAGGGATTTTGGGGCAAAATCCCCATCCCAAGCTACAAGGAAACTACACAACCATTAAAGCACAAAAGAGAGAGAAGGGAGAAGAAATAGCCATGGGAGATTGAGGAAGAGCTTCAATGGAGGTGAGCCTTCTCCTCCTTCTTCTCTTCTTCTTCTTCCTTCCCTTTCTTCTTCTTCTTCCCTCTTTTCTCTTGTTTTTCCGCCGTTTCTCTGTTCTGTGTCGAATACCCCTCTCCCCTCTTTTCTCCTTTTAAAATCTGATTTCTGGGCAAATTTTCGACCCGTCCGACCCACCCTGGGTCGGACGCGTCCAGGAGCAATTTCGGGGCGAAAACGCGTTTTCTAAAGTCCGTCCGACCCACGTCCGACCCAGAACTATGGGTCGGACGGTTCCAGTAGCTCGGGGACAAAATCACGTTCTTTTAAAAGTCCGTCCGACCCACGTCCGACCCAGACCTATGGGTCGGACGGTTCCAGTAGGCTAACTTCAAAATGCTGTATCTTCTTCGTTTCAACTCCGATTTTGGATCCGTTTGCGCCCACGCGTTCCTCTCTTCGTCTACTTTACTCCTATCTATGTTATTCCTCCTGTTTAAACAATAAATGTGTAAGACACCAATGAAACACAAAACTAGAGGAAAACAAGCCAGAGTGGAGAAATGAGCATGAAAATTGTTGATTAAACATATGAAATACTCCCCTAAAACATGCTCATTTAGACACTCATCAACCGCCACCTACTCGCCTATCCAAAAAGGAGGAAGATCAACTCACTCTCAGAGTCATGGATGAAAGCGACCTATAGGCAGAGGAGGTAAACTATATAAATGTCTACCTACCCAAACTTTATAACCTCATTCACTCAGAAACCTCAAACCCAAAATACTATCCGTCGATGCTTCTTCAGAACCTATGGCACCCTTCGATCAACCCTCAAAATCAACAAAAGTCACCACCAAACAATCGGCTTTGAATAAACCCAAAAGCAAAAGCTTCACACATGCTTCCACTAGCCGCACAACTCGGGCCTCTAAACGCCTTCAAACCAAACAGAAAACACCCAAGCAAGCCCACTCCACACCTGAACCAACAACTCGCAAGCTTCACTTCACTGATGAAGATGAAGCAACTCCAACTGACCTCATCGAGCCAATCACTCACGAAGTGGAAGAAGAGGAGGTCCAGGGTGACGAGAAGTCACTAAAAGAACACTCAGCAGAAGAGGAAGCTCTAGAAAAGGGTCTGACCGCACCAGACTCTAAGGAAAAAGAAGAATCTCCCACTCCACATGCACTATAGGTTGCAGAGCAGTCCCCGACACCTCCCCGATCCAGTCGGGAAGGAGAAAGCAACATGAAATCGTTCTCACCAGTCATCCTGGCATTCGAGGAGCGTGAACATATGAAGCATGCCAAAGGAAAACAATCTATGCCTTCATCACCGCACACTCAAGAGCTCAAGGAGCTCTTTTAGACAAAATGAGCAGTCGAGAAGCCACAAACCCAACAATCGCTCAAGCGATTAAACAGATTAAGCTAGCTGCAGCCAACCATCATCAAAGCTGCAAATGTAGATGATAAGTCTTGTCCCGTCTTATCAAAAACGCTGGATGTCGAGTGGATGAAGAAGATGGGTCTCGGAAGATCGTGGAGCTGCTTGAATTCCAAGGATGGGTCGACTACTTCTAGGAGCCTACCATCTGCTACACCGAGCTGCTCAAAGAGCACATGAGGCATCTAGGTCCTCTCCAAAGTGAAGATGATAGGATTACATCATTTCAGGAGTCTTGGATTTGCAAGACTTTCAATCTGGAGCCCGAAGAACTAGTTGTTCCCAAGGATATGACATGGAATGACTTGGGATATCAACGGGGAAAGATGGTTAACCTCTTCAACAAAGGGGCAACCATGAAAAACTTTCCAGCAGGTCAAATGTCAATTCCCGACAGAGTCCTCCACAACATTCACACCCATAACATCACCCCACGGACCCAGTGAACCCACATTGTCACCACCAGAGATGTGCTGATCATGTACGCCCTGAGGATGAAGGAGAAAATAGACCTTCCAGCCATGATTCTCCTCACCCTTAACGAGAGCGGATACGTCAACCAAGGATTAGTGCACGGGGTGGTCACCACGACACTAAAAGAGTTTGGAGCGGATACTGACCACTTCCACGAGTGTTCTCAGACCGCTCAAAACTGCAAATGCTTTGAGATGTTGTCAAAGATAGGAATTAAGACCCAAGGAGAGAGCTCACCGTCCCTCAAAAGCCTACCAAGAGCGATGACTCGGGATCAGAGCCTCGCCCAATTGCCAGGACTTTTGCTCACACGAGAAAGCGCAGTCTTTCACCGGTCCACGACAGGTCGAGGACCAGTCTGGATACTTCAACTCGAGACATTCTTCAGCGTGTAAGAATCACTCTTACAGTTGTGCAGGTTGTGTCCAAAGAACCTAGTGTTCAACACATGGTTCAAGGAGCAATTGACTTCATAGATAAACACTTATAGCCTGAGAGTTCTATGTCTCTTAGATACTCGAGTGAAGCTTGTGAGAAGTTAAAGTTTTAGTTAGATTTTTATATCTTTCCTTTGTTTTTCATGCCATTGACTATCTGCTTCAAAACATCAACTTTTGACATCAATTGAAATGCAACTGTTACATTTTCTATTTGAAAGCAAATCTTGTTTACGAATGACTTTATTGCATTGGCTACTTCTTTCTTGATTATACATTACCTCTTGATCAGAGACAACGCCTTTTATGCGACGTGTGCATGCTCGTCACATGACAGGTCATCGATTCCCTAGGACTGCAACACCATTAATACATAGTTATTACACCCTCACGACCAAACAGTGGCATGTCCCTCACCTATCTTTATATCCATAGCTCAACCATCGCTCCACCATCGCTCTCACAATCAAATCTCCCAATCACTAAACACTTTCTTTCACAATAATCATGAATCACGAAAATTACAACTCATCTAGCTCTAATGAGAAAACCATTTTCTCTACCATTAGGAAATTCATGAAACAAAAGAAAGGTCTCCCTCCACCTAATCTTCGTCCACAATCAGAAGTGTCGTCTGCATGGTCCACCAATGTAAGTGTCAGCCAGACCCAGTCAGTCACTTACTACTCCATAAGTTCGCTCATAGATTCCAGATATTAGAGTTACTCTACTGATGACCCTCGTGGCTTAGATTCCACCGGTTCCTCCACATTCAAGCATCAAACCTCTTAAAAGTTGTCTCTATCAAATGTAGTCTCTAATCTATGAAATTTTATGGTTGTTTAATACCTTCAGTCGTGTAGTTGCTCCCTATTTTTGTTGTATGGGAAAGGGGGAAAAGAAAAGATATGTACTTGTGAACTTATGTCTATCATCCTTGCGTTATGTAATCAAATGTTAATGAAAGACTCTCTACTATGGCCCGGTATAAGGTTGTTGTTATTATGTTATTGTCTTAACAAACTCAGGGGGAATCCTTTTAGAGGGAATTCTTACTTCCATAACTAAATACCAAACATCAAGTACATATGTCCAAAATAAATATTGTATCGGTTGTCATCATCAAAAATGGGGAAATTGTTAATTCAAGATCCTTTAGTTTTAATGATAGCAAACTTGTGTTGTTTATAATATGTTTGTTGAGCTTATAATTCAGATAAACAGGTAGAGGAGCGGCTTAGCACGCAAGGTTCCAAGCGCACTCCGTTCATGACATGTGCGAGGAGTGGCTTAGCAAGCAAGGTTGCAAGCGCACTCTGTTCATGACATGTGCCCATCTAGTTGGGTACCTGTCTGGAGAGCTCCGATAGAACTTTTAGTACACACAAGAAGTCAAATGCTACACAACCATATCTCTCACGCATCAGACATAGTAGAAGGGCAAAAGACATCAAGTGTGCTAACAAACTCATGCACACTCATGCTCCACACAAGCAACTAGCTCACGACAAAGTCTTAGTCATTAATGACAAGATAACAAGACAGGCCCAGAGCTATAAGAGGCACTCATTACGCCATTAAATAACCTGGAGAGAATTATGAGCATTAATGAGGCAAACAGATCAGAAAGTGAAGATGCAAGTGGTGACCGACCACCTGAGCACACCCTCAACGTTGTCCAACCATAGAGCGCACGTGTCCTGACAGTTTTAAAGAAAGTTGAAGATCAACCTATTATTTGCATGGCATTTTCTGCGATGAAGAAGCAAAGACCCCTAGAGTCTAGAGATCATAGCTGTTTGTTACACATCTTAATTACTTGTATAATCCATGTATAACGTCTTATGCAAATCAACTTGGTCATACATGAAAAAGAGATAACTAGAGCAAGTTAAGGTAGACTAAGTTGTGTGTAAGTACTAGAAGTTGGTGAGCTGGACAGGACTGGGTTGTTGAATGAATACTGTGTGTATTTGGTAGACTGATCAGTTGGGAACGGGGGGAACCATATCCTACTGTTAGGAGAGGGTATCACTTAGGGATACAGTCCTAAACTATCCAGGTCCGGGGTAGGGCGGAGGATTGAGTGAATTTCTGTGTGTAATTCTCAAATCGAAAAGGAGTTTCTAGTTTGAGTTTATCAAGTATTCCCCTGAAAATCAAGTATCACATAGGATAAAGAGACGTCACGACCGCTCGCGTGTATTAGGATCACTCCCAGTTTCACTTGTATATATATAATATTATGTTCGACTGTAACACTACAATGACATGAAGAAAGGACAAATATATATTACATATATATCTATATATACATTATATATTATATATTGTATATATGTATGTATGTATGTATTTATATATATTATTTATTAATCCTTATTTCTTAACTTAATGCATATGTATTTTTAGGGGATCATTCAGTTTGGATATTTTGGATTTATCCAAAAACTTTAACCGATTTTGATTTTTGGATTTTTAACCGAATTTTCTAACAGAATTGAAATTTCGGTTAACCTTATCCTAATTATAATTTGGTTTGGATTTGGTTTTGACTTTGTCTAATTAGGTTAACCGAATTATCCAAACTTTTCTTAACAAAAGATATTCTATTTTATAATTCTAGTCTTTAATGATATATCAAACACAAACCCTAATTTTGGTAAGTTGAAATCTAAACTAGCTAAATTTGGATGTCAGTTTGGATTTCGGATTTCACTTTCAAAAAAATTTGGATTTCGGATAATTTGGATATGGTTAATTCGTTTTGGTCTTAATTTGGATAATTCAGGTTTAAAAACCGAAATAACCGAATCTAATTTAATTTTTACAATTTGGATTTCGGTTAACCGAATTATCCAAATGATCACCCCTATGTATTTTTTAAAAAAATTAAAGTTCACCAAAGCACTAACAGAATAAGGCTTACTAAACCAAGTCGAAGCAGACGGAACATGTCATACTATGACTTATAACCAAGAAAAAATAGAACATTTAAATGGAGTATAAATACTCTCAATTATGCTTCATTCTACTAAAACAACGTTAAGAAGAAGCTTAATACAGCTTGGAAAATAGCTCACGGTGTAGTATACTGCCCAAACTATGGCATTATGTGCATGAAAACGGAGGCAAATATGGGCAGAATTTATAGGACTTAAACTGCTGAAACAACTACAAATTCAGTTATTCCAATAAGGTGGTTTAAAATAGTGGTGAAAGCTTGAGCAATGAAGCTTATTAGGCACTAGTCAATTGTTGAAATAGGATTTAAAGCAGTGAAAAATCTGGAGCGAATTGAGTTGATAGTGTATAGTATCTCAGGCTAAATAACTATTAAGAGACTAAAAGTCACGCAGAGAAAAAAACTAGATTGAACTGTCCTTATATTTTCATAAACCAGTTTAATCAGAAGTGCAGATTTCAGGATAAATTTCAGTTTGCACTCACTCATCTCAACCTATGCCAGATTTTTTCCACAATCAGTGGCAAAAGCAAAGCCTAAGATAAGTTGTAATGTCACCTAAAAGAAATGTAGAAGTAAACTGTCCATGTTGTGGCTTTTGTAGAAGTTTTAGGAACCGTGAACAGAGAATCGAGAAGAAATGAATGGAACAGTATGTTTAGTATTGTATTCCCCAGTTTGTATCTGTACATAGATGGTATTTATACAGAGAGTGACTAATAGAGTAACTAACTAAATACTGTTATACCACACTAACTACAGTACGGGCTATTTCCTTTACATTCCCCCTCAAGCTTAGCAGGAGCAGCGCGGATGCCAAGCTTGGATCGATTGAAGATGAAGTTGGGAAAGGTAAGACCTTTGGTGAGATGTCAGCAGCCTGTGTGCATATGGAACAAATCTGGTGGCGATAACACCTTGAACACCTTCTCGCGCACAAAATGATAGTCAAGTTCAATGTGTTTTGTGCGAGCATGTAATACCGGTTTCGAAGCAGATAAAGGGCACTTTGATTGTCACAAAACAGCACAGGTTTAGACACACAGGGCACTCCATATCAGCCAGAATGTAACTCATCCACATCAGTTCTGAGGCAGCAGCAGCAAGTGCTCTGTATTCCGCTTCTGCACTTGAGCTGATACTGTCTTGCTTATTAGAGACCCAAGCTACATATTCGACCCTAAGAAAACGCAGTACCCTGTTGTTGAACGCGAGTGAGGACACACCCCGCCGAGTCCGCATCTGAATATGCACAGGAGCGAGAATCTGAGGATTTATTAGAACACCTAAAGTGGTAGTGCCTCTTAAGTACCTAAGAATGCGCTTGACAGCGTGAAAGTGTATTGCCTGAGGCTGATGCATATCTGGCAAGCTAGATTAACAGCATGAAATGTCTGGCCTTGTGAGTGTTGCGTACTGCAAGGCTCCAACAATGGTTCTGTACATAGTAGCATCAACTGAAGAATTCTGTGATTACTGAATCTGGCTTAAGACTTAAGGGGGTGCGGACTGGCTTTGCATCTTGCTTCCAGCCTTCTCAAAGATGATCCTTGATATTTTAGTTTGTGTCAGATACAACCCATGAGCATGAAGTTGCCTCGATCCCAAGAAATACTGCAACTGTCCAAGATCTTTAAGGGCACAACCACGACTCAAACTATCAATGACTTCCTGTATCAGACTTGGGTTACTTCCTGTAATCAGTATATCACGACATATACAAGTAACAAAACAGTTCCTCGAGTATAATGCCAAAAATAACGTTGTGTCAGCCTTGCTACAAGAAAAACCAATCTGTGTAAGAAGTGAGCTTAGTTCTGAAACCAGGCCCGCGGAGATTGTTTAAGCCCATATAAGGACTTCTGTAGCTGACATACATAATCCTGTCGTGAAGAGTCACAGAAGCCTGGAGGCTGATCCATGAACACTGTTTCAACTAACTCTCCATGTAAAAAGGCATTCTTCATGTCTAGCTGCCGAATCTCCATTGCCGAGTTACTACAACAGACAGAACTATCCTGATCGTGGCACTCTTAAACAACCGGGCTGAAGGTTTCACCACAATCAACTCCTTCCACTTGATGAAACCCCTTAGCTACAAGTCGAGCTTTATATCGCTCGATTGTCCCATCAGCATGGCGTTTAATCTTAAACACCCACTTACAACCAACAACATTCATTCCTTGCTGTCGAGGAACCAAATTCCAATGTTTCGATGTAACGCCTCCATTTCCTCAGTCATGGCTGCAATCCACTGGGGGTATTTGAAAGCATCACGAACAGTACGTGGTTCTCGCTCAATTGTTGCTGTGCACAAGTAAAGCAGTAGCAGGTTTTGGCTTAAAAATACCATTCTTTGATCTTGTTACCATCTGGTGAGAATTGACATTGGTCTGTGCAGCTGGGGGTGGCAAATCTACGATCAGGTTAATAGCTGGAATAGAAGAGATTGGCACATCTGCACTTTCAGATGTTCTGTCGACTGTAGTGTCTGTTGGTGATGAACTTATGGTCGTGACAGGTGAGTCAAATTCTGATGTAGCAGGGTCGGATGCAGACAAGGGAGAACTGGGTGCTGATATAATGAGGTTTGAGTCTGATAAAGTGGGGTGTGTATCTAGTGTAGTGGGATCTGGATCTGGTGAATGTAACAGGTTTAAGGAATTTAGGCTAGGAAAAACAGGATGGAGGTTAACAGAAGCGGATCCAGATGGTGTTTCATGTGGTGTTTCATGTGTTGGGATGGGTAGGTTATCATCAGGTTGTTCTTGAGTGAACAGACAGAAGGTTGTAACAAATAGATTGGAATGCTCAGAGGGTGGACTAGTCTTCAAATAAGGAAACGAAAGTCATCAAACACTACATGTCGAGATTAAAAACTTTCCTGGTTTCAGGGTGATAACAACGATATCCCTTATGCAAGTTGCTATATCCGATAAACATACAAGGTAAGGAACGAGGCTGCAACTTGTGAGTGGTGTTATATCTTAGCATTGGAAAACAACGACAGCCAAATACCTTAAGACTGCTGTAATCTGGTTCTTTCTGAAAAAGCAAGGTGAAGGGAACCTGAAAGTTCACTGGTGCTGCGGGCAAGCGATTGATCAAGAACACAGCTGTCATAAACGCCTCAGTCCATAAAACAGAGGTAAACCAGCACTTAGAAGGAAGAAAGACCAGTCTCCATAATGTGCCTATGCTTGCGTTCTGCTACACACCGTTCTGCTCAGGTGTATGTGGGCATGAAATCTGCTGTATAATACCACACTGGTGCAGCCTACTAATGAACCTTTGACTAGTAAATTCTCCACCTCCATCACACCGAAAAAACTTAATCTTTCTATCAATGAAGTTCCACCATATTTTGAAACTGAACAAACACATCGTAGAAATCACTCTTCTTCTTTAATGCATAAAACCAGGTAAACCGAGAATGATCATCAACAAAAATGACATAATACTTCATATTCTGACTAGAAGAAACTGGAGCAGGCCCCCACAAATCACAGTGGATCTTTTCTAAAACAGTATCAGCACGACTATCTACTCCCTTGAATGGCAATTTACAACTTTTGCTAAGTTGACAGCTACTACACAATGAAACATCCTTATTCCAAACAGAAATATCAATCTTATTCTGTGAACTAAGCATCTTCAAAATCTTTGAATTTGGATGGCCCAATCGCTGGTGCCAAATGTTATTAGTAGTCTTACCAGCACTAATAGCTTGCAAGGCTTCAAAGACTGGTTTCTTTAGCGCATATAGATCGCCACTTCTACTGCCCCTTGCCAAGATCTTCCTTGTCTGACGGTCCTTCACAACAAACCCAGAGTCAATGAACTCAACAGAACAATAGTTATCACTGGTCAACTTGCTAACCGAAATCAAATTGCGTTGAAGATCAGGGACAACTAACACATCTTTTAGTCTCAGATCTTGTTCCTTTCCTTTGATGAGAGAACTACCGGTAAACTGTATTGGAATCTCATTACCGTTTCCCACAAAGACTGACTCATTTCCAGTATAAGAGACCAGAGAATTTACATTACCTGGAGAAGTGAGCATATGCGCTGTTGCTCCTGAATCCACAAAGTAAGAGTCATCCCCTGTACCATACGAGACAGTAGTAAGAGCTTGCTGTGGATTGTATGAGACAGTAGTAAGAGCCTGTTGCGGATTATTAACTTGAGGAGTCGACAGAGGTTTGGGATCGTAGGACTGGTACGAGTGATCCCAACGGTAGAAGCAACTAAGTGCGGTGTGGTTAGTTCTTCCGTAGATCTGACAAGGATTCACTACACCGGTTTGATTCGCTACTCCGGATTGATTTTGACTCCAAGATTGAGTGTTGTTCTGATAGTTATAGCGTCCTCTATTTCCCCCCTGCCGACCACGACCGCGGCCGCCGTATCTACCACCTCACCGAAGTTCGACTGCGACCAGTTTTGACTTCCAGAATCGGTGCGAACATTAAACGCGGCATTGGCAAGAACATTTCCTTGCTTCTCAAGAACCTCAATCCCACTGTCTCCTTCTCTCGCATCGTAGTCTTCTAAAGCAGTCACAATTGCTTCAGACTTGGATACGGTGCTTTGCTAAGCATTACAGATCTAAGAATTGTACCTTGAACCACACGCCTTGAGCCAGTATAACAACTTTGTCTTCATCAGAAATCGGACTTCCGATCGCGGCAAGATTGTCGCACACTGATTTAAACTCCTTCACGTAATCTTTTACCAACTGAGTATCTCCTAGCTTCAGAGATCGCAACCTGTTTTTCAGTTGAAACTCCCTATCCTTCGTTGACTGAAGAAACTCTCCTTTCAATTCTTCCCAAATCTTGTACGCTGTGGTGCAGCCAATCGTCAATGCGATGCAGTCTTCAGATAGTGTTGCCAGAATCCAAGATCTGACCAAAGCATCTACTTCTTTCCACCGTTTATAGTCTGGATTATCGACTTCTTGATCATCCTTCTCAATCTTCTGTTTTGGCATGGATTCGGCCTCAATCATGCCAGCTACACCCAACGGACTCAAACAGATTCATCATCTGTGTATGCCAGCTCAGGAAATTCTTTTCCCCCTGTAGCTTGATCGTTGATATCCCTACGACCTGGTGCAGGTTTGATGACGATAACTTGCAATCAGACAGATTCATGTTGCTCTTTCTTTGGATGAGATGAATTTGTTTAAGCGCAAAACGGATCTAGAGCATGTAGCTCTGATACCATGTAGAAGTTTTAGGAACCGTGAACAGAGAATACGAGAAAGAAATGAGAATGGAACAGTATGATTTAGTATTGTATTCCCCAGTTGTATCTGTAACAGATAGATGGTATTTATACAGAGAGAGTGACTAATAGAGTAACTAACAACTAAATACTGTTATACCACACTAACTACAGTACGGGCTATTTCTCTTTACAGCTTTTACCAGCAGTAAAACTGAAGCAAATGAACATAATATTGTAATTATAAGCTGCTGAAATTATTCATTATCAAGCAGCAAAAATCAGATGCAAAATAGGTTTGTAGTTCACGATTCTCTCAATTCAATAACTGCTCATAATTGAAGCTTCAAAAGCTAAACAAGAACACATTCAACTAACCACAACTACAACATCAAAAAAAATGTTTATTTGGGTGTGGGTAAGAAGCAAGTGAAGGCCGCAACTTGAAAGGAGTGGAACACTATCACTATTCTAAATGTTTGTAATCTAGCTTAGCCTTTGGATTCTAAAATTACAGGTATATGCTGCTGTATATAATACTTATCGTTTGCTTCATTGTGCAACAAGGGATGTCAAACACTATTGCTATAATCGACAATAGCTTAACAATTTTCTTTTTCTCTGGATTCTAGTAACGGCATGGTACACTGTTGCTTATATCCTTAGCCGTTGCTTTTCAGATGCTACAGATGGAACAAAACTTCTATTGTCATGACCACCAGGAAGATAAAATACAAGTTAAGTATATTACCGTATCTAAAATGAACTGTTTTTTATCCCCTCTTCAATCTGTACTACTAAATGCAACAGTGCTAGTGATTTATCACAAAACTTCCGGTTCACTTTTCAGGTTGCGCCCTCTCCTCAGTTTGTGTCACCCAGAACTGAAACAGCCGTGAAAATGCAAGATCTTTACACGGATGGAAAGCTAATTCAAAGAGGAACAAGTTTGGTTTTGGAGATATTTCGAGAAGGCTTACTGAAAATTTGGAATTTTCAAGAAACTGAGGCTTGTTGAACATATTTGCTATGAGGACGGCTCATTCTTCTTTGGTCTACCCAGATCAGAATACACCACCAATATACACAAAGTTATACTCAAATCGAAGCTCTTTCAGAGATCTTCACAACAGTACTAAGACTTCTGAATTTGGTGGAGAATGAAGAGAAAACTATGGATCTGAAGTGAGGAGATAGGTCCAGTATATTACTGTTTTCAGAAAATGAGATATTTCAATGGTGCAGCAGGAGAAATCATAAATTATATTGTTAAGGTCACCATAAGAAGGAATATAAGTTCAAATTATGTTACTGGTTTCTGCAATGAACTACTCTCAGCCCTGTCCTAAATCAGGTGTGCCAGTTGCTGCACTTCCAGTGATTTATGTTGCAGAGGAGCAACCGCAAGAAATGAATTGAAGAGAGCGTAGATCATCTTTGTTTTGCTCCAGATTTAATCACTGGAGCAGTTGAGGTACAGAGCATGTGTGTTCTTATCTAGCTTCAATCTGGTGTACAAGTTGTAGCAATTCATTATTGATGCGCAGATGCACCAGAAGAGAAAGAAAGTGCAGTGCTGTGCAAGATGTACCAGTTTAGTGATTTGTTTCCGCTGAGGCGCTGCACAAGAAGAGGATGAATAGAGGTGCAGATACCAGCAGAGAATGAAGAGATGTACAGAGTACAAAATTACCATGAAGAGAATCAGCAGAGATGCATCACGTGAAGAAAATAAGAGGCACAACAGTTGTTCCAGTGATTTACTGCTTCAGAGCGTGGACGCAAGGAGGGAATGACAAACGGGAAGTGAATGAAGAAGCTGGCGCAGAGCTGATGTTCCTAGCTCGCTAGTCAGGGTTGCAAAATTGTCATGAAGAGAGTGAAGACTCAACAGGTGCAGGTGTATGTTTTGTCTAAAATCTGGTATTTAGTAATTCAAGTGGTTTATTCACAGATGCAGACACAAGAAGGGAATGAAGAAAAGCAGATAATGAAGATAGGCACAGAGTGTGAAGGTTCCTTGTTCGCCGGTTGGGATTCCCAAAAAGAGAAGGGAATAAGATTATAGGGAAAGCAAGGACAATGAGCAGAGCATGTATGTCCTGTTTGCTGGTAAGGGTTTGAAATTTTCTGAAAGTGAGCTGGATGAGCAGAGACAGAGCATGTATGTTCCAGTTTCCAGCATGGTTGTACGGGAATGAAAAAGGAAATGAAGAGAAGTGCTCGCATGTGTTATATATATTTGTAACTTGAGTGAAGAGAAAATGAAGAGGATCAGAGGAGGTTAAATGTTCTCTACATTAACTGGCCAAAATGAATTCCAACACTTCTAATTTTTTGTTTTTATTCATGTAATAATGTATATTACATGTTACACCCATTTTATTATTCAATTCCTCTCTTAACTTATATTCTTTATTTCATTATTTCACGTAAGGTTTAATAACCTTCTTCAACTTTATTTTGTTTATATAATTTCCATTAAGGTTCCATAAATTCTCAAGTTATGTAGATATTTACATAATCCATTATTGAGACATATTAGCCTTAATAATTATTTAATTCCTCTTATTAAATTATATTATTTAATTCCATTATTTCATGGAAGGCTTAATAACCTTTTGAACCATATAATTAATTATATGTTGATATAATCAAGGTTCCATAGATCTTTAATAAATTAAGACTTACTAGTCCTAATCAATCAGGCAATTAAGTCTTAATTATTTTTATAATCTTTAGGGGTATTTAACTCATACCAAAAAAATCACCCTCCACAGGTAGCAAACTACTGCCACATGTCCTTTTCTTTTAACAAATCTGACAAACTGGTCTAGTATCAGCCTGACCATTAAATTAAATTGGTATTACCTCTTCCATGTCTTTAAGTTTCCATGTATTGAGATCCTAAAGAAGGAATAAAACAAAACCTCGAATCTTTAATTGAAAGCTTGAACCAGACACAACGTGGAGATAACACAGAATCGAAGCAGAGGGAAGAAGAAAGGGGTTGCTACGCAGAGCAAAGGAAATGGGAAAAGAAAATCAGAAACCCTAACTCACCAAGCAACAGCTCAGTCAACTAACATAAAAGAGGAACCGTGTAAAAGGGGCTCAACCCACTTAAGTAAAACGTTGTGTTTTAACTTGTAACAGCCCCCCTCAAAACAAGCAATCATATTGCTTGTTTTGCTAAACAAGAAAGTTAAAACACAAACAAAACAAACAGAGAAACCACTGCACTGATTACTCACGGCACCCAATATCCTCTACCCCCAGTTGTCTAAGTATTGTAGGATAGGAACTTCCAGGGAGAACTTTGGTAAGTACATCAGCCAGCTGACGATCAGAAGAGACAAAGTCAACTCTCACAAGCCCCTCGAGAATCTTCTGCCTCACAAAGTGACAGTCCACCTCAATATGTTTGGTTCTCTCGTGGAAAACCGGATTCTTTGCAATGTAGACTACTGCCTGGCTGTCCGACTTGAGTGGAATGGGCTGCAGCTCCTCCACTCCTAGCTCATGAAGCAACCTTGTTAACCAGCTCACCTCTGCTACTGCTTGCCTTAGAGCTCTGTACTCTGCTTCAGCTGAGGAAAGAGCCACGTTAGACTGCTTTTTAGATTTCCAAGATAGCACATCCACCAAATTCAATATAAAAGCCACTAATAGACCTCCTAGTATTTGGGCATCCAGCCCAGTCAGCATCACAGTATGCAACTAGCTCAAGACTGTTAGTATCATTAAGCATTAAACCATAATTCAAGGTTCCCTTAATGTACCTTAGTGTATGCAATGCAGCTTTCATATGTAAATCAGTAGGTTTTTGAAGAAACTGACTCAACAACTGAACAGAAAAAGACAAATTTGGTCTAGTATGCGTAAGAAAATTCAACTTTCCCACTAATCTTCTGTATACCAGAGGATCATCTAGTGGCTCCCCATCTTCCAAAAGTAATTTCATGTTCAGTTCTAGCGGTCCTGCAGCCCTTCTTAACCTATCACATCCAAATTCAGTTACTAACTGCTCACTATAACCTTTCTGCATCAATATTACACCCTTCTCAGTCCTAAGAAACTCCATGCTCAGAAATCTGCCCAAGCAACCTATATCTTTGATTCTGAACTTCTCATGCAAACTATCTTTAACCTTTTGAATCATGCCAGAATCATCACCAGTAAGCAATATGTCATCTACATAACTGCCAGCACAGTTATCCTCCCTTTGTCTCTTCTAGTAAATAAGGAATAATCATTTAAAGACTGAATAAACCCTAATGTTTTGAGGAAACCACTCAGCTTTTCATGCCACTGCCTAGAAGCCTGTTTCAGCCCATAAAGGGATTTTTGTAATCTACAAACTTTCCCTTGGCTTTCAGTTTCATATCCTAGGGGTAATTCCATAAAAACCTCTTCATGCAAGTCTCCATGCAAAAAGGCGTTGTTAATGTCCAACTGTTTTATACTCCATTGTCTCTTAACAGCTAGAATAATTATCGCTCTAATTGTAGTAAACTTCACTACAGGAGAAAAGGTTTCTAAATAATCTATCCCCGGCCTCTGATTATAGCCCTTAGCAACTAATCTTGCCTTGTATCTCTCAAGGGTGCCATCAGCTCTATACTTTATCTTGTAGACCCATTTAGAACCTATAGGCCTTTTCCCTTTCGGGCAGTCCACTATTTCCCAAGTTTTATTCATTTCTAAGGCTCTAATCTCATCTCGCATGGCTCTAACCCAGTTCTCATTATTTAGAGCCTCATAATAGTCCCCAGGTTCTCCCTCATTTCTTTTTGCTAAACAGAGGACATGCTCAATTTTATTTTCACAAACAGCAGAAGGCAGTGTAAGTAAACAGACATGCTTAGGTGGGCTAGAAGTAATGCAAGAAGTTTTATGACAAGAATGCTCAGATATGTGTTTCTGTTTTTGACTAGATGACAATTTGTTAAATAATAAGCTGGTAAAGGCATCAGGAAACTTCCCTTGGGGAAACTGAATTGCATTCCCTAGTTGGTAGTCCTCTAGATATTGTGGTGTTCGCCTGCTTCTTGTAGACCTTCTCAGCTCCATTTCTCCTCCTTCCCCTTGGGCGTGATTGGTTTCATCAACGTTCTCAGCTGCTATCTCTGGTTCTGCATCCTGGATTTCAACTCCTGTCCTACTATCTGATGTATCTTCCTGCCTGTCATGTACTAATTCTCCAGATGTCTCATCAAAATGGTTAGTAAGATCAGCATTTAAAGGTGGAAACAGAGAATGTTCCAGAGAATGTTCTTTATGTAGTGATTCTGATTCTGCAATATACTTTCCCCTAAAGGGGTACACATTTTCATAAAACTAAACATCCCTATTAGCAATGACCTTTTTTTATCAAGATCAAACAATTTGAAACCTTTCTTGTTTGCTGGGTACCCAAGGAAAACACATTTCACAGCCTTTGGGTGGAACTTATCATAGATAGGAGCATTAATGTGAGCAAAAGCAAGACAACCAAAACATCTCAGACTCTCATAGTCTGGCTGTTTTCCATACAGAACAGAGAAAGGACTTTTTCCTTCTAGAACATCTAGAGGCATCCTATTAATTAAATACACCGCCGTCAAAACATTTTCCCCCCAAAACTCCTTTGGTAAACCAGTATGAAGCATCAATCCTCTTGCTGTTTCTAAAATGTGTCTATGTTTTCTTTCTACCACACCATTTTGGTGTGGTGTATGTGCGCAAGACATTTGACGTTTGATTCCTTTCCCCTTTAGGTACTCTATTCCTTCTTTACTAGCGCCTAACTCTTATGCATTGTCAGTTCGTATGTATTTGACTTTCTTCTTGAATTGAGTTAATACCATTTCAACAAAGTGTTTGACTACACCAAAGCTATCTGATTTATGTCTAACCATGTGTACCCAGGTAGCTCTAGAGAAATCATCAACAAAGGTAAGAAAGTAAGTGAAATTGTCATGGGTTTTTGTCCTATAGGGTCCCCACAAGTCTATGTGAATCAACTCAAAAATTTCTGTGGACTTTATTGTACTTAGAGGAAAGGATAATCTGTGGCTCTTAGCCTTACAACAAGACTCACACAAAAACTGTTTATTTCCTAGACTCTTATCAAACAGATGCAACTTCTTCATTCTTGCTATAGGTAAGTGTCTGAGTCTGTGATGCCACAAACTCGCCACATCTTTACAATCAAAAGAATCAATTAAACATCTAGAATTGCATACAATAGCAGGTATTGAAGCTTGAAAGCCATTCTGATCACACAGTGCATTCATATCTAATAGGTAAAGCCCAGTGTCATCCTCCCAATCACATGTTCAAGAAGTGACTCACATTCCTGAAAGACACAGCAGGTTTTATCAAAATAAATCTTACCTTTGAGTTGTTCAGTCAACTTACTAATAGATATAAGATTAAAGTTGAAAGTAGGAACAAACAAAGCATTTTTCAGAATCAGAGACTCATTTATTTTGACATTACCAACAGTGTTCACTACTTGGGGGTGGCCATCTGGCATACCAACCGTGTGAGGGTTTTTCATGGTTTTATAGCTTAGGAAAAGACTAAGATCACAACACATGTGATCACTAGCCCCGCTGTCAAGAATCTATTTTCTAGTTAGACTTGAAGTGGCATCGGTATTCTGTAAAGCAAGCTTCTGTGTACTCAAAGGATTTTGGGTTTGTGTGAGGGTCTTTATTTTGTGTGGCTTGCTAGTGTCCTGCGGTATAGTGGAATGATGGTGGTTTTTACACAGAGATTCACAAGCAGAAACATTGTAGTTACTAACAGGGATGTCCCTGCTATCCCTACATGGATCTAAAGCATTAGGTCTATGGGCAGGTATTAAGGCACACAAAAGGTCACACTGAGACTCAATGTGATCACTAGTCACAGCATTCCTGTTATTTCTACAAGAGGATGAACCAACAAACTTAGAAACACATAGAGGTGCAAACGCAGTTTCATGTTTTAAGTTATAAGGGTCACAAGGTTTTTCAGATGTTTCACAGGCAGTTTTAGACAGATCATTATAATTATCATTCACCTGACCAGGACCAAGATAAAGGTTGGAAACTGTACCCACGAAACCACAGCTGGAGTTTGCAGGATCCTTTTCTGGTACTTGGCCTCTTGCAAAGTGGGAGAGCAATTGGTTTACTTGCTCTAATGTAAACATGGCATTATTCGTGCTACTCCCTTCATGTTTGGTAGGGGTTTGTTCAGCATCAACATTGGCTACGGTAGCCCTTTTTCCTTTCTTCCATGACTGCGGGTATCCATGTATTTGGTAGCATCTCTCCACTGTGTGACCGCTCTTCTCACAATGGGTGCAGAATAAGGTCGGCCGTTTCCCATCCTTTGGCGGTGTGAATCTGGGTTTTTTGCTGTCATCGACTGCAAAGGATAGGCTGTTCTCCTCCTTAGACGTTGAACAGACATTCTTCTGGCGCTCCTCATGAGTCAGAAGGGAGTACACAGTTTCAATCGTGGGTAACGGCGTCATCATTAGTATGTTGCCCCGCACGATAGCAAACTTCTCAGAAGACCCATCAAGAATTGGACTACTCTTTGCCGTCTGAAAATCTCCTTGTATCCAACATCGGCTTGGCATTCACAAATCGGGACCTCTTGCGAAGAATCAAGTTCATCCCACAACTTCTTGATCTTCGTATAGTAGGCTCTGATAGTATCTCCATTTTGCTTGGTCTCGATTAGCCTCTGATGTAAAAAGTAGATCTGGGCGGCGTTCGATTCTTCAAACCGGCTCGATAACTCTTTCCAGATCTGGGACGCCAATTTACAGTAGAGGACAGTGTCGCCAATATCCTTATCTAGCGCGGTAAGAATCCATGCCTTCACCATTGAGTTATTCCAATCCCACGCTTTTCCTTTAGACACAGAATCAGTGGATCTGGGGAATGACCCATCGACAAAACACAGCTTGTTCTTAGCACTCAAGGCGATGGTCATTCCCTCCTTCCTTGCTCGAAAACCCTTGCCTTCAAATCTTCCAGTGAGGAGAGCTCCTGGGTTCTCGGAATTTGCAAGAAAGAGTGGATCAGAATTATCCATAGTCGTGCTTGACTGCGTGTCCACCTTTCCATCTTCTTTCTCCCCTTCGGTGTCTTTCACCTTCTCGCTTTCATCCGCGGACATTGTCGAAGTTCTTGTCGACTTCCGCTGTTAGACTTTGACAGCTGCCGACGATATTCTTCAAAGAAAGGAAGACCTTCACTCCGTCGCGACAAAGACCCGGTCTGATACCATAAAACAAAACCTCGAATCTTTAATTGAAAGCTTGAACGAGACACAACGTGGAGATAACACAGAATCGAAGCAGAGGGAAGAAGAAAGGGGTTGCTACGCAGAGCAAAGGAAAGGGGAAAAGAAAATCAGAAACCCTAACTCACCAAGCAACAGCTCGGTCAACTAACATAAAATAGAGGAACCGTGTAAAAGGGGCTCAACCCACGTAAGTAAAACGCTGTGCTTTAACTTGTAACAAGGAAGGGAGGTGATCTTAAGGAATTAGATTTTTGTTGAATCAATACAAACCACGCATAAGTTAGTAGTCTAGCCATTAGAGAGCTTCATCATTAAAGTTTGAAAAAATATTATCTTCAAACGAGATTAACTGATAACCATAACTTCATAGATCATTATCCACATCCAAGTCTTAGAAATGAAAAGAGCAATGGATGCAACAATAAAAGAGGGAATTGCACGATTAGTAGAATAAAACAAGACAAATAAAAAGAATTAGCTTAACTGATGAAGAGTTTTAATTAAATCAATTGCACGAGATGGCGTAACCAAAGATCAATTTATTTATCGTAATGACTTTTATTCGTTACTAAAAGTTATATCGTTACTAAAAATATGATTTCGTAACAGTTATATCGTTACTATAGTCTTAATTTTTTTTAATCTTTAAACTATCTTTGGTAGCGAAAAACTTGTCACTAATAACAATTATGGTAACGAATTTAAGCCATTATCAGAACCTTTGTAACAAAAAATTTGATTTATACTAGTATAATAACTTGTTGATGTATTTACAAAAAATGTAGTAGGTGAAATACCCCAAACCTCGGTATGTTGTTTAAAATGTTTAAATATGGTATCTAAAGGCTAAAAAGTACCTTAGGAACATCAGTGTTTAGTTTAAACCATAGTTAAACACAATAAAACACTAAGACAACGGTGTGAGCAAAACATGCTCTAAGCTTGGAGTGAACTTGGTTAGGACCCAAAGGGCCTACAAGACTTGATAATGTTTAATTATGATTTTATAAGGCTAATTAAGTCCTTAGGAAACCTTGGTAGACATTGGAAACAAAAACAAACATAAATAAATACCTTAAGGTCAATATGGGCTAAAAGTGCTCTAAGCTTGGGATAAATTTGTATAAGACCTAATGGTCATTCTCTATCTTATATATATGTTAATGAACATATTAAATCAATTACCAAAGAAAAACCAAGCTTGAAAACAAGTTAAGACACAAAAAGTGCTTTAAGGAGTCTTAAAGCACATTTTTGAAAAATGTCTTGTAATGAGTTTTGAGTGGCTAAATGTCCATCATTACTCTTAAATATATATGTGTACTATATAGTATCACATTGGATGTCTATATCAATAGGAATCAAAAATTTCACTTCTATGTGCTTGTTTTTATGAATAGTGATTTTTATAAGCTAGTTTGTAACATATATTATCATAAGTATTTAAATTGACAAATAAAGACTAAAAATGCCCTTATGTGATAAAGGGGGCCGGTTTCCTTAAGGTGTGACTCACCACTCTCTTGTTAATTTACTAAGAAAAGAAAGGATGACTAATTAAGGTACTATTTGCTTTATAAGACAAATATCTCTAAAAGCAAGTCTATCTTCATTCCCCCTTCCTTTCTCATTTCACACGGTTTCCAACCTTCTTCTTCCTCCCTTCTTGCTGTTCTTCTCACGGTAAGACAGCACCACCACCATGAAGTCCATCTTTGATCTCTTGTAAAATCTAGCTCTTTAGCCAAATCAAAAACAAACACCACCAATCTCTTCCTCTCATCAAGCTCTTCATTCCTATCTTCTTAAAACTTCAAGAGCCCCCGTTTCGGTGCCATGGAGTTCCACCATTGATGGAGCTTGAGCTTGTGTTTCCACATATTCTTGTTCTCCTTTGCTTCTAGGTAAGGAATCTCAAAGAAAAATCATGTTTCCTTCATATGTTTTGCTTTTGACCGAAAATGCACATTAATGGTGCTCCTTGTGTGACTTTGTTCTAGCTCCATTCCAACCTTTCATGGACTAGGTGGAGTCCTCTCTTGATAGATTCAAACTCTCTTCAAAGATCAAGGTAAAACAACTACATTAATGTTTTTGAAACAATGTAACCTAGGGTTTACAATGAGATTAAGCTTGGAGCTTGAATACTCATCACATTGTTTGTGTAATGTTTAGAAGTTGACAAACAACTAAGCTTAGCCGATTTTTAAACAACAAAGAAACAAGAAAGAAGTTGTGAGGGAAAAAGTAGGTAAATATGCTATCTCATGTGGTTTAATGCCTTAGGAGAAATGAGCTTATAATGCTTGCTAAAACTACCTAAAGAGCAAATGGTGAATGACTAGTTAGTAAAGTGTTCTCAAGAGACTAGTAAAAGAACATATGTCTTGTTGTATGTAATTGCAGGTTAAAGGCAATATATATGTGGGAGATTCAGTGTTTAAGTTTAACGTATTTAAGGGCCTAAGCGCCAAGCAATTTAGCTTATGCACTATATTGTGATGTAGTGCTAAAATGTGTGAAGTTTGTGTATAAAATGTGTTTGATGGATTTTAGGTGTTCTTGAATGAAATAAGGTAACAACCTAAGTGTTTGGATGTGAGTATACTACAGAGAAGCTATGGCCAAATTTGGGAAAATGTTGTAAGAAGTTCTAAGTGTTTTAAATGGTTCTGGTGAACTAGGAAGTGTTAAAGGATAAATGTTTTACTAAGAAAGAAAACATGTTTTAAGGTGATTTAGAGTGATACAAGGATTTAGGTATTATCTTGGAAGTTCTTAGGAATTCAATGAGTGTTGAGAATGATTAAGTCTTGAAGAAGTTTGTCAAGGTTTAGGAATGTTGATGTTAGGTAAGATGTCAAAAAGAGATTTAGTTAGTTAGAAAGAAGTTTGAGAGATGATGTAAGTGTAGAGGAAACACTTGGTATAGTGGTCATATTGGGTGAAATACCACTTAGGAATCTTAAGGAGAAAACATTCCAAGTGCTAGGAATTTGTAAGAATTTGTGAATGATAAAATGGTTTGGTGAGTGATTTAAAGAGTTAAGCATATGGCTAAAGGTGTGTTTGATGTGCCAAATGAATGTTAAAACACATTAGGAGGCTTGAGGAAAAGTTGGAGAAAATTTGACAAGTTTTGGACAACTTCTGGTGTTGTCCGACCCCGTGGTCCGACCCAGGGTGGGTCGGACAGCTCTGTTTTAGTGACCGGTTGGAGTTTCTGGAATGGTCCGACCCAGAGGTCTTGGGTCGGACATGGGTCGGACATGTGTGTTCTAAGTCTCTGGAATGGTCCGACCCAGATGGTTGGGTCGGACATGGGTCGGAGGTGTATTTAAAAGACGGAAAAAGTTTCTGGAACGGTCCGACCCAGTTGTGGGTCGGACGGTGGGTCGGACGGCCCAAAGTATGTAAAAAAAAAAAGAGTTTGTTTAAGGTTATGAGATGATATGAATGATGGGGATTGATAGGTAATGATGTTATAAAGTTGTTAAGGACATGTTAGGTGAGTTTTAATGAGAATTAAGTGGGTGAAAAGTTGTAATAAAATGTGAAAGTAAATCTGTAACACCCCAACCGCTAATCCTGTGCTTACGTCTAATCGTCCTATTAATCCTACGATTCGCAGCGGAATTGTTACTTACTTACTACGGCGGGTGAAACAATGCCGCTACCGCCCATACGGCTAGCTAGGCTACTAATACTACAGTCACGTCTGATGAACATAACGTACCGAGCTACTAAATTACTTACCAAAATAACATATGCCGAATACTTACATCCTGGATCACCGAGTATTTAAAGTATATTCAGTTACAATCTTTCAAGCTTACCAAAAGAATGAGTTTCTAAAGCTACTCATCTATACCAATGCTCCTTTCCCAATATCCAAAAAGGTGTACCCCATGGTACACCGGCTAATCAAAAACTGTAGCCCTGTACTACTTAGTACACCCGTCTCAAATTCATTGTTTACAATCAAAAAGAAGATAAAAGAAATGAAATGAAAGTAGATCTTCACATCTTCATCAATCTCGGGTACCTGCGTGTAGTAAAATGGTGCCCCAAGGGCTCAGCAAAAGCTGCATATGGACTCCGCATATACCGCGTGCTAGCTAGGGCACGCCGACTATTTGACGTCCACTAAACATGCCATTCATATTCATACATACATGCTCTTCATACAATATACATGCTATACGATTCATTACACAATCAAGGCAACATTACAAGTACACATCTTACTTACCTTCACAAGGTTAGCCAAATTATGCATCCGGGTTAATCGGAATGCTTTACTCTTTTAATCATTACTTAATCTTCTTACTTACATTAATTACTTCCTTTTTACTTTACTTACTCATTCTTACTTACTTACTTATACTCAAGTCAAGTCGTCGGGACCTCCGGCCTTGGGGACTACACCGTCCCACATCCGGATTTTACTTGACTCACTAATCCGGGATGCTACCCACTTAAGGATTTGGGCCGCGGACCAGTTTAAGAGTCAGGAATTGGAGCCAACCTCTCGTGACTCCGCATCCTCACGCGTGGCCGAAACTATATCGGACTTCTACTCATTCCAATTTAATTACCATTTTAAGTTAGGATGGTTAGCTTGTTAGGAACAAGTTAGAAGTCCAAACACAATAATTAACGGTCACGGTACAATACAACATACATACAACACATTCATATCATCATACATTTCATGAAGTATACAAACTAAGAATTAAGAAAATATACACATCATACAAACACTACATATTCACAAGTATGCATATCATCTCCGATTCGTGCATTTATCTTATTTGGTGATCAATTAGCACACAACACACAAATCAGAGTAACCAAGATAGCATACGGGGCATGAGGAATCCATACCGTTCACCGTTGTACGTAATTCCAAACGTCCTTCGATGTCACAACCAAGTCCTATTACATACATACAATTGAATGATCAATTTACCTATCATCAACTTAACTCCTACTTACTATGTCCTTACATTTCTTACACTTATACTTTACTTACTTACTTTTCCTTTACTTAAGTTTCTATCTTCTTACTTAAGGTTGCATCTTACACACATATACATATACATATGTGTATGGGTATACATACACATATATATATACAATTACTATTTAAATTAAAATAAGTTTTTTTTTTTTTTGTCAGGACCGACTTGTGACCGACCCTGGCAAGTCCGGTCCATTCCAGTAGGTTTCATCGGGGAATTTTTTTGGTCCAACCGGACTTGCATGTCCGGTCGGCAAGTCCGGTCGATTCCAGTAACATTCTGCCGGGAAATTTTTCTGCCCGACCGGACTTGCAAGTCCGGTCGCAAGTCCGGTCGATTCCAGTAGCATACTGACGGGAAAATTTTCTGCTCGACCGGACTTGCAAGTCCGGTCGCAAGTCCGGTCGATTCCAGTAGCTACTGACGGGAAAATTTTCTGCTCGACCGGACTTGCAAGTCGGTCGCAAGTCCGGTCGATCCCAGTATTTGCATTTTAATTTCTGTTTTCAGTCCTCTCTTTCACCATTACTTCCCCATTGTTCCTACACTTAATCCTACATGTTTTAACACCATTTAAACCTCCTAATACACCCTAGTTCATTCCTAACTCCTTACACAATTTTTACTCATTCACTCGTCTAATTTTCTAAGTTTCAATTCACACTTTCACTAGTTGTTTCCCTAGTTGTGTTTGCTACAGATTTAGCACTAACACTCTCCATCTACCACTCCCTCTTCTAATGTCATTTCTAACACTCCTAATGCATGTAGAATACATTACTTATCCCTCTCAAACTTACCCTCTATCTTCCTTAATCAAAATCTGTTACACACTCACATTATTCTCCTAGTTTCAATTCTCTAAGTGTTCTAATCCTAGGCAAATTTGCCATAGTCTCCCCTATAATTTTTATACTCTCACCACATGTTCTAGTACACATTTCAATTCTTATATCACCTGTTTCAACAACCAAGAATATACAAGCTCCCATTCATATACCAATACCAAAAACAACACTAAAATTTCCTGCACTCAACAATTCCATTCCCAATCTGTTTTACAAGTTTTAAAAGTGTTCTTTTAAGGTTTAAAACCTTGTTTTTCCATACACATTACACTACTTTCACATTATCGTTTTACAATACCAATTTTCATTACTAAAATCTGTTACATATACAAATATGTACCAGCTACACATGAGTATTCTTACCTTGTTTTCCTTCTAGATTTTCCTTCCTCTTCTTTGTTCTTCTTCCTCTTCTCAACGGTTAAGCACTCCACAATTAAACTACTGTTATACCCAAAATTTCAACCCCCCCGGAGTAGTCTCTAAGGCATACGTGTTACAAAGGGCAAAAGGGGTCAAAAAGCACCAAGGCGGGATTTTCCAAGGACATTATCGGGATTTTCTATTTTATATGACTTGTTCATTATCTCCAAACACTTCCAAATATCATAGTCATTATGAAAGGTATTTCATGATTCTCTGATAATATTTATTCTAGAAATTTAGCTTTTAATTCATATTATAAGCTTATTTCTTTAATAATTAACACATGAAATAACCTCAAAATAGAAATAAAAGGGTTTTCAAAATTAAAATAAAATTGTCACATGGTTAGCATGACTACACACAGTCATAAACCTGAATTATTTTATTTGGAACCTTATCCCAAAATTTAAAAGAGAAATTCAATCATTTTTGCAATTTTCTCTCTCCTCTGGAAAATATCGAAATCAAAACAAAATGTCATGAAATTTTAACACAAGATAGAGGGTGATTATTAGAGAATAATGCCGTTGGAATTTCGTTATTTCGACTTTCCAATAGTAAGTTATGAATTATGGGGGGTTCCAGATTGTAATATTTTTATCTAATTGGTTATTTATCGAAATAACCTGATTCCAACTCTCAAAATTCCTAAAATCTTATTTTATCTTTGGTTAAAATTTCGGAATTTTTATCAACCTGTAGCACGTTTTAAAAATCAGATTCTCTTAGAGCACAAAATCAAGGTTTTAGATAAAAATCTTGTTCTATCAACTTGGCCATGCTTTTTCTATAAAAGGCCTTCCAAAAAACGACCTAGGGCAGAGTAGATCATCCCAAAGTCAGAGAACTCAGCCGTCAACCTACTTCCAACGTTTTTGCAACCCCGAGCCTCGAATCTATACCGAAATCATCCCGAAATCACCAAATAACACATTCCTTCTTCTCCCATTGAGATTCCTAGCACCAAAACACAGAAAATACAGAAGCAAACCGTGGCTAACAATACAAGGAAGAAGGAGCCAGAAGCTTGGGTCAAAGTCGAACCGGATCGGCCACCAACGAGGCTTTCAGAGATTCCCGACGTGAAGGAACAACAAGTTTTCGAAATCAAAACAGGGTAAAAACCAAATTCTCTAACCCTTCTGGTCTAAATACACTTCTGGTTGAAATTGCTAACCGAATTGACTTTTCTTTGCTTCTGAATTAAGGTTTGTTTGTGTTTCTGTCCACTAACTTGTTCAATAAGTTTCGTCCTTAATTCGTAGTCAAATTGAAAACTTTTGATCACTAACATGTTTAGAATCTTTCAGGCTACGTACCCATAAATTTGAGCCAAAAACACCGCGGGAACAGCCTTAACGCCGCCGTCCGAGGTCGGTCCGCACCCACGGACGCTATGTCCGGGGTCCCGGACGCTCTGTCCGAAAGCCGGACGCCCCCGGACGGTGGCGGGATATTTTTATTTTCAAAAGTTAGGGTTTTATAAAACATGTCCGGGCCCACGGACGTCCTGTCCGTGGCCCCGGACTTTTCAAAATCTCGTTTCTGTTTAATTTGACTTTTTGTGTAATTAGGTTAACTGGGGTCCGTGGGTTCGGACATTAGGTCCGTGGCCACGGACGGAATAAAAATTTGACCTAATTCTGCCTCCGAAACCCTAGTTTAGGTAACTTTCAATTTCACTTTAATTTTCTGTCAAAAAACATTAAAAAATAAAAAAAACAGAAGCGCGCACCTAGGTTAAAAACAACTTTGTAGAAAGCCGTAAACGAACCAAGTAGAGGAAAAAAACGACCTAGGAAGGGTAATGAAAGTAATTGAACCCTAATTAAGTCGAATATCAAGCCCCCGAACCCGAACTCTCCTTTCCTAATTTGATCTAGGTTAAAATTAGGTGGCGACTCGTAATAGGTTCCAGTGAGCTAGCTTAGGTCTTAATAATTATTGTTATATGACATAGTTATTAATCTTAGGCTATAAGTGGACCTAAAACCCGATTAGATCCCAATCAAGTTAATCCACATAGGATAGGGTTTTAAAATCGAGGCTCACAGACTGGCGACTCTGCTGGGGACGAATTCTTAACTTTAACCTGTTTATTTTAAGAAAGAGGGCTAACTTGAAAAATTGTTTATTTATGGCTTTATTACTTTGTTTGTTTACTTTCGTGCGCACTTTAAATTTTTGCACCCCTGCATCATATGAGAGCGAGGGGCCACACAAACCAGTTTCACCCCGGGACCCATCTAGGGTCCCCTGTCTGGGACTCACACCTTTTAGGTGATGTGAATAAGCGGGGAAAAGAGGAGGATGTCGTCTAACCACATCCCCTTAATACCTGGGCTTTAGCCCCAAGCGTTTCCTGGCAGTGTCCTTACAAGCCCATTGTTTGGTTAGTCAAAGACCCGGCCGTAGACGCACACCTTCAGGTGATGTGAAAAAAGTGGGGAAGCCCAAAGAGAATAGCGTGCAAGCCCTATTCCTTTGTGGTGACCTGGGCCCAAGCCCCAAGCACCTCTCCGGATCGATCCATACCCGGTTGAATTTAAACATCTAGGAGGACATGTTGAATTTGTGTGAGCCCTGTTTGCTTGTATGATCGGTCCATTACCTAGCCTAGAGGTTGATAGGAACTTCTCCTACATTACCTAGCCCAACCCGAATTGGCGGCTCTACTTGTTTGCGGCCCAGAGGTCTGTTTTTGGTTTAATATGTGAGTCGTTCGGGCTTCAGCCCAAAAGCTTAGACTTAGGTGATTTCTCTTCTGGCCCAATTTGAATTATCCAATTAGTTCTAGGCCCAAAAAAAGAAATCCACATGAACTTGAAATAAAATCTTTTTCGGTTTAGCAACCATCTTCTCTGGCCCAAAGAAAGTTAGGCTCATTTGTGATTTAGGGACCACTCCAGCCCATGTGCTTTACTCTAGGCCCAAACACATTCCGGCCCAAGGGCTCATTCTAATCTAGGCAGACTTCTTATTCGGGCCCTGGCCCAAAACCCTAGATCTAGGTGTCACCTCTCAGGCCCAATCAAAGCCATCTGTTTACATTTCAGTCCAAATTCCAGTTCATAGCCTGAGAGATACTTCAGCCCAAGCACCTCATTTTCTGGGTATCTTGGCCCACTTGCTTTCAGCCTAAGCCTGTTTCGATCTACCTTGTGAAGTGTCATTATCACCTTAGTGTCTTTCAACCCACTTCCTCTTGTTAGCTAATAATGGACTTCTTGGAAACAGGCAAGCCCGAATCCAGATATGGCAGAAGGAGGAAACCCGATCAACACCGAGGCCCAGTTGGCCGCTGTGCTGCAAGGGTACAAGGTCTTGGAGTCCATTGTCGAGGAACTGAGGAGTAAGGCTAATCTCCAGGAGACAAACCAGCACACTCTGGAAAAGCTTGTGGATGAAAATCTTAATCGTAATTACATCGAGATTGACTCTGTTAGGGCCCAAGATCCTCAAACACGTATGGGGAAGGATGTTCCTGACAACCAGCTAGCTGCAGAGGTCAAAAGGGTTTTGAAAAGGATTGAGCGCATAGAGAAAACCAACAAACCAGCTGGCTTCGATTATTTCTCCACGGCGTCGTATCCCGAAGTTGCTCTTCCCCTAAAGCTGAAGCTGCCTGCACTCGCTTTGTACAAGGGTTCCTCGGATCCACAGATTCACTTGGCTATGTTCGACCGAGAAATGTCCATCTTGGGGCTCAACGATATGCAAAAAGCCAAAGTTTTCGCACGCTATCTAGACGAGACTCCTCAGCGTTGGTATCTCACTCAGAAGATGAATACCAAAACCTACGAGGAGGTTTGCGAGGCTTTCCTAAATCATTTCGAGTATGCTAAGAACCTCGAGGTCACCAGAATCGATCTGGCAGGAACTCGACAGAAAGACGGTGAGTCCATGTGACTTCATCAAGCGTTGGAGGAGAAAGGCTGCAGCCATGCCTACCAGAATGGACGAGCAGGAGCAAATCCGCATGATAATTGAGAACATGCGAAAACAACACAACCATGAGCTAAATTTATGTACTTTCCGAGTTTGGACATGTTGATGGGACAAGTCGGTATTCTAGAGGAAAGGATTCATAAGGAAGGTTTGGAGCTTGAGTGCTCAAGAAACTCCGGCAGTGGCTCCAAATTATCTAAGCCAGGACCAGAAAAGGCTTATCTTCAGACAGTAGCTTGCGCTCAAAGCAGTTTCCCAGAAGTGAATATGGTTCTACGACCTAGATCTCCGCATCAAAACCTTAGGACAGTACCCTTACCACGCCGGGACTCATCGCAAAGGGAGTTCACCAACATTGGCCGAGCACCAAGTCAGGCGTTTGAAGAGCTTCAGAAGAGAAACCTGCTACAGCCCCTGGCCCCTCGGCCAGGAACCACTCATTTGGGGAGGCATCTTAATCAATTTTGCCACTACCATCAGTTGCCTGGCCATCATGCTGACAATTGCCGAGCATTGAAGCACAAGATTCAAGACCTCCTCGAGCAAGGAGTCCAATTTTTCTAAGTGTGCAGATCATTTCCTTGCATCTTCAAATTTTCCTAGTAGCTTATTAGTTAGTTTTCAGTCACCTCTGATTGTAATCTTTACGTTTCTTTCATGATTCATAAATAAAATCATAGTTCCATTTTCACAACTCCTGTACAAACCATTTTTCATTCATCGAAAAAAGAAGGAAAACAAAATAGTTTTTTTAAGGAAAAGGATCGCGAAGCAATCATTTTCTGACTATGCAATGAACGGCTTGTCTCTTGTTTCTAAAAATTTGAACATGCCTAACCAAACACCACAACTCACCCTATAATATCCAAACAACCCACAAAGAGGTTCAAAGTCCACATCTATCGAATTGTTGTCACAAACCCCAAATCAATACTGGGGGCAATCTAAGTTTAAGTTCGTCGTCTTTTATCTTTTGTTTAAATGTGCGAACGAGTTCCAAGTGAAAATCTCACGAGAGTGTCTTGAGTGGGAAAACCATGAGTGAACGAGCGTGTCTTTTACACGACTCTGGTAAGACCACATTCAAAGGTGAGATAAATGGCATAACTCTGACCGAAGGAGATAATTTGTAAATTACTCTTAGATCTGCGAAAAGTAACAAAGAGCGGATACACAACTATCAGGAATGACGAAGCACCTAGGTACAGCACCACATAGCCAAAAAACTTGTGAACCCTGACATTAAACCCTAGGCACCCCCGCTGAGCCTTTCATATATCCCTTTTCGATAATATGAACACCACAAAATAACCCAGCCAATGATGAATGCCCGACCCGGTGGCCAAAGGAAGCAAGGAGCCCGACTCTCGGATAACATTATCATCAGTCGAAGAAGCAATGCCGCTATCAGCATGACGAAGTGATCCGTAAATGGTCCCAGAGTGACACAGGATCAAAAGAGCTCACATCAAAACAGCTCTCGAAGCCCAAAACCGGGAAACACAAGAACCCCAAAGGCAAAGTCAAGAAAGGATAAAACAAAAAGGCGAACCCAAAGTGCCTCGAAGAAGTCCAAATGACAAAAAAGAGAAATGGTGTAAAGGACAACTCCAAAAGTCCAGGTCCAGAAGCTCAAAACCAACGTCAACATAAAGCAGTTAGACGACTTCAAGACAAGGAAGATGAATCTGAGAGAAGACGCAAGTTGCAGCTTTGGTCACCCATTTAAGCTCCACATACCTCAAATATCCCTCCATGATCCCGTCGTCTTTCATCACACCCTATGGCCACGTTATAAGCTTTAAAGACTTCCGACTTGATAGTTGTGTGTCCATCACGTGAAAGTAACAGATCAAATGCGTAAATCCATCAAATATTGAATTCAATGGTTTAGAAGTTATGACCATGAGCGAGAAATGAGTGCAAACACCGACCACATCGAGTGTAGGTTAGGGAGCACCACATCAAAGCATAAGCCTCGACCCTGTGAGGGTGAGACTTGTTCGCATGTTTAATTAAAGAAAATACTGGGGGCAATCGATCGTCTCGATCGATTGCCATGAACTCTAGCTCAGATTGTCCTAAGAAAAAAATACTGGGGGCAATTGTTGGTTCCAACAATTGCCATGTCAGCACCAATTAAAACCCAAAGCTCGAGCACCACCATCCCACACAGGCACACATAAGCCCTTACCACCACACACACACTCTCAAACTCGTCATTGGCCTTACCTCCACAAAAACATCAGGCCCGTCATAACCCTGACCTCCATCCAAAATCACAACCCAATCCTGAACACCGGCAAAAGCCTTCAGCACCACAACAAACACCACACACTTCCACCAATGGCATGTTCATTTTTCAAGAAGCAAATTGCAGATTTGAAATTTTAGTCAGGAAATGATCATTTCACTTTCCTTTTTCAGCAGGGTTTTTTCACAAGCATTGCCAAGTTCGGCACCTTTTCCAACAGTTTCCTGTTTTGAACGAGTATCTTTCATATATCTTGATTGCATACATCTTATCATCATTGCCATGTTTGGCACTCCAGTAATCAGTTCTCATCATTTGCACGAGACCATTATCTTCCTAACTCATTTTTAGTTCGAGACCCAAAACAGTGCGAGGCCCTGCAGTTTCCTCATTCAGTACGAGACCTAGCATCTTCATTCAGTGCGAGACCCATCATTTCAAGACTTTAGTACAAGACATCTTCATTCAGTGCGCGACCAGAATCAGTGCAGAATCCAGCTTTTTCTTCATCCATTTAGTACGAGACTTCAGTGCGAGACCAAGCATCTTCATCAGTGCGAGACCATCATCTCATCAGTGCGAGACCATCATCTTCATCAGTGCGAGACCTATCATCTTCATCAGTGCGAGACCTATCGTCATCATCCAGTGCGAGACCAGTACGAGACCTAGTATCATCTTCAGTGCGAGACAAGTACGAGACAGAGCGTGATCTAAGTTGGCGGGGCAGAGGCAATAAGTCCCCATCTTCATGTCAACTTCTTGGGAGAAACAACTAGTGGGCAGTGGCAATAAGTCCCCTTGGTAATCTAGAAGTTATCCCTGCACACCGGTTGGGGGGCGATGGCAATAAGTCCACATGGGTCCAGCCAGGAGCATCGGCACGGGTTTCGGTCCCCAGAAGCATCCGAGCATCATCAACATCATCAATATCATCAGCATCATTCACATCATCAACATCATCAATATCATTAGCATCATTAGCATCGCTAGCATATCAGCATTCCTACATCTACACATTATTTAGCTTTCATCATCTTCAGGTAGTCAACGCCTTAGAATAGCTTGACATCATTTCATTTTTAGGTAGTCAACGCCTTAGAATCGATTGACATTTTATCATCATTTCATTTCTTTTTAGGTAGTCAACACCTAGAATCGCTTGACATCTTTTCATTTTCATTCTCACTCATAGGTAGTCAGCGCCTTAGAATAGCTCGACACAATCTACATGTAGGGTCTTTAAGATCCAAAATTTTGGGGTATCACTCAGGCATCAACTAGTCTTCTCATCTTCATTACAAAGCCTAGTTGACGGGGGGCAATCTGTTATACCCAAAATTTCAACCCCCCCGGAGTAGTCTCTAAGGCATACGTGTTACAAAGGGCAAAAGGGGTCAAAAGCACCAAGGCGGGATTTTCCAAGGACATTATCGGGATTTTCTATTTTATATGACTTGTTCATTATCTCCAAACACTTCCAAATATCATAGTCATTATGAAAGGTATTTCATGATTCTCTGATAATATTTATTCTAGAAATTTAGCTTTTAATCATATTATAAGCTTATTCTTTAATAATTAACACATGAAATAACCTCAAAATAGAAATAAAAGGGTTTTCAAAATTAAAATAAAATTGTCACATGGTTAGCATGACTACACACAGTCATAAACCTGAAATATTTTATTTGGAACCTTATCCCAAAATTTAAAAGAGAAATTCAATCATTTTTGCAATTTTCTCTCTCCTCTGGAAAATATCGAAATCAAAACAAAATGTCATGAAATTTTAACACAAGATAGAGGGTGATTATTAGAGAATAATGCCGTTGGAATTTCGTTATTTCGACTTTCCAATAGTAAGTTATGAATTATGGGGGGTTCCAGATTGTATATTTTTATCTAATTGGTTATTTATCGAAATAACCTGATTCCAACTCTCAAAATTCCTAAAAATCTTATTTTATCTTTGGTTAAAATTTCGGATTTTTATCAACCTGTAGCACGTTTTAAAAAATCAGATTCTCTTAGAGCACAAAATCAAGGTTTTAGATAAAAATCTTGTTCTATCAACTTGGCCATGCTTTTCTATAAAAGGCCTTCCAAAAAACGACCTAGGGCAGAGTAGATCATCCCCAAAGTCAGAGAACTCAGCCGTCAACCTACTTCCAACGTTTTTGCAACCCCGAGCCTCGAATCTATACCGAAATCATCCCGAAATCACCAAATAACACATTCCTTCTTCTCCCATTGAGATTCCTAGCACCAAAACACAGAAAATACAGAAGCAAACCGTGGCTAACAATACAAGGAAGAAGGAGCCAGAAGCTTGGGTCAAAGTCGAACCGGATCGGCCACCAACGAGGCTTTCAGAGATTCCCGACGTGAAGGAACAACAAGTTTTCGAAATCAAAACAGGGTAAAACCAAATTCTCTAACCCTTCTGGTCTAAATACACTTCTGGTTGAAATTGCTAACCGAATTGACTTTTCTTTGCTTCTGAATTAAGGTTTGTTTGTGTTTCTGTCCACTAACTTGTTCAATAAGTTTCGTCCTTAATTCGTAGTCAAATTGAAAACTTTTGATCACTAACATGTTTAGAATCTTTCAGGCTACGTACCCATAAATTTTGAGCAAAAAACACCGCCGGGAACAGCCTTAACGCCGCCGTCCGAGGTCGGTCCGCACCCACGGACGCTATGTCCGGGGTCCCGGACGCTCTGTCCGAAAGCCGGACGCCCCGGACGGTGGCGGGATATTTTATTTTCAAAAGTTAGGGTTTTATAAAACATGTCCGGGCCCACGGACGTCCTGTCCGTGGCCCCGGACTTTTCAAAATCTCGTTTCTGTTTAAATTTGACTTTTTGTGTAATTAGGTTAACTGGGGTCCGTGGGTTCGGACATTAGGTCCGTGGCCACGGACGGAATAAAAATTTGACCTAATTCTGCCTCCGAAACCCTAGTTTAGGTACTTTCAATTTCACTTTAATTTTCTGTCAAAAAACATTAAAAAATAAAAAAAACAGAAGCGCGCACCTAGGTTAAAAACAACTTTGTAGAAAGCCGTAAACGAACCAAGTAGAGGAAAAACGACCTAGGAAGGGTAATGAAAGTAATTGAACCCTAATTAAGTCGAATATCAAGCCCCCGAACCCGAACTCTCCTTTCCTAATCCGACTCTCCTTTCTAATTGATCTAGTTAAAATTAGGTTGGCGACTCGTACTAGGTTCCAGTGAGCTAGCTTAGGTCTTAATATTATTGTTACATGACATAGTTATTAATCTTAGCTATAAGTGGACCTAAAACCCGATTAGATCCGATCAAGTTAATCCACCTAGGATAGGGTTAAATCGAGGCTCAACTCCCACCCATTCACATTCACAATTTTAATACTAAAACTCACCCTAAGCATTATTATAAGCTCTAACAAATTTCTAGGGTTTAGGAATCTCATTACCTCCCAAGGGTTTATGAAGTACTTGGAGCAGCTCAAGAACAAGGTTCCCCCCTTCAAAGGAGCCAAAATCGGCTGGGTACAAGAGGGCAAACAAGAGTTTAACTAGATTTTCGTTTTGCCCCATAAGCTAGAAAAGATGGAGTTTTCAAGATATTTTTACCTTAGAAGAACAAGGAGAAGCAAGGGCCTTCTAATGGTGGTGTTGGAACTCCAAATGGGACATACCCATAAAAAGAAAGTGGGTGTTTTCGAATTTTGGAAAGATGAAAGTGTAGCTCTTGAGGAGAGGATTACAATGGTGGTATTTTTATAATTTTGGGAGGAGTGGGAGAGAGTTACAAAGAGGAGGTGAGTTTTGTGGGTGTTCTCTTATTTCTCCATGTCCATCGGCTGGAGGTAGAAGAAGAGAAAAGAGAGAGTGCTGGTGAGGGGTCTTACGTGAGGAAGAGAATGAGAGGAGGAGAGAGAATTGTGAGTGGAGGAATAAAGTAATAGGTGAGGTGTTTTGTTTTTGTGTTTGTAAATAAGAGAGTGTGAGTGAGTGTGTGTGAGAGAGGAATGGAGGGGGCCGGCTGGACACACACACACACACACACATTTCACTTTTTATTTTAAAAGTGGACACATAAGTTTGTATATTTATACTTCTACCCCACAACTTCCCGTTTTTGACAGTTTTTACTAATTTCTCGTTTTCTTGATTTTATTGGTCCTAAAGCTTCACTAATATTTATTAATGAATATTTAGTTGACCAAAACTGTTACGAGTCTATTTGACCCGCTTAAAGACACGTTTTCTCGGTTACCTCGAAAAACGCGCTTTAAGGTTCGGTAATGTTTTTAACCGTTTTAAAGGTCGTTTTTCTTCGGGATTTGTTCCTTAATAATTATTTACACTTAATTAAGCTTCTAAATTACTTATTAGCCTAATTAATCACTATTTTTAATTACGGGGTATTTCAATCTACCCCCCTTAAGAAACTTTGCCCTCAAAGTTGCTCAAGGTAATGGTTTATAATTCTACTCATTATGCAACCAATTGCCATAATGTGTCTTACTACACCTATGAGGTGTTTTTCATTCCACACACATTGCAAGCATACACCAATTCGAGTACAATACACAATTCACAATTCACATACACAATCCATCATTCTCATTCATTACCATTCCACATACACAATACAACCAATACACATACATTGCACTACATATTCATTCATTACACATTACACATACAAAAATACATCCATACTAAGTTCACTTGCACTACATGTGCCACACAAAATGCAATGCTACCCCGAAGCAATGCTAAAGCAAAGGGTTCTCCCCCCTTAAAAGGGGTACGACCCGTACCCGTATACTAAATACTAGACTCTCTAGTCTATGAATAACTGCGGGTATTAGCCTTCATGGCATCTTCCAACTCCCATGTCGCTTCTTCGACATCATGGTTAGACCATAGGACCTTCACCATTCGTATAGACTTATGGCGAGTGTCTCTGGTCTTCCTATCAAGGATTCTCACTGGGGTTTCGACATATCTCATGTTTGGCTCAATGGATAGTCTCGGGCTCCAACACATGAGAAGGATCAGCCATATACTTCTTGAGTTGTGACACATGAATACATCATGGACACGTCCCAAGTCCTCAGGTAGTGCTAACCTGTAGGCTACTGAACAACTCTTTCGGTGATAGTGTACGGCCCTACAAACTTTGGGCTTAGCTTGCCCTTCTGACCAAATCTGAAGACACCCTTCATAGGTGAAACTCGCAAGAACACTTGGTCGCCCACGGCGAACTCAAGGTCGCGTCGTCTCACATCCGCATAGGATTTCTGTCTATCTTGGGCTGCCTTCATGTTAGCTCGGATTTGTTGCACTTCGGCTTGCACTTGCTCAAGGTACTCCGGTCCTATTATGACCGCTTCACTTGACTCATCCCAACACAGGGTGTACGGCAAGGTCTACCGTATAGAGCTTGGAAAGGCGACATCTTAATCGAGGCGTGATAACTATTATTATACGAGAACTCGATAAGATGAAGCTTATCTAACCAACTCCCCTGAAAGTCCAAGGCACATGCCCGAAGCATGTCCTCCAGTGTCTGGATGGTCCTTTCTGTCTGACCGTCGGTCTGAGGATGGAAGGCGGTACCCTCAACTTCAGTTCTGTACCAACGCTTCCCTTGTAGCTCTCCAGTATCTCGAAAGAAACCTGGGTGTCGCGGTCAGATACTATGGCTTAGGGACTCCGTGGTGTCTGATGATCCCTTATCAAAAAGCTCTGCTAGCTTCACTACCTTCCAGGTGTCCTTCATCGGTATGAATCTGGCAACCTGGTAAGGCGATCTACTACAACCCAGATCATGTGATTCCTCCCCTAGCAGGTGGGAGTCCTGACAACAAAATCCATGGAGATATCATGAAATTTCCACTCCGGAACTGGCATAGATTGTACCATTCCGCCGGTCTACGGTGTCAAATTTTTACCTTCTGGCATGTCAAGCATATCAATACAAATTCTGTCACATCTGATTTCATTCCAGACCACCAGAAGTACCTTCATGTCTTTGTACATCTTGAGGCTCCCGGATGGACTGACAATGTGGAACAGTGTGACTCTCGCAGGATGCGATCCCTTAGCTCAGCATGCTTCGGGGAAACGCATAGCCTGCCATTCAACCGAATCAAACCATCTTCATGTAGCTTAAAGTCGTACTTTTTCTTCTCAAATGTACCATTTCCCGATCTTTTGTCTGATTTCGGTTAGGTAAGGGTCGCTCAAATGGGCGTCTCGCACCTCGTCAACCAAGCTAGAAGAAGCGAGTAGCGAATGGAGCGAGTGTGCTCGACGGCTCAGGGCGTCGGGTACAAGTTTACCTTCCCTTCCTTAATACTGCAGGTTGATGTCGTAGTCTGGAGAAACTCCATCCACCTTCTCTGTCTCAATTGAGTTCCTTTCTGAGTGAATACGTACTGTAAGCTCTTATGATCGGAGTAGATGGTGATGCTTACCCCATAGAGATAGTGTCGCCATATCTTCAAGGCGAAGACAATGGCTCCTAACTCTAAGTCGTGAGTCGGGTAATTCTCCTCATGTTTCTTCAGCTGGCGGGAGGCATAAGCAACAACCTGCCATGCTGCATGAGTACGCATCCCATTCCTTTGCCTGATGCATCACAGTACACCTCAAATCCTCTTTGCCCTCTGGAAGAGTAAGGACGGGTGCTGAGGTCAATGAGTCTTTCAGTTTCTGAAATGATAGCTCGCACTGTGTGTCATACAAACGGTGCATCTTTCTTCATCAATGTAGTCATGGGCTTAGCGACTAATTTTCGAAAGTCCCTTACAAATCTCGGTAGTAACCGGCTAGACCAAGAAAGCTCTACTAATGTCGGTACAGTCTTGGGTCTAGGCCATGATCGTACAGCTTCTACTTTAGAAGGGTCAACCGAGATACCTGCGCTCGAGATGACATGTCCAAGGAATGATACCTGATCAGCCAAAACTCGCATTTGGAGAACTTCGCATAAAGCTGGTTCTCGCGCAGTGTCTCAAGCACTTTCCTCAAGTGAATTTCATGTTCCTCTTTGGTGACTTAGAATATACAAGGCTGTCGTCGATGAGACCACAACGAAGTGTCCAACTGCTCACTGAATAATCGATTCATGAGGTCCATGAATTTTGCCGGTGCGTTGACAAACCGAATGGCATCACTGTGAATTCGTAGTGGCCATATCTGGTACGGAATGCCGTTTCTCAATGTCTTGCTCTTTGATTGCAATTTGATGATACCCTGAACGGAGGTTTGATCTTGGAGAAGACTTGAGGCTCCTTTCAACTGGTCGAATAGATCATCAATACGTGGTAGTGGGATTTATTTTTGACTGTGACCGCATTCAGCGCGGTAGTCAATGCATAGTCGGAGGCTACCGTCCTTCTTCTTCACGAAGAGAACCGGTGCTCCCCAGGGTGATACGCTCGGGCGTATAAACCCTTTGTCTAAAAGATCTCTCAACTGTTCTTTCAATTCGGTCATTTCTGTAGGTGCCATGCGGTACGGTGCCCTAGCAATGGGATCGGTACCTGGCAATAGATCAATCTCAAATTCCACTGCTCTCGGTGGTGGCATGCCGGGTAGCTCCTTAGGGAATACATCGGGATACTCGGATACAATAGGTACTTCTCGCTGAACTCTGGATCTCGCTCCAGGTCTTGTACATAACAAAAATACACCTCTTGGCCCTTTCTGAGCTCCCGGTACATGGCCATGGCAGATATAAGGGTGGTCGAAGGCTCTCTCGGTTCTCTGGCGGTAAGATACGGTAACCCCAGAAGGACTCTTGAGCAGCAAACGATGCTCGGCGCAGAGGATTCTACCCTTGTGCCGCTCCAACCAATTCATCCCAATGATTACGTCGAATCCCAATCCGTTGAATTCGATGAAGGAAAGGGGAAACGATTCGCCTTTGATTTGGATTGTGGCTGATTGATAGTATTTGGTGCACTTTACTCGCTCCTTCGATGGGAGAGTAACCATGAAGTTCGGTAGTAGCTCATCCGCATCTAGCTTCAACCTCTTCACGAAGGATGGTGATACGAAAGTGTGAGAGGCGCCGGAGTCGAATAACACATTGGCTTCAATGCCATCTACTGGGAAGTTCCGTTAGAATGGTGCCGCTTCTGCCGGCTTGTGCTTCGGTGAGGATGCTCAGGTTCCTTCGGTACCGAGTCCAAACCTATTGGATTCACAATTGGATAAGTATTGATGGTGGACACAAGTGGAATTAAATCAACACTGCTCTTATTGATAAACCAACCATCATACATGTCGTGTCTCTAATACACGTTACTAAAAGGTTACATGATACTAGGAATTTAATATTTCTAAAGGTAAGGTTCAGGCGTCCTGGGTTTCATGTGTGTGGCATTGATTATTGCCGGCGGTGTGTATTCAACTTGATCTTGTTGATCCCGTGATACAGCATCCTAGAGTTTCCACCATGATTAGGACATCTCCTGATCTCAATACCAGTTCTCTGCGAGATCCACACGCTTCTGCTCGCTATACAGGAATATGGCGTCATCACCAATGGACCAAGACACTACGGGCACTCCTTGTTCAAGAGATTCCGCTGTGTCTCGTCCTGTTCTTGGTGTAACCCAAGTAGTCCTTCTTTTCATAGAAGTTGACGATACAAAGGTCCGCCTCAAGTGCGGGGATTGGTTCATGTTCGCATCGTTGTGCAAGTTCTACTGCTTGTGTGATGAGGGTCTGAAACTCTTGGTGGTATTGTCGGTGGCGTCGCTCCGTCTTGTGTTCGTGTCTCCTGGTATGTCTTGGTATAAGGATTCCAGTCCTTTCCCAAGCACATCATCTTCAGCTTCATCTTCGCTCCACCGGGGAATTCGGGTGTGTAAAATCCACCTTGACCCGTTCCTAGCTCGTTGCATCGTCGGATGATTGAGATTTGCGCTTCGGGTGTCAGGTATCCCTTTAATAAAATCATACCTGGTCGGATGACCTGACACTGTTTGTGGTGTAGTCGTGGTTGGTGATGTCGATCTCTTCTTGATTCAAGGTTACCGGTATTGGGTAACAGATACTAAAGCTTCCTATGGTTACAAATTTCATCTACGGTGAGTACTAGTTTCAACTACTCCATTCATGCTCAATATACACTTCATTGATTTACTCATGCATTCACTCGTACAATTACTCTACTGCTAGACATGCTATTTCAAGGATTAAGGGTTTAGGTGATTACCTTGGCCGGATTTCGAACGGGCCATCGCGGTCAATCACATGCAGAACAGGCTGCCTCTGAGGTGCGCCCCTCTGAGGGCCCCGGGATCCCTGTCCCTGAGGTGCCTGCTGGGCCGGTGCATCGCCAGATGCCACCTCCTTGCCCTCTCTCTGCTTGTAGCTTTGAAAGTTTCCCTTCGGCTTTCCGCTCTCTGGGCACTTGTTAGCTGTGTGTCCCAGCTTCTGGCAGCAGTTGTAGCATTTGATCTCCCTCCCGTAGCAGTCCTTACCAGGATGGTCCTGGTTGCACTTTCTGCACACATAGGTGCGGCCATCGGAGAAGGTTTTGGCGGCACCGGAGCTAGAACCCTTAGGAGGGTGTGATCTCAGTGGCTTAGCTGCCACCGGTGCAGAATAACCAAGCTGAAGGATCTCAGCTGGTTTGCCCTGCTCAGCATGGGCACTGCTCTCACTTGGGGACTTCTTCTGAGAAAAGAAGTTCCCTTTCTTCTTCTTCCAGCTTTACCCTGGTTCTGCTCCTCACCATTGGTATTCTTGTTATTGGCCTTGCGCTTCAGCGCAGTTCTTCATCCCTCAATGGCAAGTGATCTCAACGCGAGAAGCCGCGTGATAACACTCCTAGAGAAGAGAGGTAAATCGAGTGTAGCCCATACCGTACCGAAGGCGATGGCTCAGACCGCCATAGAAGCGAACGACCAACACCTGGCCGGTGTATCCTAGATCGGGGAGGAGACGGAGAATGGAGGTGAAGGTGCGGTAGTACTCGTCCACAGACATCTTATCTGTCATCTTAAGGCGTCTAGCTCTAGCCTTTTCTTCGTTTTTACATGCTCCGGATAGTACTTGGATCGGAGGAGAGATGCGAAGGAATCCCAATCGAAGGTGGGGTCGCTGACATGCTCGTGCTTCACCAGTTTCCACCAATCCATGGCCGCATCCTTCAAGTAGTAGCGCAGCAACTCTGACTCGAACTCCAGCAGGAGCTTCGAGGGTCTCAAATGCCGTCTCCATTCGAGAGATATAGGCTTCAAGCTTAGCCGGATCACTCTCGCCCCTAAAGCAAGGAGGGCGGAGTTCCGCTACAGCTTTCACCCAATTGGCTTCTCTGGGTGGAGGGGGAGGGATTGGCCCGTTTGAGTTTGTTGGGTGTTGGGATTGTTGTACAGCTTGTATAACTTGTGGTAGCATCTGTGCTACCGTGGCGGCGACGATCTCAGCTATCATCTGCGCGCCGGTTCCATCTGAGGCTTCGCCTCTAGGTCGGCCTCGGCCTCGTCCTGACATCTGAATGTTTAACAGTTACATTAGGCTGCAAGATATGACTCAAAGGTCTTGGAATTTAAGCAAGGTATCGTTCATAAGAACGTTAAGGGTATCCGTTATTAATAACGGTAGTTCCTAGTTAGGTTCCTAAGTATCCGTCTTAAGACGGTTGAAATCCTAACTCGGTAATTCCCTATGCTCGGTACTATGGACATCAGAGCGTAACTACGCTCTGATACCACTTTTTGTAACACCCCAACTGCTAATCCTGTGCTTACCGTCTAATCGTCCTATTAATCCTACGAGTTCGCAGCGGAATTGTTACTTACTTACTTACTACGGGGGTGAAACAATGCCGCTAACCGCCCATACGGCTAGCTAGGCTACTAATACTTACAGTCACGGTCTGATGAACATAACGTACCGAGCTACTAAATTACTTACCAAAATAACATATGCCGAATACTTACATCCTGGATCACCGAGTATTTAAAGTATATTCAGTTACAATATTTCAAGCTTACCAAAAGAATGAGTTTCTAAAGCTACTCATCTATACCAATGCTCCTTCCCAATATCCAAAAAGGTGTACCCCATGGTACACCGGCTAATCAAAAACTGTAGCCCTGTACTACTTAGTACACCCGTCTCAAATTCATTGTTTACAATCAAAAAGAAGATAAAAGAAATGGAAGTAGATCTTCACATCTTCATCAATCTCGGGTACCTGCGTGTAGTAAAAATGGTGCCCCAAGGGGCTCAGCAAAAGCTGCATATGGACTCCGCATATACCGCGTGCTAGCTAGGGCACGCCGACTATTTGACGTCCACTAAACATGCCATTCATTATTCATACATACATGCTCTTCATACAATATACATGCTATACGATTCATTACACAATCAAGGCAACATTACAAGTACACATCTTACTTACCTCACAAGGTTAGCCAAATTATGCATCCGGTTAATCGGAATGCTTTACTCTTTTACTCATTACTTACTTCTTCTTACTTACAATTACTTACTTCCTTTTTACTTTACTTACTCATTCTTACTACTTACTTATACTCAGTCAAGTAGTCGTCGGGACCTCCGGCCTTGGGGACTACACCGTCCCACATCCGGGATTTACTTGACTCACTAATCCGGGATGCTACCCACTTAAGGGATTTGGGCCGCGGACCAGTTAAGAGTCAGGAATTGGAGCCAACCTCTCGTGACTCCGCATCCTCACGCGTGGCCGAAACTATATCGGACTTCTACTCATTCCAATTTAATTACCATTTTAAGTTAGGATGGTTAGCTTGTTAGGAACAAGTTAGAAGTCCAAACACAATAATTAACGGTCACGGTACAATACAACATACACATACATACACATTCATATCCATCCATACATTTCATGAAGTATACAAACTAAGAATTAAAGAAAATATACACATCATACAACACTACATATTCACAAGTATGCATATCATCTCCGATTCGTGCATTTATCTTATTTGGTGATCAATTAGCACACAACACACAAATCAGAGTAACCAAGATAGCATACGGGGCATGAGGAATCCATACCGTTCACCGTTGTACGTAATTCCAAACGTCCTTCGATGTCACAACCAAGTCCTATTACATACATACAATTGAATGATCAATTTACCTATCATCAACTTAACTCCTACTTACTATGTCCTTACATTTCTTACACTTATACTTTACTTACTTACTTTTCCTTTACTTAAGTTTCTATCTTCTTACTTAAGGTTTGCATCATGCTACACACATATACATATACATATGTGTATGGGTATACATACACATATATATTATACAATACTATTTAAATTAAAATAATTTTTTTTTTTTGTCAGGACCGGACTTGTGACCGACCCTGGCAAGTCCGGTCCATTCCAGTAGGTTTCATCGGGGAATTTTTTTGGTCCAACCGGACTTGCATGTCCGGTCGCAAGTCCGTCGATTCCAGTAACATTCTGCCGGGAAATTTTTGCTGACCGGACTTGCAAGTCCGGTCGCAAGTCCGGTCGATTCCAGTAGCATACTGACGGGAAAATTTTCTGCTCGACCGGACTTGCAAGTCCGGTCGCAAGTCCGGTCGATTCCAGTAGCATACTGACGGGAAAATTTTCTGCTCGACCGGACTTGCAAGTCCGGTCGCAAGTCCGGTCGATCCCAGTATTTGCATTTAATTTCTGTTTTCAGTCCTCTCTTTCACCCATTACTTCCCCATTGTTCCTACACTTAATCCTACATGTTTTAACACCATTTAAACCTCCTAATACACCCTAGTTCATTCCTAACTCCTTACACAATTTTATACTCATTCACTCGTCTAATTTTCTAAGTTTCAATTCACACTTTCACTAGTTGTTTCCCTAGTTGTGTGGCTACAGATTTTAGCACTAACACTCTCCATCTACCACTCCCTCTTCTAATGTCATTTCTAACACTCCTAATGCATAGTAGAATACATTAACTTATCCCTCTCAACTTACCCTCTATCTCCTTAATCAAAATCTGTTACACACTCACATTATTCTCCTAGTTTCAATTCTCTAAGTGTTCTAATCCTAGGCAAATTTTGCCATAGTCTCCCCTATAATTTTATACTCTCACCACATGTTCTAGTACACATTTCAATTCTTATATCACCTGTTTCAACAACCAAGAATATACAAGCTCCCATTCATAATACCAATACCAAAACAACACTAAAATTCCTGCACTCAACAATTCCATTCCCAATCTGTTTTACAAGTTTTTAAAGTGTTCTTTAAGGGTTTAAAACCTTGTTTTCTCCATACACATACACTACTATCACATTATCGTTTACAATACCAATTTCATTACTAAAAATCTGTTACATATACAAATATGTACCAAGCTACACAATGAGTATTCTTACCTTGTTTTCCTTCTAGATTTTCTTCTCTCTTGTTTCTTCTTCCTCCTCTTCTCAACGGTTACAGCACTCCACAATCTAAACTACCACCCATTCACATTCACATTTTAATACTAAACTCACCCTAAGCATTATATAAGCTCTAATCAAATTTCTAGGGTTTAGGAATCTCATTACCTCCCAAGGGTTTATGAAGTACTTGGAGCAGCTCAAGAACAAGGTTCCCCACCTTCCAAAGGAGCCAAAATCGGCTGGGTACAAGAGGGGCAAACAAGAGTTTAACTAGATTTCGTTTTGCCCATAAAGCTAGGAAAAGATGGAGTTTTCAAGAAGATTTTTACCTTAGAAGAACAAGGAGAGCAAGGGCCTTCTAATGGTGGTCTTGGAACTCCAAATGGGACATACCCATAAAAACGAAAGTGGGTGTTTTCGAATTTTGGAAAGATGAAGTGTAGCTCTTGAGGAGAGGATTACAATGGTGGTATTTTTATAATTTTGGGAGAGTGTGGAGAGAGTTACAAAGGAGAGAAGGTGAGTTTTGTGGGTGTTCTCTTATTTCTCCATGTCCATCGGCTGGAGGTAGAAGAAGAGGAAAAGAGAGTGCTGGTGAGGGGTTCTTACGTGAGGGAAGAGAATGAGAGGAGGAGAGAGAATTGTGAGTGAGGGAAATAAAGTAATAGGTGAGGTGTTATTTTTTCTTTGTTTGTAAATAAGAGAGTGTGAGTGAGTGTGTGAGAGGGAAATGGAGGGGCCGGCTGGCATACACACACACACACACATTTCACTTTTTATTTTAAAAGTGGACACATAAGTTGTGTATTATTTATACTTCTACCCCACAATTTCCCGTTTTTGACAGTTTTTTACTAATTTCTCGTTTTCTTGATTTTATTGGTCCTAAAGCTTCACTAATATTTATTAATGAATATTTAATTGACCAAAACTGTTACGAGTCTATTTGACCCGCTTAAAGACACGTTTTCTCGGTTACCTCGAAAAACGCGCTTTAAGGTTCGGTAATGTTTTTAAACCGTTTTTAAAGGTCCGTTTTCTTCGGGATTTGTTCCTTAATAATTATTTACACTTAATTAGCTTCTAAATTACTTATTAGCCTAATTAATCACTATTTTTAATTACGGGGGGTATTTCAAAATCAAGTTAAAATTGTAAAGTAATGTAACTAAGTTAACGGGGAAAAGTTATAAGCATTAGACATTAAATGATCGTGCTACCCCGATGTTAATAAAAGTACATGTAATGTTATCAGTTGTTCGAGAATTGCTCGAGGAACGTAAGTGGACGTGATAAAGTGGACTCCGGTGACAGGTATGGTTTCTTGCAACCTGTGTCCTACCGGATTACACCGGCTTGTATGCCAATGTGTTTTTCTGAGTGTTTGCCACCTTGTAAGATTAAAACATGTAATGAGTTTATAGTAATTCATTTATGTGGCGAATTGGCCTCCGATACCATTTAACCTCAAATATGTGTTAAACCTTAGCTAACCAAATCTAGGAACACATGAGTGATCGGTATTCGGAGTTAACGGCCCAAACCTTGGGAACGTTCTAACCACGGCTATGTGTGAGTTAGATGGATATTGTTGTTGTATGCAAGTGTGTGAACCTCCCTTGTGTGCTTAACTCGGTTATGATACCGTATGGTGTGTGGATGTGGTAGGCTCCATAACATGGATCTCTAACTACTTATTTATTGTATATATGTAATAATGGGGGGTGAGGAGTCCGGCATGTTCCGGCCACGGGTGTGAGGACGGGAGTCGATGTCCATCGGTTCGGCTCTCTTGGTGTATGTATAGGTTGTATTCCAATTTGGTTTCTACCTTCCCTTAGCTTATCCAAAGCTAGTTACTGACTCACGGGGCCACAGGGGCATACGAATGTTTATTTCGGTGTGCTTGGGATTATTATATCCGAACACCTTGGGTTTAAGTTAAACCGTTCGATATAACTGAACGGTAACGAGGTTGGTAACGAGCTTAGCATGAGATTGGCAATAATCTCTAGGCTCACTAGTATACTAACTATGGTGGAAGGTTCCTTGTGTGAACCGATCTTATGGTGTTTTGTGTTGTTATTGTGTTATGCAATTTCCCTTGCTATGCTATGATATGTATATGTTAGTGTTTTTAAAATGAATGCGATGCTATCATGTGTACGTCGAAACGAGAAAGGTGTCGTTATGTTTTGTTATGTGAGGAATGTGATATGTTGTAAGATATGGAGTGTGTGGATCATGGAAATGAATCCCATTTGTGCCAAGAGGCGTTTAAGGATAACCCGATTTAAGGGTAAGTGTCGTCTATTAAGGAAGTAGCTCCGTTAGAGGAGGAACACTCTAGGGATAATGAATACCATGAGTGACTCATCAAGTAAGGATGTATTATCCGTTTGTTGAGCCCATTGGGCGAATGTTTTGTGTTGTGTGTTTACAGTTGCATGCATGATTTAAATATAATCAATCGCATGCTAAGACGACAATTAGTTGTGCGTGGCCCGGTAGCATGTGGGCTGCGGGATTACCATACCAGCAAAGGTGCTGAGCCCCTTGGGGGCCACCCTTCTCTCCTTTTCTATTTCAGGTACAAGGAGCTGGAAGCCGTTCGAGAGTAGGACGGGGGTAGATGTTTATACATAGGTAGCCATTTAAATGGCGTAAGCATTGTAGGGTAGTAAAACTGAAATTGTTATCGGCATTAGTTCGTAAATACTCGGTGCGGTTGGAATGTATAAAGTATATGGGTTGTTGTTAAGGGAAGCAAATTTAACGTGTAGTTGCTCGGGAATCTAGTCCATCAGACCGATACAAAGTACATGTATTAGCCTTGTTAGCCACGTGGGTGGTTAACGGCGTGTAACACCATTGAATAAGTAATGTGATGAGTTGAATTTTCCGCTGCAGTTTGATGTTATGTGTACGTTGGTAGTTGGGGTGTTACAAAAAGTGGTATCAGAGCGAAGTATCGCTCTGATGACTGAATTACCGAGCTTAGGAAGTACCGAGTTAAGATTTTAGTACTTTGGGTTAAGGGTTGAGTGATAGCGTGAGAGATACGCTAGTTAGGAATTACCAGTGTGTACTGGAAACCTACAATATCCATCCCGCCTCCACAATCCCTGTAAACAACTTTGGGAAAGAACGCCAGAGAGATGGAAGTCCACTCTTACTCGGAATACCCGATCTGGCTGTTATTAAATACCTCTAAAGGTACGGATAACCTATCATACGGTAGATCCCGAAAAACTGGGAATCCCGGAGACGGTTCCATCTGAACATGTTAACCACATTTAATAGCGAAGAATGAAGAATTTTGTGTATAGAGAATAGAATTTCTGCAACCTGGGTCGACATGCGAGCAGTCGAGAATAACCAGTTTGCAACGCACCAACTGTGCAACAGGCAAGAAGTGGATTAATGGAACCCGAGACAAGTGTCTACAGAACCACAGTTGATAAACAATACACCAACGGTATACCAACCAACAAGGGAACTACAACGTAGTGCCCAAATACGTAGAACGGGCTACAAAGAGAATACAATACTAAGAAAAAGGGTTTCCCAGAATGGGAAACACCCTAGTTGATGATTATCATGTGAAGACAGTGAGAAGTCACCAAAGGAGTATTATCAAGACAGTAAGATCAGTGAGGGCCAACAAGGCCACTGATAACAGTGCGGTGTAAAAACATACCGCAACCACATGTGTGTGAACGATAGGCCAGTTAACATGGCGCACTTGCTATACAAGTAAGTGTGCTATAACAGAGGTGTGGGCTGTTGGATATGTATAATTATAAACTAGCAAAAGTACTTGAGTAAAAACCACGAAGTTAAGGATCAAAAACAATGTAAGGGCTAACAGAGTGACCATTGTAAGTGGAACGTAACAGCTGACCAGAATTGGAAGTACCAGTCAGCAAGAAGCTAGACATGGTTAAGGTAAGAAGATGTTGTGAAACCATGAGAATTTTCTTTTAAAACCCAAATTTATTCAAAACCTTTTCTTTTCAAAAACCAATTTTCTTTCAAACCAACACTTCTTTCCAACTTCTTTTAAACCAAACCAGTAAAACAAGGGCAGTTGATAAAGATACAACAATGGATAAACTTTCCCTCGATTAAGTTCGGGAAGCATGGAATGAATATTGTCACGGGACAATATAAGGGAGTTGACAATAGAATACTTCACCTAGGCGTGTGACGGACACTACGAGTGTACCAACTGAAATGTGGGACGACCGCACTCCGATAGGAGCTTGTGGGCCTGACAGACCCACTTAAGGGTTAGTTGGGTAAGTAGTAATGTATCAGTAGGATACCCCACATATGTATACGAGTGGAGTCCGAAACACGGGAAGTAGTCGACTCCGTCTACGCCGTCAGCAGTATAAATCAAACAAGAGCTAAAGATTACAAGGAATGGTTGAAGTTAAGGAACTCAGTTAAGTTAACGGGACTAAAGGAATTAGTGAATTCATTTGTAAGGAAATGTTTAAGAGTCAGGAGGTGCGAAGTGCACTAACTGTAATGTAAAGACATCGTATATGACTTAAGGATCCTCAGGGATAAACATGATAGCTGGAACGGTGACCCAGCCTGTACATGGCAAGTAGATGCCTAATGTGGACACATTAATTTGCAATGAACGGGATGAAACTCCCAGAATGAGTACCTACACTATCAGGAAATGTTGATCTTCACAGAAGAAGATAATAGTAATACCAGCTAAGAACGCAAAAGGCGTGGCTAACTAAATATACCTGAGTGTGAACTAGATGTAAAAGCATAACTTAGCAACACCCAGGAGCGATCCTTGAAGGGTGTTTGCATCAACGATAATTGAACAAGATAACGTGATAGAAACACGAGGGTTGAAACTAACACCCATTTAGACATAAGTCATCAGGAGACGGACTGACAAACCTAAGGGGCATCCCGTGAAAGGAAACGTGATGCAACGACCTTGTCATGGAGCCCAATACAACCCTTAAAACATGTAATATTGTACAGAGAAGTACATGTGTGTGGACAGCCTACAATGAGCCCAGCTCAAGGCAAATAAGGCTTATAAGCCATAAGCAAGATATGTTATGTAAAGTAGAGATTGATTGCAGAAGTTTATGTTATATAAGTGAATAGAGTGGAGAACGAACCACTGCATTAAGAGTGGGGATACCTCTCGATACTGTGAAACCGCTGAGCGTGGTAGTTATGTGAACCAAGCTCAAGAAATATGTTAAGGATGGATGATATTATTATTGGAAGAGAGCAGTTAGTTTAGTAGTATGTGTGTATAAAGTGAAACACCGAGCTGAATAATGTCGGCTTGTGACTCGAATGATCGATGCTCAAAGAGCATTCAGTAGTCATCCAAATGAGTGACGAACCATAATGTGAATAATGTAAGTATATGTGTGGAAGTTAATGTGACAGTAAATACCATGTAAGTTAGTGTTATACAATGAGTAAGAGCACGGTTCGCGGCTAGCGACCGTTGTATCAATGTTATTGAGTAACGATGTGGCAGATAAGACCAGTTATGAGTTAAACTCAGTGGAGATACAAGATAAGTGATGATAAACAAACTCGGCAGTAAGCCAGTAGCCAGTATTACGAGATCGGAATTTCAGTGAAACACAGTGAAAATCCCTAATTGCTATCGCATAAGAGATTTACTATCAGGAGTTTACGCCTCTGCACTCTGTATGACTAAGTGTTTTGGTATTGCTCCTGAATACCAAACGTCGGTATGAAATACCTCAGGTGTGGGAAATAACCGAGAGAGCACTACACATTAGGTAGTATCTCAATCTCAACCGACAATGAGTCGGTAGAAGCAAGTCAATCATTGTGCAGTTTACACAGTAAGCTATTGGAGAAGTGGATGGAAAGTTTTGGAACTCACCGAATTCGCTCAGGGTAAGAGATACCATGCGTCGGTTGAGAAACCATTGTTACCTAGATAAGGGTAATACATTGGAGATGTACAATACAGCAACAGTAACGAGTGGGGAAAACTAGCTCTACAACTATCAGAGTTGCGCAACAGAGGCCAGAGAGCCCATGCACCAGATACTGAATATACATGGTGAATATGAATAAATGGCTAGTTATCAATGCCTAAAAGCCTCACAGGCCAGGACCGAAACCGGTTATGAGTTAGAACTCCAATGCGAATTCTTGGTTAGGGACTAAACCGCTAATATGGTTAAGATCCTCTAATCAGAATCCATTGTGTAATAGACCGCGTGGAAGTCAAAACACTTCACGACGGCAGAACATTTTAAGCAAGGTTTAGTGATTGATTACGTGGGCGTAATAACCTTTTAAGGGGGGTAGAGCGCAAAACCACTTAGTGTTGTTTTAACCGTACAAGTGTACGTGAACTAGGTTGTGCATAGCACAAAATGATTTGCTATGATGGTTGGCGCGTGTGTTATATAAACATACGCATTCATTCGTGGTTCAATTGTGGTAATTGCGCACAGGAGATGCGAATACCATTGTGGGAAGTGTGTTTATTTTGTTAACAGTGGTGTGTGAGAGTACAAGTGGAAGGAGTAAAGAAACTCCTGGGAACTAAAACCCCGACGGTGCATAAATGTAAACCATGTATTGTATTTTGATAAAAAAAAATATGTATCTATATACAGTGTTGTGATTTATGAGGGGTATAAGACCGACATAGAACCTAGTGAGAATTAAATTCCCTAGGTAACTTGAATTAAGTTGGATTTGGGTGATGATTGATAGACGAGTTCTATCCCTTGGATATGTAATGATTATGACTAGAAGGATTAAAGATGGAAAATGGAATATGCTTGAATTAGTTGTTGGTTGAAAATGAAGTGGGAGGTGAAACTTGATTATCATGAGATCAAGGGAAGCCGACACAAATTGGGGTGGAAGGATAGTTCAACACTGATGCTGATCACATCAGGGTTGGATGACTCTAGAAGCTCCTTGTAAGTGGACACAAATAACCACGTTAAGAAAGAAGCAAAGAGCATAAGTTGGACTTGGAGTTGTGTTGTGTTTTCAAAAGGATTTTCAATTGGTGTTTTCAAACAATCGATTAATATTTTGAATAAAGGATTCTCTTATACTTAACCTAGTAAAAAATATTTTTGTAGTACTTGCTCACGAGCTGAGGACGCATGAGCCTTTGTCTTCGGACCGGTGGTATGAGAAGTATATATGTTAAAAAAAAAATTAAGTGAATGTTTTGACCTCCCAAAGGAACGGGGACCAGAAGGTGTCCATCGCGACCGGGTTCTGCGGGATCACAGTGTATATGTACTCAACATGGGACTCGAGCCCATGGAGAATGAAAAAGGTATTTCTGTTTGATATACATGCTAAGACATGTTGTGTGGTATGAGTAAGAAATATTATTTCAGACTATGAGTCTAACTGTTGTTATGTTACCCAGACCTGAGAGTCTAAGAATTATTATGTAAATACAATACGGTTAAGGTACCCGGACCATTGAGTCCGAGGTAATCATGTAAGTATGTTACGAGAGGTGGGTATGTATGGATGTGGATATGTTGCCCGGACCGTCAAGTCCGAGGTTGGAAGTAAAGAGTGTTTGGTAATGGAAGTTTGTTTTAAAGTAATTCCCATATTCTAATCCAATGATGCGTGGGAATGTGAACTTCGAGGATGAAGTTCTTTTAAGGGGGGTAGATTGAAATACCCCAAACCTCGGTATGTTGTTTAAAATGTTTAAATATGGTATCTAAAGGCTAAAAAGTGCCTTAGGAACATCAGTGTATAGTTTAAACCATAGTTAAAACACAATAAAACACTAAGACAGTGAGGTGTGAGCAAAAACATGCTCTAAGCTTGGAGTGAACTTGGTTAGGACCCAAAGGGCCTACCAAGACTTGATAATGTTTAATTATGATTTTATAAGGCTAATTAAGTCCTTAGGAAACCTTGGTAGACATGGAAACAAACAAAACATAAATAAATACCTTAAGGTCAATATGGGCTAAAAAGTGCTCTAAGCTTGGGATAAATTTGTATAAGACCTAATGGTCATATCTATATCTTATATATATGTTAATGAACATATTAAATCAATTACCAAAGAAAACCAAGCTTGAAAACAAGTTAAGACACAAAAAGTGCTTTAAGGAGTCTTAAAGCACATTTTTGAAAAATGTCTTGTAATGAGTTTTGAGTGGCTAAATGTCCATCATTACTCTTAAATATATATGTGTACTATATAGTATCACATTTGGATGTCTATATCAATAGGAAATCAAAAATTTCACTTCTATCTGCCTGTTTTTTATGAATAGTTGATTTTATAAGCTAGTTTGTAACATATATTATCATAAGTAATTAATTGACAAATAAAGACTAAAATGCCCTTATGTGATAAAGGGGGCCGGTTTCCTTAAGGTGTGACTCACCACTCTCTTGTTAATTACTAAGAAAAGAAAGGATGACTAATAAGGTACTATTTGCTTTATAAGTTACAAATATCTTCTAAAAAGCAAGTCTATCTTCATTCCCCCTTCCTTTCTCATTTCACACGGTTCCAACCCTTCTTCTTCCTCCCTTCTTGTGTTCTCTCACGGTAATACAGCACCACCACCATGGAAGTCCATCTTTGATCTCTTGTAAAATCTAGCTCACTTATCCAAATCAAAAACAAACACCACCAATCTCTTCCTCTCATCAAGCTCTTCATTCCTATCTTCTTAAAACTTCAAGAGCCCCATTTCGGTGCCATGGAGTTCCATCATTGATGGAGCTTGAGCTTGTGTTTCCACATATGCTTGTTCTCCTTTGTTCTAGGTAAGGAATCTCAAAGAAAAATCATGTTTCCTTCATGTTTTTGCTTTGACCGAAAATGCACATTAATGGTGCTCCTTGTGTGACTTTGTTCTAGCTCCATTCCAACCTTTCATGGACTAGGTGGAGTCCCTCTTGATAGATATTCAAACTCTCTTCAAGATCAAGGTAAAACAACTACATTAATGTTTGAAACAATGTAAACCTAGGGTTTACAATGAGATTAAGCTTGGAGCTTGAATACTCATCACATTGTTTGTGTAATGTTAGAAGTTGACAAGCAACTAAGCTTAGCCGATTTTAAACAAGGAAACAAGAAAGAAGTTTGTGAGGAAAAGAGGTAAATAGTTATCTCAATGTGGTTTAATGCCTTAGGAGAAAATGAGCTTATAATGCTTGCTAAACTACCTAAAGAGCAAATGGTGAATGACTTAGTAAAGTGTTCTCAAGAGACTAGTAAAAGAACATATGTCTTGTTGTATGTAATTGCAGGTTAAAGGCAATATATATGTGGGAGATTCAGTGTTTAAGTTTAACGTTTTAAGGGCCTAAGCGCCAAGCAATTTAAGCTTATGCACTATATTGTGATGTAGTGCTAAATGTGTGAAGTTTGTGTATAAAATGTGTTTGATGGATTTTAGGTGTTCTTGAATGAAATAAGGTAACAAACCTAAGTGTTTGGATGTTTGTGAGTATATACAAGAGAAGCTATGGCCAATTTGGGAAAATGTGTAAGAAGTTCTAAGTGTTTTAAATGGTTCTGGTGAACTAGGAAGTGTTAAAGGATAAATGTTTTACTAAGAAAGAAAACATTTTTAAGGTGATTTAGAGTGATACACAGGATTTAGGTATTACTTGGAAGTTCTAGAATTCAATGAGTGTTTGAGAATGTATTCAAGTCATGAAGAAGTTTGTTCAAGGTTTAGAAATGTTGATGTTTAGGTAAGATGTCAAAAAGGAGATTTAGTTAGTAAAGAAAAAAGTTTGAGACGATGATGTTAAGGTTGTAGAGGAACCACCTTGGTATAGTGGTCATTATTGGTGAAATACCACTTAGGAATCTTAAGGAGAAAACCATTCCAAGTGCTAGGAATTTTGTAAGAAATTTGTGAATGATAAAATGGTTTTGGGTGCTGATTTAAAGAGTTTAGCATAGGCTAAAGGTGTGTTTGATGTGCCAATGATGTTAGAACACATTAGAGGCTTTGAGGAAAAGTTTGGAGAAAATTTGACAGTTTTGGACAACTTCTGGTGTTGTCCGACCCAGTGGTCCCCCCGGGGTGGGTCGGACAGCTCTGTTTAGTCACCGGTTGGGTTTCTTCTGGAATGGTTTCCAACCCAGAGGCTTGGGTCGGACATGGTCGGACATGTGTGTTCTAAGTCTCTGGAATGGTCCGACCCAGATGGTTGGGTCGGACATAGGTCGGACAGGTGTATTTAAAAGACGGGAAAAGTTTCTGGAACGGTCCGACCCAGTTGTGGGTCGGCGTGGGTCGGACGGCCCAAAGTATGTAAAAAAAAAAAAAAGTTTGTTTAAGGTTATGAGATGATATGTAATGATGGGGTTGATAGGTAATGATGTTATAAAGTTGTTAAGGACATGTTAGGTGAGTTTTAAAATGAATTAAGTGGGTGAAAAGTTGTAATAAAATGTGAAAGTAAATCAAGTTAAAATTGTAAAGTTATGTAACTAAGTTAACGGAAAAGTTATAAGCATTAGACATTAAATGATCGTGCTACCCGATGTTAATAAAGTAATGTAATGTTATCAGTTGTTCGAGAATTGCTCGAGGAACGTAAGTGGACGTGATAAAGTGGACTCCGTTGACAGGTATGGTTTTCTTGCAACCTGTGTCCTACCGATTACACCGGCTTGTATGCCAATGTGTTTTTCTGAGTGTTTGCCACCTTGTAAGATTAAAACATGTAATGAGTTTTATAGTAATTCATTTATGTGGCGAATTGGCCTCCGATACCATTTAACCTCAAATATGTGTTAAACCTTAGCTAACCAAATCTAGGAACACATGAGTGATCGGTATTCGGAGTTAACGGCCCAAACCTTGGGAACGTTCTAACCACGGCTATGTGTGAGTTAGATGGATATTGTTGTTGTATGCAAGTGTGTGAACCTCCCTTGTGTGCTTAACTCGGTTATGATACCGTATGGTGTGTGGATGTGGTAGGCTCCATAATGGATCTCCTCTACTACTTATTTATATGTATATATGTACTAATGGGGGGGGTGAGGAGTCCGGTCATGTTCCGGCCCGCGTGTGAGGACGGGAGTCGATGTCATATCCGGTTCGGCTCTCTTGGTGTATGTATAGGTTTGTATTCCAATTTGGTTTCTACCTTCCCTTAGCTTATCCAAAGCTAGTTACTGACTCACGTCGGGCCACAGGGCATACGAATGTTATTTCGGTGTGCTTGGATTACTATATCCGACACACCTTGGGTTTAATTAACCGTTCGATATAACTGAACGGTAACGAGGTTGGTAACGAGCTTAGCATGAGATTGGCAATAATCTCTAGGCTCACTATGTATACTAACTATGGTGGAAGGTTCCTTGTGTGAACCGATCTTATGGTGTTTTGTGTTGTTATTGTGCTATGCAATTTCCCTTGCTATGCTATGATATGTATACGTTAGTGTGTTTTAAAATGAATGCGATGCTATCATTGTATGTACGAAACGAGAAAGGTATCGTTATTTTTGTTATGTGAGGAATGTGATATGTTGTAAGATTGGAGTGTGTGGATCATGGAAATGAATCCCATTTGTGCCAAGAGGCGTTAAGGATAACCCGATTTAAGGGTAAGTGTCGTCTATTAAGGAAGTAGCTCCGTTAGAGGAGGAACACTCTAGGGATAATGAATACCATGAGTGACTCATCAAGTAAGGATGTATTATCCGTTTGTTGAGCCCATTGAGGCGAATGTTTTGTGTTGTGTGTTTACAGTTGCATGCATGATTTAAATATAATCAATCGCATGCTAAGACGACAATTAGTTGTGTGTGGCCCGGTAGCATGTGGGCTGCGGGATTACCATACCAGCAAAGGTGCTGAGCCCCTTGGGGGCCCCCTTTCTCTTCTCTTTTTCTATTTCAGGTACAAGAGCTGGAAGCCGTTCGAGAGTAGGACGGGGTAGATGTTTATACATAGGTAGCCATTTAAATGGCGTAAGCATTGTAGGCGTAGTAAAACCGAAATTGTTATCGGCATTAGTTTGTAAATACGGTGCGGTTAGAATGTATAAAGTATATGGGTTGTTGTTAGGGAAGCAATTTAATACGTGTAGTTGCCTCGGGAATCTAGTCCATCAGACCGATACAAAGTACATGTATTAGCCTTGTTAGCCACGTGGGTGGTTAACGGCGTGTAACACCATTGAAATAAGTAAGTGATGAGTTTGAATTTTCCGCTGCAGTTTGATGTTATGTGTACGTTGGTAGTTGGGGTGTTACAGTAGGTGCCTTTTGTAGAGATGGATGACGAATGCTTGGCACTGATGACTATTAATTCATACTACCCTCCGTCCTGAATTGACCGTCCTGTTTACTATTTGGACATGTCGTTTGACTTCAATTTTTAACATATAAGCTAAAATAATTTTTAAAATTTAAGTTTTGTATATGATTCCTACATGTTAAACTATATATTACAAATTTAGTTTTATAAAATATTTTATCTTATATGCTTAATATTGAAGTGGAAAAACGTGCCATAAAGCAAACATGACGGTCAATTCAGGACGGAGGGAGTATAACACATGGCAGGTTATCTCTTGCGGCATCATAATGGCTAAGTAGAAAAAAACATGTAATACATAAAGGTAACATTGTCAGTTTGTATCGAGGAGACAGGTGATACGAGCAGAAGCAAACAGAGAAAAAAAAGAATGAATATGAATTGAGTCATGTCTCGCATTACAGAGAGAGAGAGCTAGTAATTCTACTGTACAGAAGTTGACTAGTAGACTAATTAACTAGGGAGGTTTTTATGTGTACCGGTAATACAAAAACGTATATAGAACCGGTAACATATAGTAAGTGACATATAGTATATGGTATATCTAATTCCCAACTCAAGACTTAGGTGGTTCATCACATAAGTCTTGTTATCATGAGAAGACCGCATTCCCATCTTCGGAAGAAGATCTCTGTAGACTTTACCAGTCAACGGTTTAGTCAATGCATTAGCTAGTTGTCGAGTTCCTAGAATATAATGAACTTGAATCAACCCGTCTTTGATTTGTTCTCGCACTAGTGGTAGTCGATTTGTTCTTTCGTAGGAGATCAGATTTTTGGCAATGTGTATAGCTGAGATATTGTCGCATTTAACTGGCACTGGAGTGATTTCTGGTACTTCAAGCTCTTGAAGGAGGCGAGTCAACCAACAAGTTTGCTTGTAACATGTTACATAGCTTGGTACTTGGCCTCTGCAGAAGATAAGGCAATGGATGCTTGCTTCTTCGATTTCCAGCTGAGAGGAGATCCACCGAGGAGTATGTATGTAACACCCTGGATTTTACCTCATATTAAAAAGTACACGACGCTACAATCTAACGCCGCAAAACTGGGGACAAAGAAACAGACATCAAACGACTCTTAAAACTAAGTAAGAAATAAGGTTTGTCTCGACCCTTGTGTCCGGACTTGAAGATTTGGACACAAGTCAAGAGTTTAAAAAAAAAAAAAAAAACGTCAGGAAATTCAAAGTGTCCGGACTTGTGTCCGGTCATTGAAAGTTTGGGCATAAGTTTGAGAGTTTGCAAATCAGATCAGGCAGTGGAAGATGTCTGAACTTGCGTCCGGACATTGAAGTTCGGATACAGTTAAGAGTTTAAAAAATAAGAGTCCAAACATGTGTTCGAACATGTAAGTTCGGACATGGAGAGTTCTGATAAATCCAAGTACGTGTCCGAACATTGGTCCGATCATGGAAGTGCGGACCAATGCCGAGACTTACACTCCAGACCCGTCCTCGTATGCTGTCCGAACATGTAAGTTCGGACAGATGGTTGGACACCACTATACTACGAAAAACAAAATACTCTCGGGCCTGTCCGAACATGCATGTCCGAACGGACGTTCGGACAGGTCCAAAATCATGATGAAAAGCACACTGCAGTATCATTGGAAAAGCAAGTTAATACCACAATCTCAATTGCAATTAAAGATGAGTAACTTATGGGCAAAATGTGACAAAAGTTTAACAAAGAAATTACAGCGGAATGTAAATCGAATCCAGAGCGTTACCGCCACACTCAACTCCTTGAGTGCTCAGGCTAAACACTTAACAAATCACCAAAAGTAATATCCAAAACATCATACATTCAAACATTGTATCGCAGCAACAACTCAACATTCTAGTAACTATGTGGTAGCGTAATCCCTAGTCCCAAATCTCAGCAATCCACACCTGCGATCAGAAAACATATACAACAAGAAAGGATCGCGCAAATCAGTGTGAAATTAAGTAAATTCTGCCTCATATGTAAACTAAAATTTGAAATCCTTTTCCCTTATTAATAGTTAGTACAAATAACCTTCATTGGTAAAACAAAATTGTTTCTCAATACTCAATATCCATCAATAAAAACAACAAGGGCTTTCACCTGGAATCAACCACAAATCATACACAGACGGTCACCAACGGGACCGTAACTATAATATCACCTCACCCTAAGTCCTTAAGTGTGCACACCCCCAGAAGGTACTTCTGTTCTAAAGGAGTAGATCATAGATTAATTGTGTTCATTGTTCGCAGCGCAAAAAATGTATAGTTTAGGGTACTAAGTACCAACAATTAACACAGACATAGTCAGGGTACAAAGTACTAACAATTAATACGCAGCACCAAGAGGCTCCAAAAATATTCAAGGAGCACCAAGAGGCTCCAACAAAGCAATCATTCCAGTGAAAGGCTCCCAACAATAGAACAAAATTCCAGTTGTAAAATTCAACCATTAATTCACAACACGCGGATATAATTTCCCAATTCCCAAATCCCTAATCAGGGTTTCAAATCATCTTTTAATAGCCACAATCCAAGCAAATAAAGCAATCGTGACACAGAAATTTACCTGACTACACACACCACTTACGAGGACGGCTCAACAGATTCAAAGTAGCGCCCGTTGACAAATTCAGGGTCTAAATCACAATAACCATCAATCAGAATCTACCAATCCACAACTAAAATAAATAAAATCTTACCCCTTAAGTAGGTAGTATACCTTACCCTTCCAAGCTCTAATTGGCACCAGGGAAGGAGTTTTGAAAGAAAACAAGGGAGAAGAGAGATTTGGTATTTTGGAGAAGATGAGCGTAAGAGAGTCGCACCGATGAACAAGATAAAAGTGGAGATTGTGGTATATATATAGAATATTTATTGAAAATAAAAGAGAAAAATAATAATGTAAATAATTTAAGTGAAGGAGTAAAACTGATTAGGAGAAAGATAAGTAGGAAACTAAAGAATTAATTTGGAAAGAGATAAAAGTAAAATGAATAATCAGCAAAATAAGAAATACAATGATTAATAGATAGGTAAGAAATAAAATAATTAATAGCTAGGAAAGGAAAAGGATGAACGTAGTTATCAAGGAGATAGATAAGGATAATTATTTGAGGAAGAGGTAAAAATAGAATGAGTAATTAATTCAAAAAGAAAATAAGGTGCACGTTGTTACTTCGGTAGAAGGTGAGAATAATACTAATAATAAATAGTTTAGGAAAAGTGAAAGGAATATCTTAAACTGCTTAATTTAAAAGAGAGAGTGAAATAATAATAATAAAATAATAATAATAAAATAATAATAATAATAATAATAACTTCCCTGGTTCGTTACTAATCACTAACTTCAGATAACTCAATAACGAACTATTATAAAATTAACCCATTGTATTGATTTAATAATATGAATTTCCTAACTTAAAATACGCGGATATTTCAATGTAGTAACCTGAAATTTATTTTCTCATTAGTGTACATGTGGCCCAATCAGAATCATAGAATGTTATCAGTTTGTAATTGGTGGTTTTGTTAAAAACAATTCCAAACCCGAGGGTTCCTTTTACCTAGGATAGTAGATGATGAGCAGCAGCTAAGTGTATTTCTGTTGCATGTTACAAGAATTGACTTCGATATTGTACTAAAAATGCAAGATCAGGTCTAGTATTAGTAAAAAATCAACTTCCCTATCAATCTTCTGTAAATGGTTGGTTTTTAAGTAGTTCTCTTGTTTCTCTGTCGAGTTTGAGATTGAGCTGAAGAGGAGATACTGTGGGGTGGTATGTAAAACACCAATAAAACACAAACTAGAGGAAAACTAGCTAAAGTGGTGAAACGAGCATGAAAAGTGTCAATAAAACATACTAAATACACCCCTAAAACATGTCCATTTGGACACTCATCACCCGTAATAGGCCTTGACCTCCATATAAATTCCAAGGCGCGTCATAAGCCTTGGGCACCACTCCAAAAGTGAAATACCCCAAACCTTTATGTGTTAATTATTTGTGTAATTATGATTTTCTAAGGCTAATTAAGTCCTTAAGAACATTGGTGAAGAAAGAGAAACCAAAAGAAATAAGAAAAACGCGCAAAACGCATAAAATGTGAAAACATGTATTTAAATTATTTTAGGAGGTATATAACCTCGACTTGGATCCGAGAGGGATTCCTAGGGCTTAATTAGGCCTAAATAGTATGGGGAACGATTCCCGAAGAAAACGGATCCAAATAATGGGTTAAACGCTAATAAGAGTTTTAAAGCACGTTTTTCGAGAAAACCCAAAAATGTGACTTTAAACAGTTAAATGACCCCATAAAAATTATAGTTTATCATATAACTATAATTAAACATTAATGGGAGCTTAGGAACCATTAAAATTAAAGAAACGAGAAAAATCCGGAAAAACACCCCGGTTAGGTGAATAGTGCCAAACGGGGACTTATGGGGCATAAATCGCTAAAAGACCAAAATGCCCTTCATTCATTTGGCAAAAATCTGGCCCCTTAGTGGGTGTACATGTTTTTAAATCCCCTCCCTCCTACCTATACTTATTCTATTTTAATGAGAAAAACAAAAAGCAACAAAAAGTACATATTTACTTTATTTCCCTCTCTCTCCTCTATTCCCTTCCTCTCTTACGATTCTTTCTCTTCCTCCCAGAGCTCTCTCTGTTTTCTTTTCCTTCCATGGCGATTTAGATGGGTTCTCCAGCAGCTCCCTTCCTCCTCTTTCAAAGCTCAAATCAAGTCCAAATCTTACAAAAATTATACCATTGAACTCCTCTCACCTTGGGGGATCATTTTCCACCCTTAAAAACCTCAAAAGCTTGAACTTCATCCCCATGGCTATAGCTTCATTTGAAGGATAAAGGAGACCATTGGAAACCAAACCATCTCCTTGTTGTTTTAATGTAAGAAAGGAACCTAAAGCCTCTCTTTTTCTAGCTTCTTTCCAACAAAAAAAATTACCTACGTGAACTCCTTGTTGGTCCCCATTCCAGCTGTTTTTATGTCCTCAATATGGGAGCTGGATCTTTCCTTGTTCAATTGCCAAGACACTTCATTGAGAAGTTTGAAGGTAATTCCCTCATTTTGTGATTTAAACCCTTCCTTGTACTCTAGAGCTAAACCTAGAATTTAAGTACCCTCTTGATGCTTATTAACTATTGGTGATTATTGGTTTAGTGTGTGGCAATGATAATGCCCATGACCAAAAATCAAGAGAAGAGAAGAAGGAGGAATAAAAGAGAAATCTATGGGCTTAAGGTAAAAACTCTACCTTAAGAACCATCTTATTGTTTTTAAAATTTTAGGTTGGGTAATTTAATTAAATGAATTAAAATTGTGTTGGAAATGTGTTTAGTGAATATAAGAGGAAATTTTGTGATGATGTGTAATGTTTGGTGCTATGGTGAGTGGTGTTTTAAATAAGGGCCTAAGTGCCAAGTTATGTAAGTTGAAGTGTTTTGTGAAGGTTTATGTAAATGTGTTAAACCTTGTGTGCTGTTAGAACCCATTAAGGGTTTGGTTAGTTGATTTGTAAATGTTTTGGGATTAGTGTGATGAAGACAACAAATTTGGATAAGTTAGTGTAGTAACGGAGTTATGGCGAAATTTCCGTAGAAACCTAAGGAATTTAGGTGACTTGGTGAGTTATTATGACCTAGGGTTAACTAAGTGTTGTTAGGAATTGATTTGGTTGGTAAATCACATTGAGGTGTTGGTTGAAGAAGAATGGAATGGAGTTAGGCAAAAAATATCTGTAGCAAGGATGATGTTTGAGAGTTTTGGTTTTGCTAGAAATGAACTTGAGTGTGTAGCTTGTGAAACAATGAATGAACTTGGGTATTAGAAGTGCAAAAGACTAGGAATGAATGTGGTATGGCCAAATGGTAAGGAGAAGGTTAAAATCTGTCATGGGAATGGTTTGAGAGTGCACTGATGTGCAAGTGTGCAGAGAATGAAAAATGGGGAATTGGAATTGTAGAATTAAACAAGAATTGAGTGGTAGGTTTGATCAATGATTTGAGGAGGTTTTAAGTGTTTTTAAGGTGTTTAAAACATGTAGGAACATGTGGAAAGATTAGGGAATGATTAGGTATGAAATAGGGGTTTGAAAAGAGGTCAAAAACTGTAAAATTTGACAGTTCCAGGGTTGGTCCGGCTTTGTAAACCGGTACACAAACCCGGACCACCTCAAAAACACGATAGAAACTCATCCCAGCATGTGGTCTGGGTTTGTATCCCGGTACACATACCCGGACCAGGGTAAAAATAAGGCATAATGCTATTTCGGGATTAGTCCGGGTTTACAAACCAGGACACAAACCCGGACCAATGTAAAATGTTCTAGAATGTGTTTTAAAGTGTTTTAAAGATGGGGAATTGAATGGTAATGGTTTTAGTTGATGTTTAGGCCTTGTTTGGTGACATGTAAAGGTCTTAAGAAGTATAAACAAGTGCTAGAAGTGAATGTGAAAGTTGAAAACTTAAATCAAGTGTGTAAAGATAATATTAACGGGACAACGGGGTTATATACTGGAGTACAATTGTTTACATACCGAAGTATCTCAGTGTTGACAGAAAATACTTGAATGTTATCAGTGATTCGAGAACTGACTGAGGAGCGTGAGTAGACGCGTTAGAGTAAATCCTCGGTGACAAGTATAGTTTTCTTGCAACCTGTGTTCTACCGGGTTACACCGGCTTTGTATGCCAACCTGTTTTTCTGTGTGTTTTCCACCTTGCAAGATAAAGCATGAAATGAGTTTACAGTAATTCAATATTGTGGCGTACTTAGTTCTGATACCGTTTAACCTCGAATATGTGTTAAACCGTAGCTAACCGACTCTAGGATCACATAAGAGATCGGTATTCAGATTTAATGACCCAACCTACGGGAACGTTCTAACTACGGCTATCCATGTGTTAGTTGTGTGTACTATTGTTGTGTGTAACTGTGTTTACCCCTTTGAGTATGTCGTTGTGTAACGATTGTTGTGGTGTTCATGTATGTCGGATGGTATCTTACCTCCCCTTGTTTCTAACCAAACTTGACTAGTTTTAATGTAAATTGTTGTGTTAAGTCCCATGGAGGGAGCTTCTAACTAGTGTATAACTTGGGGGGAGGAATTCGGGAGTCCCAGTCGTGCGCGTGTGTTTGGGAGTTGGTATCTACATCTGGTTCAACTCTCTCTCTGTTTGGTTGTTTTCCTTCTTGGGATTCAATCTCCCACGAGTCTATAGCTGGCTCTCCTACCTGACTATTATTCGGGGCTAGGGGGATCTGTGTATGGTGTGATCGGGTCTATATTGTGACCGATACATCTAAGTAAATTATTGTGTATGGTGTGATCGGGCCTATATTATGGCCGACACATCTAAGTAAGTAAATGTGTACGGTGTGTTCGGATCTATATTTATCCGACACATCTTAAGTAAAGTGTACGTTCTCTAAGAAGAATGGCAATATGTGGTGTATATGTTATTACGTGATGTGTGTGGTTATGTTGTGTACGTTGATCACCGAAATCAACCCCTGTTATATAAGAAGTAATTAGTTGTAACCCGATTAAATGGGTAAGTGTTGTCTAATAAGAATTTAGCTCCATTAAGGTAGAAACCCTCAAGGGTCAAGGAACACAATAATGTGATCTAACAAGTGTTGATGTGCTAACCTCATTGGTTGTATCCTATTGATTGGATATGTGTGATTTATAAGCATGATATGTGTTTATAGTATTTCATGCATGCTCTAAATAAAATCAACTACATGCTCACACGACAATTAGTTGTGTTGGCCCGGCCCAGTAGTATGCGGGCTGCACAATTACCATACCAGCAAAGGTGTTGAGCCCCTTTGGGACCACCAATTACATTTCAGGTACAATGGAGCTGGCAGTCGTTCGAGAGTAGGACGGGGTGGCAGATTATGCACGGGTAGTTTATGTAGTTTGTTTACGTATTGTAAGTGGAGTAAGACCAAAGTGTGATATCGGTAAATGAATGTATTAGACTCGGTACAGTTTGGATTGTAAATGTAGTTGACTCGGTTCAGAAATGGAACAGTGTTGTAGTGTTTGAAATGCTCGGTAATCTAGTCCATCAAACCGGTACATTGTGTAAGTATTAGCCTTGTTAGCCACGTGGGTGGCTAACGGCGTGTAACACTAATGGATTAAGTTAAGTATTGAGTTGTAATTTCGCTGCAATCGTTTGTTAAGTATTGTGTTTGTAGTTGGGGTGTTACAAAAAGCCTCAAACCCCCACAACGAAGCACCACACATCAACGGCATGTTCATCTTCTAGGAAACAAATTGTAGATCTGAAATTTTAAGTCAGAAATGATAATTTCACTTTCCTTTTCAGTAGACAGAATTTTCCTCAAACACTGCCACGTTTGGATCCTTTTTAAAACAGTTTCTTGTTTTGGACAAGTTTCCAAACAGACACTTAATTGTATTTTACATTTTCTGCACCTCATCATTGTCATGTTTGGCACTTTCACAATTTGTTCTCAACACAATCACAATCATTTGCATGAGACCATTATCATTGCATCATAGCATCTTTCAATACGAGACTCCTCATAATAAACCCGAGATACAGATTCTCACCCGAAGATACATATTCTTCAGGATATAGATTCTCACCCGAGCAGAAGAACTCACCCAAATAACAGATCTCAACCTCAGGCTCGTCATAAGCCCTACCTCCACTTCATACACCATAGGCTCGTAATAAGTCCTACCCTCATTCATATAGGCTCGTCATAAGTCCAATCCAAACTCATTTAGGCTCATAATAAGTCCTACCTTCATTCACATAGGCTCGTCATAAGTCCTATCCACATTCATTTAGGCATGTAATAAGTCCTACCTGAATTCGTATAGGCTCGTAACAAGTCATATCATCATTCATCTAGGCACGTACTAAGTCCTACCTACATTCTTCTAGGCTCATAATAAGTCCTACCTACTTCTTTGGAATTCGCCACGTTTGGCACTCTCAATCCCCAACATTTTACATTTGCATTTCACACACATTTTGGAATAGGTTTCGGTCCTAGATGCACCCGGGTCATATCATTCATCAAACACATTGCATCATGAAACATTCATCTCATTCATTCAGGCACGTAATAAGTCCTGACTTGCATTACCCAGGATCGTCATAAGCCCTGGCTAAAAGTTGACAAGGTGATGGCAATAAATCCTCCTGTATTGTGTCAACTTATTTTGGAATTAACGAATGGTGGGCGAAGGCAATAAGTCCCCGGGTTTATACCAGGAGCTATCCCTGCACACCGGTTAGGGAGCAATGGCAATAAGTCCATAATGGGTCCAACTAGGAGCAACGGCACGGGTTTCGGTCCCCAGATGCACCGAACATCCTTCTTATATCATCCCCATATCATCTTCATCTTAATATCACTCACATATCATCCACATTTTCACTATAGGTTCCTGACACCTTAGAATGCTCGATGTATTTCATTTCATTTTTAGGTTCCCGACGTCTTAGAATGCTCGGCGTATTCCTTTCATTTTAGGTAGTCAGCGCCTTAGAATAGCTTGACAAAATTTCATCATTTTAAGTAGTCAGCACCTTAGAATAGCTTGACAATGTTTCATAATTTAAGGTAGTTAGTGCCTTAGAGTAGCTTGACAACATTGCATCATTTTAGGTAGTCAGCGTCTTAGAATAGCTCGACAACATTTCAGCATTTTAGGTAGTCAATGCCTTAGAATAGCTCGACAACATTTATCATTTTAGGAAGTCAGCTCCTTAGAATAGCTTGAAAACATTATAGGTAGTCAACGCCATAGAATAGCTTGACAACATCTAGGTAGTTGGCGCCTTCGAATAGCCTAACAACTTCAAAGACCTTTCTTCAGGTAGCTAGAGCCTTAGAATAGCTCGGCACAATCAGGAATCTTCGTTAGCATTTTAAAAAGGGAGTAAAGTTACCAAAGTCGGGCAAAATTTTGGGATATCACTCAAGCATCAACTAGTCTTTTCACTTCCATTCCAAAGTCTAGTTGACGGGGGGCAATCTGTTATACCCAAAATTTTGACCCTCTAGAAGAGAGTCTCTAAGGCATGAGGGTTGTAAAGGGTAATTTGGTCAAGGGACATGGAATCCAGGTTTGATCGGCATGTTTCGAGGCATAGGTGGCAGCTTGGTCATCACGAGGGGCATTTTTGTAATTTTTGGGGCTTCTAAACCATTCCCGTAAGCTTTCTCTCTCCTCCAAAAATGACTCAAATCAACTCGGAAAGCCTTTAATGAAATACCCCAAACCTAAGTATGATATGTAAACATCAAGTTATGATGTAAAAAGGCTAAAAAAATGCCTTAGAAACATTGGTAGACAAATTTAAACGAGGAAAACACAAGAAATCGCCATAAAGACAATTTAAGCAAAAATGTGCTCTAAGCTTGGAGTGACTTTGATTAGCACCCAAATATCATTATAAGACCTTATTAACATGCTAATGGACATGTTAAATCAATTACCAAAGAAAACCAAGCTCAAAAACAAGCTTAAACACAAAATGTGCTTTAAGACTCCTTAAAGCACCTTTTTGAGAATTGTCTTAGAAATGAGTTTTGAGTGGCTAAATGCCTATGATTACATCTTAATCAACATGTGTACTAATTAGTATCACATTAGGAAGCCTAAATCAATGAGAAACCAAAATTTCACAAATATGTGCACTAGTTTGTGAATAGTAACCAAATAGTGCCTAGTTTAGTCTTTAGTCAACATAAGTCAATTAGTTGGTCAACAAAGACCATGTTTAGCCTTATCTAATGAGGGGGCGGTTTCTAAGGGATGATTCATTATAGACTTCATCAAATAAGAAAAGAAAGGGAAGAAAAGTGAAGCAAGTACTATTTGCTTTTACATAAATATCTACTTTTACATACCTCTCTCCTCATCTCTTCATTCTTCCTTCTTCCCCAACGTTTTTCTTCATTCTCTCTGCTCCAAACCGTAAAAGCTTCAGCCGTCCATTGTTCTTTAACTTCCATGGCTTGCCCAAGTCAACACAAAACTCCAAATCCAAAACAAAACACATATTTCTCTTAGTTAAGTCAAGGGCTTCAAAGTGCTCTTTTCAAATCATTCAAAGCTCCATTTTGGTGCCAAGAGAAAACCCCATTGATGGAGGAAAATCAAGTTTAAAGAGCTCCTTTGTATCCCCTTCCATTCAAGGTAATAAAAGTGAAAGAAAAATCTAGTTTCCTTCACTTTTGCTCATTACCGAAAATTTATTACTCATGGGGGTTTTGTTTCACTCCTTGAACTAGCTTGTTTTAATCACCAAGGACTAGTGGAGGTCCTCTTTCATTCATTGCCCAAGTCTACTTTGAGACTACAAAGGTAATCATCCACTTTTATGTCATAAAACACATTTTTGACCTAGGGGTGATTCCTTAAGGTTAGTGTATCATTTAGCACTCATGAGAGTCATTGTATATTGCTTAGAACATTGGCAAGGGGAATTAAGTTGGTGGCCGAGATCCATCTAAGAAAAAGCCTAAGGAGGAAGTTAAGATAAGCTTGAGAAAAATAAGGTAAATTGCTTACCTAATGGTGGTTTAAGGTTTAAGGGGTGGTTAGTATTTAGATAAGTAATAATGTGGCTTGGAGCTTACATTATGTAGTGGGTTATATAACCTAGGAAAAAGAATTTAAACAAGCGTGTGAACTTGTGACTAAGGAGCCAATGGGAATGAGTTAGTAAGATAAGTTTAAGGTGGATTTTAAGAGCATTATAACTACTATGAGATTGATGGGTGTAATTGCAGGTTGAAAGCTATTACATGTGGGAAATTCAGTGTTTAAATTCATGTCATTTAAGGGCCTAAGAGCCATGTCATTTAACAGTCTTAGTGCAATGCAATTTAAGATTATTGCACTATATTGAGTTTGTTGTGAATGAGTTGATTTGGGTGAGAAAATAAGATGAGAAAGGACTTGATGTGTGTGAGATGATTGAGTGAGAAAAACAATGCATTTGGGCATGATAATATACTAGAGGATCTATGGCGAAAATTAAGTAGAAAACAAGTGTTTAGTGGTGGTTGTGAATTAATATGCCCTAGGATTTACTAGGGATCATTAAGAGGAATTTGAGTGGAAATGAGTTAACTAAGGAGTTCTTGAGGTTTAGTAGAATGACCTAGAAATGTCTAGGAGGAATTAGAGGTTAGGTGGGGTGTATTAAACACACCAAAGTCATGGTATGAGGAATGGTAAGACTTGTGCGAAAATTTGGAGGAAATGGTGTATAATGTTTTAAGTGATTTAGGTATGAACTAGGGAAGATAACAATGAGAACTTTTGGGTAACTTGAGTAAGTGTGAAGATGCTAGTAGTAGGGATTAATAAGGTTCTAGTTTTAATGGTAACAAGTGGACCTGAGTGATGGAAGAGAAAATTGTAAGAGGATGTTGTAAATTGTCAAGGAAAGTGACTAGGAATGTATAAGAGTGTAAGATCATGGGAAGGGTGAGTGAATTGAGAAAAGGAGATTGAAATGTCTAAGGAGGGTGTAGCATGGTCAAGGTAAATGAAGAACAATGTTAAGGTGTTAAGAGGATTGAAAGAAATGTATAGGTATGTTCAAGAGTTTAGGAGTGATGAGTAACAGATGTGAAGGAGAGAAGATTGTGCATGAAGATGCAAGATGACTTGAGGAAGTTTTGGTAAATGAATTGAAGATGAAAAATGATGTTTATGCAGTGGTCAAACTGTTAAGGAGGGAACCCTTGGGTTGGTTGAGGCTTGATGAGGTTATAAGTTGGAAATGTAAGGAATTACATGATAAGTGTTAGAAGTTTTTGTAAGAATTGAGTAATGTTAAGAAGATCTTTGGAAGTTGTTTTAGAGAGAGTTTGGTGGAAGTTCTAAGGTGAGTTTAAGTGCCTAAATGGTATTAGGACACATGGGGGAACTTGTGGAGAAGTTTGGAGCCAAATGGGCAATTATAAACATAGGTCTGGAGCAGACCAACCTTGGGGACCGGACCTGCAAGGTCGGTCGAGCCCAGTTAACACTACCGAGAAACTTTCTGGAATGGACCAGCCTTGGGAACCAGACTTGCAAGGTCGGTCGGGCATGTATTTTGTGTACGGATTGAGTCTCTGGAATGGACCGGCCTTGGGATCCAGACTTGCAAGGTCGGTCGGGCATGTATTTTGTGTACGGATTGAGTCTCTGGAATGGACCGACCTTGAGACGGACTTGCAAGGTCGGTCATTCCTAAAATTTGTACGAGGATTGGTCTCTGGAATCGACTGAGCTTGGGACTGACCTTGATAAGGTGGTCGGGCCTAAATTTTAAAAGGGGAAAAACTCTCGGGAATGGACCGACCTTGTGGACCGAACTTGCAAAGGTCGGTCGGGGGTAGAATTTTAGACGGTAATGTGTTTTTGGAATGGACCGACCTTGGGTAAGGTCGATCGGTAGGGTCGGTCGACCCTTAAGTTATATAAAAAAAACTTTCAATTCTAAGAATGTTGAGTGGTATTAGTAGAAAGCCATTAAGAGGATAAGGATGATTAGAGATAAATAGCATATACGGATTTAAGGGTTAAGTTAAGTAAATGGTTATAAGTGTTTAAGGTTAAGTTTATAAGAACTTAAGTGGTGTTAGATGGGGATCACTAGGGACTAAGTAATTTAAGTAAGATAGCTTTATTGGAAAGTAATTAACAACCTAAAACTGAATGAATGTTTTAGGGCTTGAGTATTTGGACTCCGGAGGAGAGTAAGCAACCAAACGACCAACTGTGAACGGTACAGTCTTCTTGTGACCTGCTTGCTAACGAGGTGTCCCTCGGCTTGTGTGCTATTTGTTTTTGTGTGCCCACTAAACAAGATAAAGCATGCAATCGGGATATTATGTTTAGTGCATTGTTGTGTGATGTTTGGAAACTAACACAACTTGCCTTGAGAATTTACTAACTAATGTTTAGTAAACAATTGTGTGAGAATGAGGATCACTCCCGAACATCGTTTATTTAGTAACCAAAAGAGGTTAACTAACAAACGTTAACATTGAGACTTCTACTAACTGGAACTTGGGGGAGTGAGGAACCCGGGATTGACTCCGGTCATGCATGCTAAGAAAGGGGGTCGGTAATCTTGATCAGATCCGATTTCTCGCCTAAGGACTTGTCTTCGGACTTGTTGCCTAGGGTCGGTTGCCGGCTCAACTACACTGGACTTACCGTCCAAGGTAGGAGGCAGTAAGATGGTGCGGTAGGATCACCTAAATCCTAATTTTAAGTTAAGATGTTTATTCAACCAATGGAGAGTTAATAGCTCATGGGCTAGGGTTACTTTTGACCCGACAAAAATAAACATTAAGGTAAAATACAACCAATTCTAATTAAGGAATGGTTTGTATTCTAAGATTAAGATAAGGTTTGAGATAAGTTGCAACCATTCCTATTTAAAGGATGGTTTGTATTCTAAGACTGAGTTAAGCTACAACCATTTCTGTTTAAAGAATGGTTTGTTTTCTAAGACTAAGATAAGGATTAAGATTGAGGTAAGATAAGGTTGGACTGATATTAAGAGGAAACATAACTTAAGGAGTTTAATAATTGACTCATTAATTAAGGGAACGCATTTAAGTCGTTCATTGTGTTTGAACTTGATTGCTCATATTTGGCTTGTAGTTTATTGCACTTCCTATAATGTTGTGCATCTAATCAACCTCCATGCTATCAACAATTAGTAGTCGTAGCCACGTTAGCTTGGGGGCCATGAGAGGATCGTACCAGCAATTTTGCTGACCCCCTTTGGGGGCTGTTTTTTATTATGCAGGTGAATGACAGAAGGCGACGGTCCTGAGAGTAGGATCGGGTAGAATTTACTCCGGGTTGTCTTCTCTTAGTTGCACGAGTAGTGTCTGTACACTCGTTTAATGAATGGTATGAGGGTGTTAGTAAGTTGTATAAGATGTAAGGATATTGTAAGATTGATATGTAAATGAATAAGGATTGTAAGTACTAATGTTCGGTATATTCTGTTAGTCAGACCGTGGCAAGGTCCTGGAGTGTATTTAATTCCACTGCAACATTGTATATATGTTGTTAAGTTGCGATAACCACGATTAAATTGAGATGGGGTGTTACATTTAAATTCTAACAAATGATAAAGGATGACATTTAAAGTACAATGTCTTTGGAATTTTGAATTTTCGAGTTTCCAATAATTTTCTAGTATTTCAAAACAAATATGACAAGAAATTGAATTTAAAACTATTTCATTATCCGAAAATTCTAATTTCTCTTTGAAAAAATATCTTTCTCTACATGTGGTTGAAATTTCATGGCCAAGTCCATTGGGAAGTCACCTAACCAAATCCCGGTAAACTTCGGTTTTTACCGAGTTTACTTTATCTTTAGTGATGTCTATATAAGGGAATTTATCTCTTGATAGAAATAAAATACCAAGAACCCTAGATCACTCAATAACCCAACCGTCTCCTTCTTCCAATGTTTTGAACCCCTAAGCCTCAATTAAACACCAAAATTTCACCAAAATCATCACCGAAACACATTTTTCAACTTCTCCAACCACAACAATCATAAAATCACCATCAAACCATCACAAAATGTGAATAACACCAGCAATTCACAAGGGTCAGAAGCCAGGTTTGAACCCAATTTCGGGACCTACTCTGACGAAGCTTCGAAAGATTCCCGACGTGAAGTATCTCATCAATCTCGAAGGTAAAACAGGTTAGAATCCCACTTTTCCAACTCCCCTCGACTTCATTAACCTTCTTTACATAGCCACGGACAGCCTTGGACGGCGGGCGGGATTCAATTTTTCGAAATTTTTAGGTTTTCTTAACTTATGTTCGAGCCCACAGACGCCCTGTATGGCCCCGAACGTTTCAAAATTTTATTTTCTCATAAACTAGACTTTTTTATTATCCAGGTTAATTAGGGTGTGAGGGTTTGGACATTAGGTCCGTAGCCATAGACAAAATTAAAATTTGACCTAATTTGACTTCCGAAACCCTAGTTTAGACAATTCCAATTTTCACTTCAATTTCTAGTTAAAAGAGGTCAAAAAATACAAAAAAAAAACAGAAACATGCTCACTTTAGTTTAAACCGACTTCGTAATAAGCCGTAAATAACATAAGTAGAGGAAAAATGACTTAGAAGGGTAGTGAAAGTAAATTGAACCCTAAAAAGTCGAATACCAAGCCTCAAAACTCGAACTCTACCTTTTCTAATTTATCATAGGTTAAAATTAGGTGGCGACTCGTAATAGGTTCCAGTGAGCTAACTTAGGATTTTATAATTATAGTTATATGACTTAGTTATTAAACTTAGGTTATAAGTGGATCTAAAACCCAATCGGATCCTAGTCAACCCGAATCAACATAGGATAATGGTTCAAAAACCTGAGGCTCACAGCTTGCGACGAGAACATCACATTCTTTGAGTGGGGGAGTATGTAATACCCCATCCCAAATTGGAACATGGGTAGTAATGTGAGTCCTTTATAAGGATACATATGGGTTGACTGCATAAACAAGACCTTTCACTTTTAAGCCCAAGTGAGGACAAAAGAATTAAAGTGGCTAGTTTTCCAGCCCGGATGGCATGAGAGCTAGGTTGTTGGATATTTACCCATATAGGGTGTTACACTACCTCCAGCATAAAATTAAATGTATCCCTCAATTATTCTGGAACCTCACCAACAGCTTGTGCAATCATGTGCTCCATCATTTTAACATGCTGTACGGACCCAAGAATTTTGTTCGGGGATTTTTTTTTTACAGTATTATTCTTTAAAATATTATGTTATTTTGTAATTTTTAATAAATATATAGAGAGCATATAACTAATATTTGAAAACCCCGGCCCCCTCTCTTGGTCCGCCCCTAGACTTGTACCTTACGTGACGTTGTGATACTCATGGTGAGGCTAGCTTGTATGGGTGTGTTATCTTCCCCATGGAATATCTAATCAAAGTAACATACATAAATCTTCATGAGCTAAATGAACCTTAACGATAGCAGGCTCGATATATGTCTGTTTCTACACCTTTTCATGTTGCAAGGACATTTGATTTTATCATTTTCCATACATTCAGGGTGTTGTAGTGCTAAAGTTAAAAACTTTTCCATCTTCTTAGTCTCCCTGTTTTTTTACGTTTCCGTTTAAAGATGAGCATCAAACAAACTTGGTTCACCAATGGGTTATCAATAGAACCACATGGGTTATCAACACAATATTCAGAATATCGTACAATATATCCAACAAGCACGGTCCACCATGCATGCACATTTGACAATACTACATATTATACAACTAATATATATAAATGTTCGTCTTCAATATATATTATACAATTAATATATATAAACATTCAACAACCACAGTTCATCCAATAAGCACGGTTGATCTTCAATTTTTATTTCTCTATACCACATATGACATATATTTTTGCTTCAATCTAATATTATATATATATATACACTTTTATATATGAAAAACAAACAAATACATATACAACACTTCATCCGTCAATTATACGTCATTTACAATTATAAGTTCGGATATAATAGAATTTTATCCTTAAAAAATTAAGCTGTAGATTTTGAACTCTAACTATTATTGTCCTCTAATTTTATATCCTATCAATTTTGTCCCTAAAATATAATATATATATATATATATATTATATATATATTACTAATTTAGGTCCATATTTTAATAAAATCTGACTTTAAAATTATAAACAACATATATATATATATATATATATATATATATATATATATATATATATATATAGTATATATGTGTTTATATTTTAAAGTCAGATTATTAAAATATGGAACTAATATAGTAAAACCAACAATAAAAACAGAGATAACAACTAAATTAACAAATACAAACTCTATAAATGTTAATTAGTTCTTAGAACACAAATTTCCAAGCACATAACACAAAATTTGGACATAACCATCACAATTTGGTTATATACATATTTAACCCTAAAATTAGCTTAAACATTAACAAAAATTCAAAATTAATAACTATAATAGTCACACACCAACCACACAACAATTATCAGTAATCTATAGCATCAATTAACGAACAATCACCCACAATAGCGGATTTCTCAATTCAATTTTTGGAACCCATGAATTAGGGTTAGAAAAACACTTATCTGCGCAAAAGATGAACATAACAGTGGCCAGAGAATTCTAGGGCGACACCGATGGCCGCGGGTTGACTCCAGTAGCGAGAATGGTGACCGAAATACTCAAAAACACCGGAATGTAGTCTCTGGTTGCAACAATATCGCGAGGAAGAAGAGAAAGAAAAGAAAAGAGGAAGGAGAAGGAAGAAAACCCGACGTGTTCTGTCGATATATTTAAACTAGCCACAGACAGTTTCGTCACCAGTTCATCGCTATAAATGGGTGAAACGACGTCGTTTTGATTAATTAACTTAATGAGGGCGAGGTCAGAGACAACCAAAAAGACTCCATTCTTTTTAAACCTTAGCTATGGAATTTTTTTCGTTGATAATTTCTTTTCTTTTTTTCTTTTTTTTTTTTTTTTCTTTTTTCCTTTTTCCTTTTTTTTTTTGGGGTTTTCATGGGCTTTTTTTTTTATTGCTCTTCTTCTTTATTCTTCCTCCTTCCTTTTCTCCTTTTTTTCTTTTTCTTTTTCTTTTTTCTTTTTTTTTGTTCTTTTTTCTTTTTTCTTTTTTCTTTTTTCTTTTTTCTTTTTTTTTTTTCTTTTTTCTTTTTCTTTTTTCTTTTTTCTTTTTCTTTTTTCTTTTTTCTTTTTTCTTTTCTTTTTAAATAGTGAAGGGGTCGGCGACAGAACCTCGTCCACCGCTAAATAGCAACGGATTTCCGTCGCTAGTCCGTCGCCCAAGATCTGTCTCCATTTCTGTCGTCATCCCGTCGTCATTCCATTGCAAAAAATTCCATCGTCGAGTCATCGCTAATTAGCGGCAAAATTATGTTGTCACTAATTTCATAACTAAAATGTTGTTTTCAAGTAGTGAGCAAACCACACATTTTATTTGGGACTCCTAATTAGTCATTATTCTCTTAGAATTGTTAATTAATATAATTTTCATCATTTTTATAACCAAGACTTATTGTTATTAAAACAAATTGGACTATTGAATGACTTTTTGCCCTTAAAAAGAGTTTTACTATATACTAAAACTATTCAAATGTAATTTTATCATAGTGGAAAAGCCTGTTTCATTTCAAAAATGTATACATAGTATATAATATGGAGACTAGAACCATCACCAAAGTGGTATCATACAACTAATTGCAAGATATCATGGTACATTTTCAAACAACCTTTATATATAATTTGAAAAACTTTACATAAACTCGAACAGCTTTGTAACAACTTTCACATCAAGTCAAACAAACTACAATCAATCTGGATGACCTTTAAACTAAGATGTATAATTATAATGCTAAGTGTACAGCTAGATGTACAATAGTCCCTAAATATTCAGCATTTGTCTCTAAAATCCTTACAATATACTTTATGGTGGTTTGAATGTACACCAAGACCATAGAGCGGCTTGGCCGCTTGCTTAGCCTATTATACAACCGCATGCTCAAGTGTCATTAAGTATGAATTGATCTGACTGAGTATAGGGAGAAAGAGAGGAAAGACAATGATAACTACGATGAAAGAAGAACTTTTTATCCCTCCTTCCCTCTTAGCTTATAAAAATCCGTAACAAATGACATAAACTTAGTAATATTAGAGTGGAATGACATTAAACTCCCTTTGCCAATCAGAAACAAAATAATAATAAAAAAACCAGGGCATAACAAATATAATATATCATATTTATTGGTTTACCAGTTTTTAAACATCAAGTTTGTGTTCATATAATCTATACTTGTTGTTCAACTGCTTAACCCCTTTGTTCAAAATTTATTTCACATTATTGCTTAATTTTGTTTGAGTTCAAATTCAATACTAGTTGTTCTTAGAAAATTAAAAAAATAAAGAAACCATTTTTAAATTTTCAAGTTAGGTTAAGTTGTAGTAATAATAGATAATTCCCGTTTATCTTGTTTTTTTTCTTTTAAATTTTATAATGGTTATAGTAATAATATATTTACTTAAATTAAAAATCTGTTTTTCAAAATTCTAAAAACAAAAACAGAAAATTTTAAATAATGTACGTTTTTGTAGATTTTCTCTATATCAACGATTATAGTAATAAATGATTTTTTTAATTAAAAATCTATTTTTGAAATAAAAACAAAATACTTTCAAACACATCATCACTATCACACACCATTTTTTACACATGTACACCGCAAGGAATATAGATAATATCAAGGACTAAAAATGTCCCTGGATGGTTCTGGACCTTTATTAGTCATTGGATTAGAACTAATAAAAATAGATGGTAAAGATTTCATCTTATACTAACAATTAAATAAAGATTGAGTTGGTACTATTTAGTACAAATCGGTGGTACTTCTTTATGCATGTGGCTGGTATTTATTTATACACATAGCTAGTACCTATTTATCTACATGGCTGCTACTTATTTATGCACCTGTGTTTTGCTTTTTATATTGATGTTCATGGTACTATTTAGTGCAAACTAATGGTACTTCTTTATGCATGTGGCTGGTATTATTTATGCACATGACTGGTACCTATTTATCCACATGACTGCTACTTATTTATGCACCTGTGTTTTGCTTTTTTATGTTTATGTTCATGGTACTATTTAGTGCAAATTGATGGTACTTCTTTATGCATGTGGCTGGTATTTATTTATGCACATGGTTGATACCTATTTATCCACATGGCTGCTACTTATTTATGCACATGATTGGTACTTATTTATGCTATGGCTGGTACATCTTTCTACTTGTGCCTGGTACATCTTCCTATAAGTCGCTGGTACTTATTTCCGCATGTCGCTGGTATCAACCAAACATGGTGTTGGTAACAATAATATCCATAAAGACATTGGTATTCTTTTAGAGCATACAAGATAAAGTACACAGACAACAACAGAACTAACTAACCTAACACCACGAATCCCTAATATAACACCTAGCATGTCAATGTACCAATATGTATGTAGTATAACCAAACGCGGTGTTGGTAACAATAATATTCATAAAGACATTGGTATTTTAATACTTACAAGATATAATACACCGACAACAGTAAAAACCAAACGCCACGAATCCCCTAATGATACGCCTAACACCTGTTCTATATGTACCTATGTATAAAACACCGTCATCACTAGTACAAAAACAGTCTATTTCGGCGGTTCCAAATAGCCTATTTCGGCGGTTTTGAACCGCCGAAATGGAGTGCGCCGAGATAGGTGTACAATCCTATCTCGGCGGTTGTACAACCGCCGAAATAGGGTACAACCGCCGAGATAGGCGCATTTAAAATTTAAAAAAAAACACCTATTTCGGCGGTTCCTAGCTAACAACCGCTGAAATAGGTCCTTTTTTAAAAAAAAAATCAATTTCCGCATCATCTTCAACCTCTCAGCAGCAGTTCCGGCGATTTTCAGAGGCGCAACCATGAGAATGAAGGCGCAGAGCATGTAAGTTCGTCACGAGATAAGAAAATGAACACATACAGGCGCAGAGCATGTAAGTTCGAGTATATTACCGGTTCCCAGAGAGAATAAGATAAGTTCGAGTATATTACCACAAGAGAAGAAAATGAACATAGGCGCAGAGCATGTAACTTCGCCTGCAAAATTACCGTGAGATTAGAGGATGAAGAAAGGTGTGCAGAGCATGTTTGTTTGCCAGATAGGGTTGCGATTTTACCGTGAGAGAACGGGATGAAGAGAGCCACCGGTTGCGGTTGTGAAATCACCATGAGAGCAAGTGAAGAAGAGAGGCGTAGACCATGTTCACCAGTTAGGGATGCGAAATTAGAGAGAGAAGAGAAGATGAAGAGATTAGGCCGGCGAGCAAATATGTAATAAAATAAAGTCTATTCGGCGGTTGTTACTAACAACCGCCGAAATAGTCTAAAATTTAACGGCCCTTTTGAAAATTTCGGAAAAAAAATCCGGGGAAATTAACCTATTTCGGTGGTTGTAGATAAAACCGCCGAAATAGGGCTCCGAGATTTCTGTAGTCTGAATAAAAGACACCTATTTCCGCGGTTCCTAGCTAGGAACCGCGCGCGAAATAGGTGTCTTTTTTCCAGACTACAAAAATCTCGGAGCCCTATTTCGGCGGTTTTATCTACAACCGTCGAAATAGACATTTTTTGTACTAGTGCATGAACATATCCAAACACCACTAATTAATTCCTGACCAAACACCTAGCACTTGATCAATATGTACCGGTGTATCAACCAGACAAGGTGTTAGTTAACAATACTATCTTTAAAGACATTGGTACTCTTTCTAGCAGACATGATTAATACACGACACCGACAACAATATAACTAAACACAATGAATCCAATTATGAAATACCTATCACTTATTCAATATGTACTAACATATAATTATACCTAAATAGGTAAATTTCATCAAAATATTTTTAACGTTCTAGTTTCAATAAATACCATTTACAAAATATAGAAAATTTGTAAAAAAGTAAATAAATTTTTTTTAAAAGTAAATATTTGTTTTCAAAAAATAGAATAAAGAAGTTACAAATAAATCACAACAACTAGAATAAATGTAAAAATAAAATTCTTGCAATGAATATTATAATTAATATATATTTTACTCGTATAGAATAACATTAATATATAATGGCATGAATTTAGTATGAATAATATTTAAATAAAAAATACACCATAATTATAGAGGGTAGTTAAAAAACATCTTCACGGAGTGACCACCTAATTCGTATGAGTATATTTTGGAAATTAATTTATTGACTTGAGTAGGATCTACGTTTACTTTGAATTTCTAGGCTGGAGCAATGGTGCCACGGATCCAACTTGTAAACTCTGTATTAGGCTCTATTTTTTTCCTTTCTTGAATTTCAAATGTTAAAGATAGGATACTCTTTTTTTCCTCCTTATGTCTTTTTTTCACTAGTTTTGAAAGGGTTTTAATGAGACCTATTTAAACATCTCACCTATATAAAAAATTTTTAATACATGGTGAAAGTCCAAATTATCTAAAAAACCATAAAATAAAGACTAATTATTATTATTTACTTATTTAAAAACTACATATAAATAAGGAAAAGTTATGGGAAAATTCACGATATACCCTGTTTTCTTTCGTAATTCATAATATACCCCTGTGATTTTAGTAATTTAACTTTAAACATGCTTAAATGTTGTCCAAAATTGATGAAACTTTACATAGACGATGCTAAAGTGTTATATTTTGGTCCAATATCAAATTTGAAGCTTTTTAAGCTTTTTTAGCATCGTCCATGTAAAGTTTCATCAATTTTGGACAACATTTAAACATGTTTAAAGTTAAATTACTAAAATCACAGGGGTATATATGAATTACAAAAGAAAACAGGGTATCTCGTGAATTTTCCGAAAAGTTATCTAGAATATTCAGGGACACCGACACCGTACATAAGTGAATCCAGGCACGGAGCAGTATATTTCCGGTTGCACGATAAAAATTGCCTGTTCCAGGAATGTCGACCGTTGGTTATTACTTATTACTAGGTTAGAAATGTCTAGAAAATTAGAAATATCATGCCGCTCGTCACGCAAAATATCAAGTTTTTCAGCGGGTTCTTAAATTCCTTTTTTTTGTGGATATCTACTGGTCCACAACTTTATGAGATGCAGTAGTAGCTCGATTGATTCAGTAAAATTAAATAGTACTAATATTTTTGTTATTACTATCGCAAATATTATCACGTTTTTGTTAAATTTCTGAAGGTGACGACGTTTCTAAAGTTATTTCTGAACTAGCACCCCCAAGGCCCCTACCCCCCAAACAAACTGAATATATGATTAGCCAAAGAATAAATTCCACAAAGTTCCATTAGATAATATGTGGTCATTGAAAATCGAATGGACATTGTTTTGTTGACATCAACCTGTTTTGGACCGGCCGGATTCATTGAATTGCTTTATACATCAACCTTGTTTACATACCCCATATTATTGAGTAATTAATTAGAGCTTCAACCATCCTAAAAGTGGATTTTACTCCTAAATATTATTATTTACCTTTTCTCTCACATCCTTTTTTTTTCTTTTTAAGACACGGTTTTTTCATAGCTAAGAAAATCTCTTTCACATTCTTCTATTAGTCTACTATATCACCGGCAAATGCTGAGTGTGTCATTTGTTTTTTAGTGATTGTATTTATTTTTAAGTTTTTTAAATTATATTAAAAAATATTTTTAATTTCTCATTTAATTTAAAAAGAATTTTAACAATTTTATTTAAAGTATATTTCTTAAATATCTACAAACTCGTTCTTCATCAAGTTATCGTCTCTCTCTTTCTTCTCTTCTTTCTCCCTGTTCCCAGTCAAATCAAGTCATACTAAACTAAAAGTTTACAATTAATTTTGTTAAATATTGATCCAACACTATAACATGTATGTTGTATTCTTTCCTTCTACTCCCTTTTTGCTCTAAACTCATCGTTTTAGGTCTGATCACTTATATGTGAATCAGCTTATATAAAAGGCAAGGAGAAGAGAGAAAAGAGGGGAGCTAGCTAGACACTGGGAAAACACGGGACTGGAGAGTATTCTTGTACAGAATAGAACAGTGAGGAAAACACGGGAAACTGGAGAGGAGACTGAGAGGGAGTTCTTCCTTGATCCTCTCTGTTGAGTGTGGATAGTGTCTAGTGTGTATAATTCTTTCACAGCAAAGGTAATAACATTAGTCTCAGTCTGGATGTAGGCCGTTTCTTGGCTGAACCAGGATAAAAACTCGGTGTTCCCTTCTTGTCATCGTTTCTTGTTTTTCCTGGTTGACCTCCATCGCATCTCGTCGATCTTCATCAACAATTGGTATCAGAGCTGCGGTCGCAATGTTGAAGACGAAGATCACCATTGATCGTTTTGATGGAAAGGGTGATTTGCTCTTTGGAAGATGAGGATGCGAGCAGTTCTTGTTCAACTGAAAGTCGCTCATGCTTTGGAGGGAGGAAAAAGGCTTCACAGCTACGATGACAGAAACCGAAAAGAAGGAAGCCATGGATCTTGCTTACAGCACTTTGGTCTTGCATCTTGGAGATAAAGTCTTGCGCCAGGTGGCAACGGAGACCTTAACCGCAGGTATTTGGCTCAAGCTCGAATCTCTTTATATGACCAAGACTCTGGCATATAAAGTCTATCTCAAAGGGAAACTGCATGATTTCAAATTCACTGAAGAGAAATCCATGTCTGAAAGTCTTGATGATTCAATCATCTGATAATGACCTGGCGAATATTGAGATCAAGATTGATGAAGAAGATCAGGCAATCATGCTCCTTAATGCGCTGCCAAAGTCTTACTCAAACTTCGTTGAGGCCATGAAGTATGCCAATGATTCTCTGACGCTAGAAGAAGTGCAAACTGCTTTGAAGTCAAAAGAAAGAGATGGTAAATCAGAGAGAAAGGCTCCAGCTGAGAGTCTGAATGTAAAATTCAAGTCTGAAGACGGTGGTCAAAAGGAAAGACCAAAGAATTCACCAAGAATAAAGGTCAGTCAAAAGACTTTCCTTATAAGTGCTATCACTGTCATGAGACTGGTCATATGAAAAAGAATTGTCCAAAGCGTAGAAGTGATTTTGGGAAAGATTCACACAAGGCAGATGCTGCTTTTGTAGAAGAAGGTTATGAAAGCGCTGAAGTGCTAAGTATAGCCACTGGAGATTCCCAAGAAGAGTGGGTTCTTGATAGTGGTTGTACTTTCCATATGACTCCAAACAGAGATTGGTTTGAAACCTATCAAAGTGGAGATGGTGGTTCAGTGTTGCTGGGAAACAATAAATCCTGCAAGGTTGTTGGAAAGGGAACTGTTAGATTTCGAGGAGAAAATAACAGTGAGAAGGTGTATCTGATGTGAGGCATGTTCCAGAACTCAAAAGGAACCTAATCTCACTAGGAACACTGGAACAACAAGGATATAACTGGAGATCAGATTCAGGGATACTGAAAGTGTACAGAGACTCTATGTTGTTCATTTCAGGAGTTAGAAGAAATGGGTTGTACTTCTTAAGAAACAGTGTTGTAGTAGGATCTTCATCGGCTGTTAATCAAGCTAGTGAAGATCAGAGCATGCTGTGGCATTTCAGGCTTGGACACGTGAGTGACAAGGGAATACAAATCCTGTGGAAAAGCGGTTATCTAGGAGATCAGGAACTCAAGAAACATCAATTTGTGAAGACTGTGTTTTGGGAAAAGACTAGAGCTGGCTTTACTACAGCTGTCCATAGGACAGAAGGAATATTGGACTATATTCACTCAGATCTGTGGGGGCCAGCTAAGGTAAGCACACATGGAGGAAACAAATATATCTTGACCCTTGTAGATGACTATTCTAGGCTTCCGTGGGTCTATCTACTGAAGCATAAGAGTGAAGCTTTGAGGAGTTTCAAGGACTGGAAAGTCACAACTGAAATACAAACTAACAGGAAGATTAAGAAGTTAAGAACTGACAATGGCCTAGAGTTTGTTCAAAGGAATTAATCAGTTCTGTAAAGAACATGGCATTTCCAGGCATTACACTGTTGTCTCAACACCTCAGCAAAATGGTTTAGCAGAAAGGTTTAACAGAACCATACTGGAGAGGGTGGTGAGATGCATGCTCATTCATGCCAAGCTTCCAAAATCGTTCTGGGGAGAAGCTGTATCCACAGCCTGCTATCTCATTAATAGATGTCCTTCATCAGCTCTAAATTTCAAGACACCCATGGAAATGTGGTCTGATCACAGTGTCGACTACAGTTGGTTAAAAGTTTTTGGCCGCACTGCTTATGCTCACATAAGGCAGGACAAACTGGAACCAAGGGCTCTGAAGTGTATCTTCATTGGCTATCCTCCTAGAATCAAGGGCTACAAGCTGTGGTGTCTTGAACCAAATTTCAAGCGTGTCATCATAAGCAGGGATGTAACATTCAGGGAGACAGACTTCTTGAACAGATCAAAAATCTCAGAAATCGAAGCTGATCTGAATTCCACTGATACAGTTAACAGTAGAGTTGAAATTGAAATGGAAATTCCAACTCAACTGGATCAGTCAGATAACCAGGTCTCAGACCAAGTTGGAAATGAGGACACAGCCAGGAATCACAAGGTGAGGTAATGCAGGAGGAGACTTTAAATGACTATCAGCTGACAAGACATAGAACAAGAGAGTTAACATCAGACCACCTCAAAGATTTGCTCAAGCTGATGTAACAGCTTTTGCTCTATCTGTTGCATCTGATCTAATGTGTAATGAACCTGTAACAGTAAAAGAAGCCCTATCTAGCAAGGACAGTGCAGGTTGGAGGAAAGCAATGCAGGAGGAGATGGATTCATTGGCTCTGAATAAAACCTGGAATCTCGTTTCTGCAGTACCAGGTCAGAAGTTGATAGGATCAAAATGGATTTTCAAAAGGAAAGAGGGAATTCCTGGTGTTGAAGAAGCAAGGTTTAAAGCAAGGCTCATGGCAAAGGGGTTTACTCAACAAGAAGGAGTAGACTATGAAGAGATCTACTCACCAGTTGTTAAACACAGATCAATCAGGACTTTCCTGGCGCTTACAGTTCAGTTTGACTAGGAACTGGAACAGCTAGATGTCAAAACAGCATTCTTTATGGCGAACTGGAAGAAAACATTTTCATGAAGCAACCAGAGGGGTTTGAAGAAGGGAGAAACAAAGTATGTCTCTTAAAGAAGTCCCTGTATGGACTAAAACAGTCGCCAAGACAATGGTACTTAAAGTTTGACACCTTCATGATAAAACATGGTTTTAAGAGGAGTGAATATGACTGGTGTGTCTATCTGAAAAACAACAGTGAAATCCCTATATTTCTGTTGCTCTACGTAGATGACATGTTACTGATCAGTCCAAGTCACAAAGAGATACGGAATATGAAACAAATTCTGAAATCCCAATTTCAGATGAAAGATCTTGGTCCTGCAAAGAGAATTCTGGGTATTGACATATCGAGGAACAGATCAAGAGGAATCCTGTGTCTACATCAAGAAAATTATCTGTCAAAGGTAATAAGCAGATATGATATGAGAAATGCCAAGAAAGTTTCAACTCCACTTGCTCAGCATTTCAAATTATCAAAGGAGCAGGCTCCAAGTGGCCATCTCGAGAAATCTCAAATGGACAGAATTCCATATGCCAGTGCAGTTGGAAGTATAATGTATGCCATGATCTGCACAAGACCTGACTTAGCCCATGCTATGTCAGTGGTAAGCAGATACATGTCCAACCCAGGAAAAGAGCATTGGCAAGCAGTAAAATGGGTTCTAAGATATCTAAAGGGATCACTGTCCACAGGAATTGTTTATCAGAGAGACACAATTGAGAAAACTCAAGTTGAAGGTTTTGTTGATGCGGATTTTGCTGGGTGCAGAGATTCTAGAAAGTCTCTCACTGGCTATGTATTTACTCTCTGTGGAGGAGCAATAAGCTGGAAGTCATCATTGCAGTCCATAGTTGCTTTATCAACCACAGAATCAGAATACATGGCAGTAACAGAGGCGGTAAAAGAAGCAATCTGGTAAAGGGATTAATGGGCAGAAATTGGTTTCAATCAGGATTGTATATCAGTGAACTGTGATAGCCAAAGTGCAATTCAACTATCAAAACATCAAGTCTTCCATGACAGATGCAAACACAATAAACGTGAAGATGCATTTTGTTAGACACATTGTGAATCAAGGAGAAATCAAGATAGTAAAGATCCCAACAGAAGACAACCCAGCAGATATGCTAACCAAACCTGTTCCAAGCAGTAAATTCAATCACTGTTTGGAGCTACTGAATATCAGAGAAATCTGATAAATCTTTATAGCTGTAGACTTTTGTTTCCTTATCAGTTTTAGTTTGGATCAGGAGGAGAGTTAAATATTGATCCAACACTATAACATGTATGTTGTATTCTTTCCTTCTACTCCCTTTTCTGCTCTAAACTCATCGTTTTAGTCTGATCACTTATATGTGAATCAGCTTCATATAAAAGACAGGGAGAAGAGAGAAAAGAGGGGAGCTAGCTAGACACTGGGAAAACACGGGACTGGAGAGTATTCTTGTACAGAATAGAACAGTGAGGAAAACACGGGAAACTGGAGAGGAGACTGAGAGGGAGTTCTTCCTTGATCCTCTCTGTTGAGTGTGGATAATGTCTAGTGTGTATAATTCTTTCACAGCAAAGGTAATAACATTAGTCTCAGTCTGGATGTAGGCCGTTTCTTGGCTGAACTAGGATAAAAGCTCGGTGTTCCCTTCTTGTCATCGTTTTCTTGTTTTTCCTGGTTGATCTCCATCGCATCTCGATCTTCATCAACAAATTTTAATTGAAAAATTTGACGGGATACCACTAAAAAGTGTTAATTCATAAAATACCAAAGTTTTTAAAAAAGTTTTTCAGATACTACAAAAATAATTTTGATTCATCAGATACCACAAATTACTAACCTTAAAACTTTTAAGACCAAAATACTCCTACTTGTTAATAAACATAGTTCATGGTATACCACATAAATATTAATAATTCACAAAATACCACAAAACTTAATAAAATATGTACTAAAAACAATACAAAAAATCTAAGTTTATTATTTCGTTGGTTTAAAAAAATTATAATATAAGAACACATATATAACTTAAAATTTTGAAAAATATAAAAATACTATATATCATTTAAAAGCTAAAAACTTAAATAAAAATTAATTAAGAGAATGATAATTCAAATATTTTTATAATATTTTTACTCAAAAGTGTTTTTTAGTAATGTAAAATAATATTATAAAAAAGTTAAATTTATATAACATAAATTATAAAAAAAATTAAATTATCATTCTCTTTACTGTTTTTGTCTACTTTTAATCAATTTTTGGCGTCTCAAATATTATACTTTTGTAAGTCTTTAGAGAATTAATTATTATATATATGGTATTTCTTCTTTTTTTTCAATTTTACCTCTTATATGAAGAATGATAATTTTACTTGTTAATTTTTCAAACATACGTTTATTATTATTTTTTGAATTAAAATAATAAAATGGTAGTATGAAAAAATATTAGACTATAATACTCTTAACTATTGTTTTATTTTTTTTGTCAAATTATTCAGCTTGTATATAGTATATAATATTTTATATAATACCACTTTATGTAACGACCCTCGATACAAGTTAGAAGTTAGGGTCGCTACACGCCGCGTGCTATACTACTTAAGCCACGCAAGGCTCTAATCCGAACACTCATTCATAACGAAAAGTAAACCACTTGAATAAATACCAAACGTTACAATATTGTGAAATCTAGTATGACTACAAAGGTTAATGCCGAAGGTTACAAATACCAAGGTCTTAATCAAATACAATGTCAAATAACGAAGTAAAGAGGTCTCATGATCCAAAGCATAAACAGAAAGTAATGTCTAAGAACTCCAAAGCTCATGATCTCCAGCAATGATCAATCTGCAAATGTTAATATGTTGTGGAAAGGTGTGAGCAACCACAGCTCAGTAAGAAGCGACCGTCATCAATGAGGTTGCTCAAAACAGTTGAAATAAGAAACAGAAGCAGAAGATATACAATTATAACAGTAGTTACCAAATCAGACAGAAGAGAAGTAGATTCAATAAACAGAGTGGAACACCAGGGTTCCCAATTAGAAACATTCAGAGTTCACAAAACGAAGGGGACACTAACACAAAGCATACACACAGAAAGGGTCAGAGACCCATGGATCTAACATATCCCTCGGCAACGCAGAAATGGCCTAAAGGCCAAAGGGTTCATCAACCCCACAAAAACAATTAGGAATGACCCACACTCAGAAAGACATCTACATGGTATACCACGGAATAGTTCGGCCCAGCCATTCACGACTCAGATGCAATGTCTAGGTCTCAAAACAGATAGAATGCAAATCAGATGCAAACTTGCATTCAAACATGCCCAAAACACTTATAAATCAATAGTACAAACTTAGGGGATTATAACCCCGCAGACGGATCACAAAACAGAGCTCAAACAAATAATCTGTGCAAAATCAGAAGGATGTCTGAACATGTGTCTGAACATCCATGTTCAGAAACAAGTCGAGACTCAGAAGCGAAGAATGGCCAAATGTCCGAACATGTGTCCGAACATTCAAAACCGAAGCTGTCCGGACATGTTTCCGAACGTTCAAAATTCGAACAATTTCCAAGAATCAAATACGTGCTGGCATCAAAAAATGTGTCTGAACGTCACCGTAAATGTTTGGATGCAAGTTGAACCAAAATCAGAAAGAAAGCAGGAAGGGGTGTCTAAACATGTGTCCGGACATACAAGTTCAGACCCATGCCGAGACTGGTAGTCCAGGCTCGTCCTCGCACCTGTCTGAACATACATGTTCAGACAGATGTTCGGACACAGTTTAAAACTCGAAAATCAGAGCACCCAAACGGATTGTGTCGAAACTTCAATGTTCGGACAGACGTTCGGACACCGCAAAATTCAGAACCGAAGCGACGAAACAGAGATGAAAAGCACTAAAGAGTTGCCAATTGAGCACACACACCAAATCAGAATCAAATGCAGAAACCATGGGGTTTAGCCATCAGAAAATGCAACGAAACCAAGGTAACACAACACTTAAGAACAGACAATTCAGGAATCCAAAATCCTTGCAATTCAACAGTTTCCCCCATGGGAGAACTTCCACATTGAATCAGGGAACCACCTACCTTGAATTGGTGCAGCGAAATCCCACAAAAGGGGGAACTAGCCCCGAACAATCCAATAACTCACATCCACACTAAAACAACAATTCAGAGCCCCAAAATCAAAAATCAGAAGACAAAGGAAACCACACCAAATCACTATGTCTGAATAATCAAACCTGAATCCGAGAACTAGAGGAGCAACACTACAGCAGAAATCCCAATCTGGATGCACAATTGACTAGCGGTGGCACTCCAATTCAGCAAAGAAAAGAAAGTATGAAGGAAAAGAGAGGAGAACACTCGTTCAATTCTGAAGAAATTGTCGACGCTCCCATGAAGTACTGATAGGGCTGCCCATGGTAGGTTAACCGCCTTATTCGGTTAACCGCATTCGGTTAACCGGGTCTTCGGTTTTCAAAATTTCAATTCCATTACCATTCCATTTAGATCGGTTAACCGGATTCGGTTAACCGTTTAATTCGGTTTTCTAAAATTCAATTTCCATTACCATTCCATTTAGACGGTTAACCTTTAGTTCGGTTCGGTTCGGTTTTATCGTTAACCTTGTAGTCGTATATTTTTAAATTGATAAGACCCATACCGTTAATATTATAGTACAACATTGATCATTCACTTAAATCATGAGTGGGCAAATCAAACATATGTGACAAAATATATAATAATATGTATATTCCCTCAATAGCTAACATAATTATATTATAAAAGTGAACATTAATATTTGAAGTTTTATTTGTTTATATAATCGGTTAACCGTGGTTAACCGAGCGGTTAACCGTTCTGGAAAATTCAATACCGTTACCGAAACCGAAACCGGTCAATTTACACGGTTTGGTTAACCATACCGCAAGAACCGATACGGTTAACCTGAAAAACAGGTACGGTTCACTTCGGTTTCGGTCGGATACCGCGGTTTCGGAATTTTTTGGACAACCCTAAGTACTGATGTGATGTGAAGGATCAGAAATTTGAAATAAAAATAAGGAGTCCTTTCCTTATTAATTAATTAATTAGTTACCTTAATTTAATTAGAGACAATGACCACCACGCCCCTCGCCTTTTAAAGGAATGCCACCAGAGTCCCAACTGGTATAAGCAATGTAATCCAACTTAGAAATAAATATAGATTTGGTTATACAATAGGGTTACGAAATCCGGGTTATAACATTTTATATATATATTTAATTCAAAAATACAACAAAAATTATTAAATAAATTTTTAAAAGTAAGTAGCAAAAGTTTTTCTTATACATGGGTTAAAATTGAAAAAAAAATAAAAAATACCATATATATAATAATAAAATCTCTAAAAATATGAAGAATAATAAAAGGTATAATATATTAGGGAAGCCACATATTGATTAAAAATATACAAAAATAGTAAAGAAAATAATATTTAATTTTTTATAATCTAACTTTATATAAAATTATATTTTATTATTATATTTGATATTATTAAAACTATTAGAGTAAAAATATTTTAAAATTTTGAATTATTATTCTCTTAACTACTTGGTATGTTTAATGTTGTATAATTTTTATATTTTATTTTAATTTTATAAACATATGTTTGGTATTTTTACGTTTGAAAATTTTCAACCTATATTAATAAACCTATAAATTTTTATAATTTTTATTGTTTTTAATATACTTAATAAATGTTTTGGTATCTTGTGAATTTAAAATATTTATGTGGTATACCGTGAACTATACTTATTAACAAGTATGGGTATATTTGGTCTTAAAAATATTTAGGTTAGTAATTGTGGGTATCAAGTGAATTAAAATTATTTTTTGTGGTATCTGGAAAACTTTTTTAAAAACTGTGGTATTTTGTGAATTAACAAACTTTTTAGTGGTATCCCAAAAATTTTTCCATTTTTAATTTGATTATGCCCGATTCACTCTAGTAACTAATTGTTGAAGAAAAAAGAATTTTGCAACTAACATCGATGTATAAATCCGCATAATGAATGATGAAGAACTAGAAAACCTCCTAAAAATGTTGTAAACACATGTAAGTTAATAACCATCGATCTGTGTGTGTGATAATAATTGTATCATTTTTTTAACTTTTTTGTTCAAAATCTATTTCTTATTGTTTCCAAATTTTGTTAAGGTTCAACATCGAGACTAGTTATTCATAGAAAATTATATAAAAAATGAATCCCATTTAAAACTTTGACGTTTAGGCTGAGATGCGTTGTATTAATTGTTCAACTTTTAAAGCACTTTTGTCCAAATTTTACTGTATATTTTTCATTTTTAAAAATTCACATTAATGTTGAAAAATATAAAATTAGTTTGTTCAATTTTTTGGACCATATGTTCAACTATTTATTATTAAGTGTTCAAAAATTAGATCAAGATGCTCATATTAATTTTATAATGAAAATTTTCAATATAATATACCATTTATTCATTTTTTGGATCATGTGTTATGTACTATTATTTATAATTTGTTCATATTTTTATACTAGTTTTTCATTAGAAATTATATAATAAATCAATGTCGACAATAATATTTTTATTTGTTTTTACTTTAAACATTAAGTTTGTGTTTGTAATACACTTGTTGTTCAACTTTTTAATCCCTTTGTTCAAAATTTATTTCACATCGTTCATAATTTTGTTAGAGTTAAAATTTTGTTCTTAGAAAATTCAAAAAATAAAATAAAATAAATAATCAGTATTAAAAATTTTTCAAGTTTAAGTACAGATACGCAATAGTAATAATAGATTATTCGTGTTTATCTCGTAGCTTTTCTCTAAATTTGTAGTTAACGGTTATATCAATAATAGGTTTGGTTCTAGTTATTCATAGAAAGTTATACAAAAGATGAATCCATTTTTAAAACATTTAATTTTAGGTTCAAATATACGCTAATTAGCTGTTCAATTTTTAAAACACCTTGTTCAAAATTTATTGCTTATTGTTTATTATTTCAAAACTTACATTCATGTTGAAAAAAATTAAATTGGTTTGTTCAATTTTTTGGACCTTATGTTCAACTATTTGTTATTAAGTGTTCAAAAATTAGATCTAGTTGTTCATAAGAAATTTATAATAAACAATGTCATTATAATATACCATTTGTTCATTTCTTGGACCATATGTTCAACTATTATTTATAATTTGTTCATATTTTTATACTAGTTGTTCATTAAAAATTATATAATAAAACAATGTCGGTATAATATGCCATATTTATTGGTTTACCAATTTTTAAACATCAAGTTTGTGTTCGTAAATCTATACTTGATGTTCAACTTTTAACCCCTTTGTTCAAAATTTATTTCATATTGTTCTTAAATTTTGTTAGATATCAAATTTGATAATAGTGGCTCTTAGAAAACTTTATAAAATAAAATTAAGAATCTGTTTATAAAAATTTTCAAGTTTAGGTTCAGATACGCAATAGTAATAATAGATTATTTTTGTTTGTCCTGTAGCTTTTCTCTAACTTTTTACTTAAAGATTATAGTAGTAATATATTTATTTAATTTTTATTGGTATACCGTTTTTTAATGTCAAATTTGTGTTCATATAATCTATACTTGTTGATCAGCTTTTAAAACTTTTGTTCAAAATTTATTTCATATTTTTCTAAATTTTGTTAAGGTTCGAATTCAAGACTAGTTATTCATATAAAATTATACAACAAATGAATCTATTTTTAAAACTTTTAAGTTTAGGTTCAAATATGTGGTATTGGTTGTTCAACTTTAAAAACACCTTGTTCAAACTTTACTGCATATTGTTCTTTTTTTTTCAAAACTCCTGTTCATGTTTAAAAATATAAAATTAGTTTTTCAATTTTTTGGACTATATGCTCAACTATTTTTTTTATTAGTTTTCAATAATTAAATTTGTCTGTTCATAAGAAATTTTATAATAAAACAATGTCAATATAATATGCCATTGTTCATTTTTTGGATCATATGTTCAACTATTGTTTATAAACCGTCCATATTTTTTATACTAGTTGTTCATTAAAAAATTATATAATAAAACAATGTCAATAATGTAACAACCCCAAAACCACTCTGGTTCCGAGACCAACACACACCGCACACTTATTACCTAAGATACGCAAGGCTTCACTCTAACAATACCCAAAACTGAACATGCTCATATATTAAACAAATAACAACGACAAAGCTTGTCTTACAACTTACAGAGCGGGAGCTAAAATACAAAGCGGAAACCAAGATACACATGGGCCCCAAAGCCAACAATACAAATACAATTCCGAACTCAAAACAAAAAGACCAAAAGAAGAAGTCTCTAGTCAAACGCTAAAACCGGCAAATCAGACGGAATAATAGGGATGAGCATTCACAACTCAGCAGGTGATAAACTTCATCAATTGAGCATGCTCAAAACAGTTTACAGAACATATGTATAGAATATTACACGCTTAGCAAAACAGAATCAGAAACCAAAGCATAAGACTTCCAAAACAAACTGAAGTCCAAAACAGAACAGAGCTAAGTGGAAATCAAAACAGATATCCATACAGCGGAAGACAGTACATAAGTCATAAACTTTATAGAAATCAGAAGTCAGATGATCAGATACAAAAGCAGAACAGAGTGAAGTCAGAAACCTCGATCACATTATTTCACAAGCGGTACATTCTCAAAATATAGCGAAGATCAGACATAGTGGTTCACAACATATCACCTTACAAAACAGGAGCGGGACCCTAGTTCATAGCACTCACATACAGAAGGACAAAGGCTAAAGCCCTATGGATCACAAGATCCCACAAATAGAAGCAGGAGAGACCACTTTTGGACCCGTCGGTCGCTAATCATCCCATGAGAACTTGAGGAACAGAAAATAGAAGAACGTCCTATGCAGAATGCTACCGGGTTAACCCGACCCAGTCAACCACGACTCAGATGGTTTACTAACTAGGTCCCCAAAACAAAGTTTATTCTTTGAGAACAAAAAGTGTTGTAATGTACAAACACCAAAGCACAAAAGCTTTACAAACCAAAACATAAGTCATTGCCAAAGCAGAAGTCGTATACCAGACTAGCAAAACACGGAAGCCAAACGAAAGACAAAGGCTGAAGCACACTTCCAGATCAATCAGAGATCAGAAGCAGAACAGATACTTCTGGAGCAGATATACATTTAAACGCATACTAAAACATGTCAAAATAGCTTATACACACTTAGGGATCATAACCCCGCAAACAGAAGTCAAAACGAACAAGTTTGGCAAAAACATAGTAGCCTGTCGGGACACAAGCTGAGACTCAAATATAAAGACGTCTGGGCTTGTAAGTCCGGACGAAAGTCCGACAAAAACATACATGGTATGTCCGAACATGTATCCGAACACATGCTGAAAGTTAAACAGAGTTTCGCATTGGGTGTGTCCGGACACAGGCCGAGACTTGAAACCCGAACTCATCCTCGCACTCCGTCCGGACTCGTTCAAAATCAAAAATCAGAGAGCGCCAAACACAATGTCCGGACATGCAAGTTCAGACAGGCGTCCGTACACAACAAAATCAGAAACGCATAAGCGATATAAACCTCACAAATCAGAACCAAATTCACCATTAATATATACAGTTCTTACATCACGTAGTCAAATCAAACACACTTCCATAGGGTTTTTAATAGAGCAAAACACAACTCAAATCCAAGTCAGTTTCATCTCAAAATCAGAGAATCATACACATTCAAAACGCAAACGAAACCAGAAACCCCATGGGTGAACACACTCAACCAAATCCATGTACCACCTACCTCACATATGAAGCATTACACTAATCTATGGACTCCACACAACAAGACTCCTCGTATCCCCACTCGAAAACAACAAACACGGACAGAATCGATCAATGATTGAAACCCAAAATCAGAAATGGAGAGAAAACACAACGAAGAACGAACTCAACAAATCCACAACCTACAAACCTGAAGGACGACAAATAGACAGAATGGAACTCCTCAACGAACAATTCCAACGATCGACTCCCACGTGGAAGGAGGAAATAGGGAAAAGGAATAAACGTAATTTGGGAACCTCCTTCCAAACTTACTTATATCAATGTTGAAAAACTTTTTACCCCCTCCTTCCCTTTAGCTCATAAAAAATCCGTATCAAATGACATAAACTTAGTACATAAGATTCGAATGACGTTAAAAACTCCCTTTGCCAATCAAAAACAAAATAATAATTTAAAAAACTAGGGCACAACAATTTAATATACCATATTTATTGGTTTATCGATTTTTAAACATCAAGTTTGTGTTCATATAATCTATATTTGTTGTTCAATTGGTTAACCATTTGTTCAAAATTTATTTCACATTGTTCCTTAATTTTGTTTGAGTTCAAATTCAATACTAGTTGTTCCTAGAAAATTAAAAAAAAAAATAAAGAATCCGTTTTTAAAACTTTCAAGTTAGATTCAAATAAGCTATAGTAATAATAGATTATTCCCATTTATCTTGTAGTTTTCTCTAAATTTTTACTTAATGGTTATATAATAATAGATTTACTTAAATTAAAATATGATTTCAAAATTTTAAAAACAAAACAGAGAATTTAAATAATGTATTTTTTTGTAGATTTTCTCTATATCAAACGATTATTTTAATAAAAGATTTTTTTAAATTAGAAATCTATTTTTAAAATGAAAACAAAATACTTCTAAATACATTATCACTGTGTCACATAAACTATTTTTTACACATATACACCGCAAGTACGGAGCATCCATTGAACGATAAAAATTCTGTTCCAGGAATGTCGATCGTTGATTTTACTTGGCAGACGATAGATGGTGCGGCCAAGCCGCGTCCACCATGGTGTAGCCTTGTCCACTTGGCAGTCCAGTGAGCTGCTGACTGAATTGTTTTGCTAGCTGGATTGCCTTTTTACTATGTTAACTTCAATTGGTTGTAATTTTTAAAATACAAGTCCAAAATGAAAAAAATTATATCATTATTCATCTAATTCAAGCTCTTCAAACAAGATCAGACATGAATATGTTATGACAACTTTAAAATTTTATATTTTTTTATATGTATATATCTATACGTATCAACCATATTTGATTCACCATATACAGTTTAAAATACACCATACAACAATAATAATACACTACAAAACAATAATGATTCATTATTGTTTTTAAAATCGGTATGTTTAACTATGTTAAAAAAACATATGATTCACTATATAAGACTTCAAATACCATATATAATAATAATAATGCACACAAAACAATAATAATAATAATAATCATGCATTACAATAATGATCCATCATTAGTTTCGAAGTTTTTCTACTCTAATTCACCACTTGTTAGTTAATGAATCATAATATCAGTTTTAATGAATCATAATATCAAAATTAATTGAATCATATTTTCATTTTAGTGTATCATCGCAAACATATAAAAATAACAAAATTTAAACAATAATGCAATATAAAATAATATTTGGTAAGATTGAAAAATACATGATTCACCATAGAATATTAAATTGCATCATACAATAATAATAATACACTACAAAACAATAATGATTTTTATCGGTTTCGAAGTTTGTTATGTAACTCACTACTTATTAGTTAATCATATCATCTTTTGAGTGTATTAACGTAAACATATAAAAATAAAAAAATAAACAATAATAAAACACAAAACAAATTTGGTATGTACGGAAAATACATGATTCACTATATAAGATTTAATTAGAGAGAGGAGAGTAAATAGTATACGATCTTCTTGTAAACACTAGTATAGAGAGAGACCTTGTAAGCATCAAGTGTATCTTCTCCAAAGGTTGAATACAAATCTCAGAAGTTTCTTTATCTCTATCTTTCGAAATGGTATCAGAGCAGTGTTGACGACCACCAGAACGACATCATTTGTTTCTTTCTTCGTTTCCTTCACCAGTCGCGGCCTCTGTATCTGGATCTTGGATTTCTTCGTCATGGCGAACGAAGAGAAATCGGGGGAATCGGTCGAAGAAGGGAAGCGAGTGCAGCGGACCTCAACGATCCCTATTATCTACACCCTGGTGACCATCCAGGGATGATTCTCGGGTATGTCTTCAAGGGAGAGGTTTCGCTGGGTGGAAACAGAAGATGGTGGTAGCTTTGAGGGCCAAAAATAAATTCGGCTTCATCGATCGTTCAATGAAGTTCCAAAAGAGAGCGACCCCAAAACAAATCCTGGTATCGCTACAATAACATGTTAATGCGTGGCTTACTCAATGTCTGGAGAAGAGCATTGGCGACACCATCGTCTACTTTACTCCGCTGCGGACGCCTGGGACGATCTGTGCTCAAGATATGAGCAGGCTGACGCGACCCATGTCTATTCCTTAAGAAGCAGCTCGCCAGGATGGAACAGAACGGGGAAGCTATTTCAACCTTCTACACTAAGATGCGAAAGCTATGGGATCAATTAGAAACTATGGAGAAAGGACCGAAATGCTCTTGCGACGCGAAGAAAGAGTACCAAGGACAGGTTCAGAAGAGAAATAATCACTTTCCTTGTGGCTCTCGACGATAGCTATGCGCATGTCAAATCCAGTCTTCTTCTCAAGAGTAAGCTGCCCACCGTTGAAGAAGCCTTTGCTGCTAATTAGCGAAGAAGAAAGGCGAAGGAAATTGACCACTGGCGGTAGCGGACAAGAATCGGAAGCCCTAGTCCTATTCGCTGACAGAAACAAATTCGCTACCCCTCCACAAGCAAGAAAGCAGATTAAAGATTTGAGCAAACAATGTTTAAAATGCCAGAAAAAAGGTCATACGGGATAGCTGTTTCGAGATTGTGGGCTATCTAGAGTGGTGGAAAAGAAGGCGAAATCTGTAGCAGGAGCTACTGTTCTTGAGAAAAAGGGAGAAGAACAAGATGAACAATAATCGCCTTAATCTCATGCTCCTAGTTTAACTAACGAAGAGTTAAACCAATTAAGGAGTCTTCTGGCAAGAACTCAAACAGAAGCATACACCAGAAACGAGTATGCAACTTCGCAGGTAATTCTAGAACTGATTCATTTTGCTCTGTCCGTCTAACAAGTCAATTAGGCATGGTTAATTCTCACACTTGGATTATAGATTCAGGAGCCTCGGAGCATATGTGTGGAGATGAGAGACTCTTTATTGAATTAGATAATCTAAATAGAATGCGTGAAGTAACCATGCCTGATGGCCATGTTCAGAGGGTTAAAACATCATGGGAAGTGAAACTGGGAAAGAACTTTGTCTTGGAAAATGTCCTTTTTGTTGAAGCTTTCAGTTTTAGTCTTATTTCTGTGAAGAAGCTGATCAGTCAGATTAATCTCCCTGTCATGTTCAATGAATTGTCTTGTTGTGTGCAGGACCTAACACCAAGGAAACTTGGATGATAGGGGAAGCTGTTAATGGGCTGTACATCTTTTCTGATAATAGCTTAGATGATTTTTCTCGGATTTTTGTTAAAGTTCTGTAAAACTGGAAATGAATTACTTGTTGACAATTCTGTTAGTAGCAGGGAAAATCCCACTTATGGCCATACCAGATTAGTCATGTACCTTACGCAAAGCTGCTATCTCTTGGCTTAATAAAGAAAGAGGATGTAGAGAAACATGTTATCTGTGATATATGCCACAAAGCTAGAACTGTTAGAAAACCCTTTTATGACTCTTTTATAAAAACAAGAAAAATGTTTTGAATTGGTGCACGCCAGATGTGGGGACCCTTTAGAGTTCCAATACATGATGGCAAAAGATACTTCCTAACATTGGTTGATGATTACAGCAGATGTACATGGATACATCTGCTTGTAAACAAATCAGATGCTTTCTACTATATCACTTGTTTTATAAAGCTAATAGAGCGCAATTTGAAGCCAAGGTTAAGCTATCAGAAGTGATAATGCGCTAGAGCTAGAAAGTAGCAATGAAGGGGTCAAGTTCTTTAGGGAAAATGGCATATTACATCAGACCACTGTGCTCACTCACCACAACAAAATGGTGTTGTGGAGAGGAAGCACAAGCATCTTCTGGAAACAGCTCGTGCCCTGTACTTTCAGTCAAGGGTTTGATCTCATATTTTGGGGGGAATGCATAAAACATGCTGCTTATATATTAAACAGGCTGCCTTCAAGGGTAATAAAGGATTAACACCCTTTGAAAGATTGTATAAAAAAAAAACATGATTATAATACTCTTAGAACCTTTGGGTGTCTTTGCTATAGGGCTGACACTAGAAAACAAAGGGTAAGTTTGATGCCAGAGGTTCTGCTTGCATATTTTTAGGAATGGCTGAAAACAAAGAGAGGTTATAAGGTTTTGGATTTACAAGATAAAACAGTTGTCATAAGCAGAGATCTAACTTTCTATGAGCAGAAATTTCCTCTTCAAACTAACAGTGCAGGAGAAAACCAGTCTTCACATATAGATCAACATCAGACTTACTAGATGCACCCACATGAGAATGAAGATCTTTTCAGGTATTATAGTGATGAAAATGCACAGACAAGTCAATCTGCAATACCAGAAGGCACCAGTAACCAACAGACCACAGCATCTGATGTCCCCAACAGCAGAAAGAAATGTTGTACAACAGACACCAATGCTCACAGATGACGATCCTACAGAGCAAACCACCTTGAACCTATTCAGCTGAGAAGATCTAGCAGGCAACCTCAACTCCCAACCTACTGGGAGACTACTTTCTAGGAGAAGCCCAAGTGAAAGATCACGAGATTTTCAGTAAAAACGTGTGACAGACTTCACCAAGATGCAAACAGATGCAACACACTGAATGAAAGTCTCACTAGCATTAAACCTATTCGAGTTGCTGTGTGTCCAAAAAACTGTTTTGCAAAAACAGCAGCATCTGAAGGAACCAAGGACCTACAAAGCAGCTATTAAAGATCCAAATTGGATTCAGGCCATGAAAGAAGAGCTCAAGGCTCTAGAAGACAATCATACTTGGAGTATTGTGGACCTACCTAAGGGAAAGCATGTGGTGGGTAGCAAATGGGTTTTTAAACTCAAACTGAAATCAGACGGTAGATTAGAAAGGTATAAAGCCCGGCTAGTCGCCAAGGGATATACCCAAAAATTTGGGGAAGATTATTGGGAACCTTTCCCCCGTGGTCAAAATGACCACCATTAGAACCCTTATTATAGTGTGTAACACCCCAACCGCTAATCCTATGCTTACCGTCTAATCGTCCTACTAATCCTACGAGTTCGCAGCGGAATTATTACATACTTACTACGGGGGTGAAACAATGCCGCTAACCGCCCATACGGCTAGCTAGGCTACTAATATTACTTACAGTAACGGTCTGATGAACATAACGTACCGAGCTACTAATTTACTTACCAAAATAACATAGGTCAAATACTTACATCCTGGATCACCGAGTATTTAAAGTATATTCGAATACAACCTTTCAAGCTTACCAAAAGAATGAGTTTCTAAAGCTACTCATCTATACCAATGCTCCTTTCCCAATATCCAAAAAGGTGTACCCCATGGTACACCGGCTATTCAAACTACAGCCATGTACTACTCAGTACACCATCATAAATTCAGGTTTACATTCCAAAAGAAGATAAAAGAAATAGAATGGAGTCTTCACATCTTCATCACTCTCGGGTACCTGCGTGTAGTAAAAATGGTGCCCCAAGGGCTCAGCAAAGCTGCATATGGACTCCGCATATACCGCGTGCTAGCTAGGGCACGCCGACTATTTGACGTCCGCTAAACATGCCATTCATTTACTTCATACATACATGCTCTTCATACAATATACATGCTATACAATTCATTACACAATCAAGGCAACATTACAAGTACACATCTTACTTACCTTCACAAGGTTAGCCAAATTATGCATCCGGGTTAATCGGAATGCTTTACTCTTTTACTCATTACTTACTTCTTCTTACTTACAATTACTTACTTTCAATTACTTTACTTACTCATTCTTACTTACTTACTTATACTCAAGTCAAGTCGTCGGGACCTCCGGCCTTGGGGACTACACCGTCCCACATCCGGGATTACTTGACTCACTAATCCGGGATGCTACCCACTTAAGGGATTTGGGCCACGGACCAGTTTAAGAGTCAGGAATTGGAGCCAACCTCTCGTGACTCCGCATCCTCACGCGTGGCCGAAACTATATCGGACTTCTACTCATTCCAATTTAATTACCATTTTAAGTTAGGATGGTTAGCTTGTTAGGAATAAGTTAGAAGTCCAAACCCAATAAATAGCGGTCACGGCACAATACCACATACATACACACATTCATATCATCCAGACATTTCATGAAGTATACAAACTAAGAATTAAAGAAAATATACAACATCATACAGCACTACATGTTCACAAGTATGCATATTAACTCCGATTCGTGCATTTATCTTATTTGGTGATCGATTAGCACACAACACACAAATCAGAGTAACCAAGATAGCACCCGGGGCATGAGGAATCCATACCGTTCACCGTTGTCCGTAATTCCAAACGTCCTTCCGGTGTCACAAATCAAATCCTATTATATACATACAAGTAAATGATTAATTTACCTATCATCAACTTAACTCCTACTTACTATGTCCTTACATTTCTTACACTTATACTTTACTTACTTATTTTCCCTTTACTTAAGTTTCTATCTTCTTACTTAAGGTTTGCATGCTTACACACATATACTTATACATATATGTATGGGTATACATATACATATATATATACAATTATTATTTAAATTAAAATAATTAATTTTTTTTTTTTTGTCAGGACCGGCCTTGCGACCGACCTTGGCAAGTCCGGTCCGTTCCAGTAGGTTTCATCGGGAAAATTTTTGGTCCGACCGGACTTGCATGTCCGGTCGCAAGTCCGGTCGATTCCAGTAACATTCTGCCGGGAAATTTTTCTGCTCGACCGGACTTGCAAGTCCGGTCGCAAGTCCGGTCGATTCCAGTAGCTTATTGACGGGAAAATTTCTGCTCGACCGGACTTGCAGGTCCGGTCGCAAGTCCGGTCGATCCCAGTGTTTGCATTTTACTTTCTGTTTTCAGTCCTCTCTTTCACCCATTACCTCCCCATTGTTCCTACACTTAATCCTACATGTTTTAACACCATTTAAACCTCCTAATACACCTAGTTCATTTCCTAACTCCTTACACAATTTTATACTCATTCCCTCATCTAATTTTCTAAGTTTCAACTCAACACTCAAACTAGTTTCTTCTCTAGTTACCTTATGCTACAGATTTCAACACCTACACTTCTCCTCTACATCTCCCTCTTCGAATGTCATTTTTAACACTCCTAGCACATTACAATTACATTAACTATCTCTCTCAACTTACTCTATCTTCCTTAATCAAAATCTGTTACACACTCCCATTGTTCACCTAGTTTTAATTCTCTAAGTGTTCTAATCCTAGGCAAATTTTGCCATAGTCTCCCTTGTATTTTTATACACTCACCACATTGTTTTACTCACATTTCAACACTTATCTCACCTGTTTCAATAACCAAAATATACAAACTCCCATACACAAATACTACTAACAAGACAACACTAAAATTTCCTGCACTCAACACTAATTCCCAATCTGTTTTGTAACAGTTTTTACATATCTTTTAAAGCTTCAAAATACTTATATTCTCTTACACCTTATACCACTAATGCATTATCATTTTACAATACACATTTCCATTCTTAAAAACCTGTTACATACACAAACATAATACTACACAAAGGTGAGCTTAATTACCTTGTTTTCTTCTTCTAGATTTTCTTTCTCTTCTTCCTTCTTCCTTCTTCCTCTACTGGTTTTGAATTATCAACCTCTAATGCTACAGCCCACCAACATACACATTTTCAATACTAAAACTAAACTCAAACATTACTTAAGTTCTAATGCACATTCTAGGGTTTAGAATATTTATTACCTTCCAATGGTTCAAGTGCTGTTTGGAGTGGTTCAACAACAAAAATCCAACTCCACCAAGATGCCAAAATCGGCTAGAACAACAAGGAACAACAAGGGTTTAGTTTATGAATTTCGTTTTGCCCACAAGGGCTAGAAAAAGATGGAGTTTTCGAAATATTTTTACCTTAGAAGAACAAGGAGAACAAGGGCGTTCTAATGGTGGTGTTGAAGCTCCAAATGGGGTATACCCTTAAAATCGAAAATGGTGATTTTCGGATTTTGAAAGGATGAAAGTGTAGCTCTTGGTGAGAGGGTTACAATGGTGGTGTTTTACAATTTTGGAAGAGGTTTACTAGTGTAACAAGAGGAGAGAAGTTAGTTTTGTGAGAGTTTCTCTTGTTTCACCATGGATGTCGATGGAGAAAGAAGAAGGGAGAAAGAGAGGGTGCTGGGTGAGGCTTTCACGTGAGAGGAGGAAATGTGGGATAGGAGAGAGAATGTGAGAGTAAAAGTAGAAGTAGTTTTATTATTTTGTGTGTTTGTGAGTAAGGGGAATTAATAGAGTGTGAGAGAGGGTGTGAGGGGTCCAAATCGGACACAGCACACACACACAATCACTTTTGCTTTTTATTTTCAAATGGACACATAAGTTTGGTCTATTTATTTTCTACCCCACAACTTCCTGTTTTTGACAGTTTTTACTAATCTCTCGTTTTATTGATTTTATTGGTCCTACAGCTTCACTAATATTTATTAATGATTATTTAGTTGACCAAAATTGTTACGAGTCTATTTGACCCGCTTAAAGACACGTTTTCCCAGTTACCTCGAAAAACGCGCTTTAAGGTTCGTTAGTGATTTTAATCCGTTTTAAGGATCCGTTTCTACGGGATTTGTTCCCTTGTGATTATTTATACTTAATTAAGCTTCTAAAATACTTATTAGCCTAATTAATCACTATTTTTAAGTACGGGGTATTTCAATCTACCCCCCTTAAGAAACTTTGCCCTCAAAGTTGCTCAAGGTTAATAGTTTAAGTAATTCTACTCATTATGCAAACCAATTGCTATAATGCATCTTACTACACCTATGAGGTGTTTACTTCTTTCGCATTGCAAACATACACAATTCAAGTACAATACACAGTTCACAATTCACATACACCATGCATCATTTCCATTCATACCATACCGCAATACAAATACATCATTACCATCCACAATACACATTACACCAATACACCATACATTACACATACACATCATTCCTTACACATTACACATACATACACATCCATACTAAATTCACTTGCACTACATGTGCCATACAAAATGCAATGCTTACCCCGAAGCAATGCAAAGCAAAGGGGCTCTACCCCCCTTAAAAGGGGTACGACCCGTACCCGTATATTACATACTAGACTATCTAGTCTGTGAATAACTGTGGATACTTAGCCTTCATGGCATCTTCCAACTCCCATGTCGCTTCTTCGACATCATGGTTAGACCATAGGACCTTCACCATTCGTATAGACTTATGGCGAGTGTCTCTGGTCTTCCTGTCAAGGATTCTCACTGGGGTTTCGACATATCTCATGTTTGGCTCAATGGATAGTCTCTCGGGCTCCAACACATGAGAAGGATCAGCCATATACTTCTTGAGTTGTGACACATGAAATACATCATGGACACGTCCCAAGTCCTCAGGTAGTGCTAACCTGTAGGCTACTGAACCAACTCTTTCGGTGATATGTACGGCCCTACAAACTTTGGGCTTAGCTTGCCCTTCTGACCAAAACGGAAGACACCCTTCATAGGTGAAACTCGCAAGAACACTGGTCGCCCACGGCGAACTCAAGGTCGCGTCGTCTCACATCCGCATAGGATTTCTGTCTATCTTGGGCTGCCTTCATGTTAGCTCGAATTTGTTGCACTTCGGCTTGCACTTCACTAGTAGAAAAAATCCCTATTTCACCGGTGTTATGGGTCTATTTCACCGGTTCTGAACCGGTGAAATAAAAGCCGACGAAATAGATTTCGCCGGTTGTAGAACCGACGAAATAGCTATGTTTATTTCACCGGTTGTACTGTACAACCGGTGAAATAGACATGTTTCTAGGGGAAAAAAATGTCACCTATTTCACCGGTTGTTTGTAGAACCGGTGAAATAGCATATACCTATTTCACCGATTGTTTGTAGAACCGGTGAAATAGCATATACCTATTTCACCGGTTGTTCCTTACAACCGCCAAATTAGATGTGTCCAGATTACATTTTACATTCATCTATTTTGTCGGTTTTGTTTAACAACCGGTGAAATAGTTAATTTTTTTTAAAAAAAATTTGTTTTTCACACCCCTCATATTTTCAATTATCAAACCTGCATATTCAATATAAAACACTTGTACTCACAATCATCAACCCAGATACACCTTATCTCACACAACGGTTTTCATCCATCAAAAAACAATATCCACTCACAGTACATAAGTGCTTGCAAGCACGTTTCCAACACGTTTGTACCAAAACTAATATCCAGTTATAATACAAGATAGATCTGTTGCATATCCAAAGAAATTAACTTCAATAATACAAAACTCTGGAGATATACTTTGCCCACCTCTCAAGCACATAGTCAATACTCGATTTTGTGTACACAAAATTTTCACCAATAATCAGACTGAATGCCTACAAAATTGACAAAAAGAAACATGGTAAGTAATCAATAGTTACAAGCGGTTACAAATGAATTAAATCTAGTTAAACAATAACTTAAACTTACCCTCTCCAATGTATAATCATCCACAGCTGACATTGCTGCCATTATATCATACATATATCTAATGACATAATAACCGCACTCTGAGCCTCCAGGTTGTTTTGCACACTATATATTGACAAATAAATATACTTAATAGATTACAATAAAACATATTCATGTTTAATTAGAATTAAGTGTAAATATATTTTTAAGAACATACATCTATTCTGTGCCACTGAAGTGGTCTGGTTTTGATTTGAATTTGACCAAATGGTAACAGTTTCACCAAATGGTAACAACAGAGATCAAAACTTCTGCTGTCATAGTGGACAGCAATGACTAGTTTGTAGTTTATATGCTTATCATTTATTTTATTGGAGTGACAAAATAAATCAGGCTGCTACTGTTGTAATTGCAAGAGGAGAAGAAGGAAGGTTGAAGTATATTACCGGTTCTGAAGTGAAACGGTTTCCAGCCCCCCTTCAGGAGCTGATAATACTGCTGAAGTAGTTCTGTAACAGCATTAAATAGAAATGAGTTTAGCTTACAATTTCACACCACTTTCAGCCTATGATCAACACATAAACAAAGCTTATAAATCCCAGCAACAACAGAAGCTTAAACAGGGGTAACATCTCAATTGAATTTGGCCATCATTTGATTCTCATTGAATCTGTCATATAATGCACCTATTGGTAATTCAATTTGTGTTGTTATGGTGCAGTAGTTTTCTGATTTTAGGTGTTGTTATAGAGTAGTAATTTCAGAGCTAATGTGTAGTGTTTGTTGATTAGCATATAACCCATAATCTGTTCTACTAAACCACACTTGTGACATCAACAGAATATTTGAGTGCAGTCACAAAGAATAAAGAGAAGATATCAGCTTGTAAGAAGAGTACACCATCACTGCTCTAAAAGTATAATCTGCAGCGTGTAGTTTGATTATAAAAAGCAGAGTAGCTACTACATATATGCTTATCGTTTACTTCACAAGGAGCAGCAGAAAAAATCAGAGTAGCTGCTGCATATGTGCTTATCGTTTACTTCACAAGGAGCAGCAGAAAAAAAATCAGACTAGCTGCTACATATATGCTTATCGTTTAATTCACAAGGAGCAGCAGAAAAAAAAAAATCAGAGTAGCTGCTGCATAAATGCTTATCATTTAATTCACAAGAAGCAAGTAGAGCTTCTAATCCCACACTATTCTGCACACAATATCATCCTGTAAGGCTTAAGAGCCAAACAACAACATATTCCATCATGCTTATATGGTTGCTTTAAACAGAGGCAAATGCTGAATCAAACTGAGCATTTTTCATATCTAATAAACTGCTGAACAATTCCCTATTTTAGTAGCAACAATCAAACTACTTCAAGCTTGAAGTCTCACTATCTTCTCAGCTTAATAGCAGTTCTGCTAAGTGTTCTGCATTGTCTCCCTACGTTAAAACAAACAAACAATTTTAAACAGGTTAATAGGTAGGCCGAAGCAAGAGCATAAACCAACTTTCTTTTGAGAAGAACTTGGCAGAAATAGATACTATGCAAACTAATGACCAAATACGCTGGTGTATCATTACAAGTAGAAACAGAGGAAAAATGACGTAAACAAATGACCAAATACGCTGGTGTATCATTGCTAGAAGTTTAGCGTTAACAGAGGAATATATGTTAATATCAGAGGGCATTGTTAGCCACGTCGATCAGAAGCAGTACGTTTGGCGAAAAGACACAATTAACTTGAGCAACCAAAAGAAACAAATTTTGTTTTCATCGTCATTGTGTGTTCAAGCAGGAAATAAACCAATTAATTACTTAGAATGGACGAATGAATGGTAAGAACTTGTTACGGTGTCGTAATTCCAGGACTAGTATGTTGTTTCTGACTTTTTCTCTTGATTAACAAGCAAATTGTAACTAATCCACTGCTGTCAAGGTAGAATTAAATCATAATCAAATTCTAATTTAAGCTGCCATCTAATACCAATATGTATTTTAACGTATGCTGTTAGTTTCACTAGCAAATAGCCACAAGCTCTTTGAGTCACTGCATTTATAAACATCAGAAGCGGAGAAGACAGCAGCTTCAGGGTGTGCAGTTACGGTTGATTAACAAGTAATACAATCTGCTCAATTAAATAATGTTATCGCTGCTCTTAAAGTCAATTCCCAAATCAGCCTATTTTCTTTTCTTTCAGCTATGAACAACAAGAATATAATGCTTATGCTGTTTTCTGTTTTTTTTTGTCCTACCTATCTTTAATTTCACAAGATGCAACAGCAGAAAAAAAATTCTATTGTTATTATGAACAGCTTGTTTATATCCAAGTCTAGCTTTGGATTTTTTTTATTCTAAAACAGCAAGATACTGCAGGTGATATGCTTACCATTTGTTCTACTGTTGTGAAATTAACTCCAACTTCAATGTTTAATTGTTGGAAGAAGAAGGTAGTTCATAGTATATTACCGGTTCTGTTTCAGCCGCGTGTAATCTGGTGTGCAAGAAGCATCATTCCAGTGATTTGTTTTAGTTGAATGTAGGCACAAGGATGATATGGTGGTGCTTCTTAAATCTGTTGTGCAAGAATGTAGCAGCCAATGATTTATCAAACCATAACGAACATACACAATAGGAGGATGAAGTTGGGCAATGTCTAAAATCTGTGTGTGCGGCAGAAGAGATAAAACAGCTCATGTTGTTGTGTTGACAGCAAGGTAAGCTACAGCATGTGATGTTTATCGTTTACTTTACAAGGTGTGACATAATCAACTTTTGTTGTTATAATCACCAGAAAGAATAAGATAAGTTGATATATTACCAGTTCTGGAATGGACAGCACACAACTATAATTCAATCTGACATGTGAGAATTCAGAAGTAGGAACCTAGGGACGTTTTAGAATCTTAACTAAACAGCTCATCCACGTGAGGGAAGTAGGAACCTAGGGCCTTTAACGAAACAGAAAGACAAAGAAAAAAAATGAATGAAAAGAGACCAGATCAAACTTCAGTGGTATTTTCAGTTTTCAGATTTCTGGTTCTTCTGTGCAAAGGACTTTCCGAGTTGCTAACCATGTCATTCTGGGTTTGTGACGAAGTTATAAGTTTGGGGATACACTTGGCTAGGTGGGTAATCAGTTTGAGAAAAAAAAATTGGAAGACAGATCTGTGAATATGCAGAAAACAGCAAAGAGAAGTTATCAGATTTTGAGTGTTAGAAACTGAAATTCTTGGTTTCAGTATAAAAACGTTGCAGTAGTAGGAATAACAGTATTGACTTGGGTTTCGTTTTGGGTTAGAAACTTCCTAGAACATTAGACTAAGCAAGTAAATGCTCAGAGATAAAGTGAAAGACAGATTCATAGCAAACAGAAAAGAAACAGAAGAAGAAATGTATCATTATGCCTTCAGTGTTGTAGTTGTTTTCAGTCATGTGTAAAAGATTTTCAGAAACGTAGCCTTGGCTGCCTTGGGTGGTCTCAGGTAACTCACCCTAAATTAGCAGGATGTGGAGCACAACTCACCCTAACTTCCACAAATTAACCAAAGAGGTTCAGGTAACTATGAGTCAGGTAATGCTATTTTCCATTTTGTAGTAACCTTAAGAACCTGAAGCAACCATTGAAGGACCTTAACCAGGTGTATTTCTCATATATCAATGTAGAGTTAACGCTGCATAAGTTGAACTTGAAGAAATCCAGGAGAGGTAGCGGCTTGATGTTATAATGAGACTCACATTAGAAAGCTTGCTGAATATAACTACCTAGTATATTTATCAGAGTAGCTGAAAAAAAAACATTCCACCGTATTCAAATCATCACAGTATAAAATCAATCCATCAACTTAGCTTAACGTAAATGACAAACACACCTATAAGGTCTTCTAATTGTTAAAACCCAAACCAGTACAAAATTTAAGGACAGGAGATCGAAATCACAGGAATGCATAAATAAAGTTTAGAACTTAGATTCAGTGAGATATTTTATGCTACAGAGGACCAGATTCATTTCAGCAAAACTATCCAGATTAAACAGACAGAATACATTATTACCGTGAGAGTAGCAGTGTTTTCAGCCCCAGTCTTCACTCTGATGTGCAAGAGCAGCAGTGCCAAATCTCTGCAAAGCGCAGACTCAAGAGGTGAATGAAGACAGGCGCAGAGCATGTATGTTGTTCGCCAGTTAGACTAGAAAAATTACCGTGAATGAAGAGAAATAAAACAGACAGAATACATATATTACCAGTTCCGAATTTGAGGTGCTTGCAGTAGTAGCCCGTTTCCTCAATCTGGTGTGCGAGAGATGAAACATACATGCTCGAGCCTCTCTTCATTCTCTAATTTGCAACCCTAACTATCGAACAACAACATACATGCTCGCTCCTCTCTTCATTTCTCTAATTTGCAACCCTAACTGTCGAACAACAACATACATGCTCGCTCCTCTCTTCATTTCTCTAATTTGCAACCCTAAATGTCGAAGAACAACATACATGCTCGCTCCTCTCTTCATTCTCTAATTTGCAACCCTAACTGTAGAACAGGATGATTTTCATTCCGCAATTTTGCAACCCTAAACGGCGAATAGGAGCATACATGCTCGTACCTCTATTCATTCTCTAACCGCAACCCCACCTGACTGTAGAACTAAGAACATACATGGTCGCGCCATCTTCATTCTGCAATTTCGCAACCCAACTGGCGAACAAGAACAGAGGCGGTTGCTGATGGGAATTGGTGGTGAGCGAAGAGTTCGACTGATAGCAATTAGAAATGCGAAGAGACTAATCAATTTTTATTATTCATGAAAGTATTTCACCGGTTGTTTATAAACAATCGACGTAATAAATGTATTTTTCACCGGTTCTATTTTAGAACTGACAAAAATAGATAGTAACTGTTATACCCGGGTATCTATTACAACGGTTTATAATAAAAACCGTCAAAATAGAGTTTGGGAGTGACTTATTTTGGCGGTTTTTAAAACACCGGTGAAATAAAGGCGCCAAAATAAACATTTTTTCTACTAGTGCTTGCTCAAGGTATTCCGGTCCTATTATGACCGCTTCACTTGACTCATCCCAACACAAGGGTGTACGGCAAGGTCTACCGTATAGGGCTTGGAAAGGCAACATCTTAATCGAGGCGTGATAACTATTATTATACGAGAATTCGATAAGATGAAGCTTATCTAACCAACTCCCCTGAAAGTCCAAGGCACATGCCCGAAGCATGTCCTCCAGTGTCTGGATGGTCCTTTCTGTCTGACCGTCGGTCTGAGGATGGAGGGCGGTACTCAACTTCAATTCTGTACCCAACGCTTCCCTTGTAGCTCTCCAGTATCTCGAAAGAAATCTGGTATCGCGGTCAGATACTATGGTCTTAGGGACTCCGTGGTGTCTGATAATCTCCTTGTCAAAAAGCTCAGCTAGCTTTACTACCTTCCAGGTGTCCTTCATCGGTATGAATCTGGCAACCTTGGTAAGGCGATCTACTACAACCCAGATCATGTTGAGTCCTCCCCTGGCCGGTGGGAGTCCTACAACAAAATCCATGGAGTATCATGAAATTTCCACTCCGGAACTGGCATCGATTGTACCATTCCGCCCGGTCTACGGTGTTCAAATTTTACCTTCTGGCATGTCAAGCATCTCAATACAAATTCCGTCACATCTGACTTCATTCCAGACCACCAGAAGTACCTCTTCATGTCTTTGTACATCTTGGAGGCTCCCGGATGGACTGATAATGTAGAACTATGTGACTCTCGCAGGATGCGATCCCTTAGCTCAGCATTGCTTCGGGGGACGCATAGCCTGCCATTCAACCGAATCAAACCATCTTCATGTAGCTTAAAATCATACTTTTTCTTCTCAAATGTGCCATTCTCGACCTTTGTCTGATTTCGGTTAGGTAAGGGTCGCTCGACTGAGCATCTCGCACCTCGTCAACCAAGCTAGAAGAAGCGAGTAGCGAATGGAGCGAGTGTGCTCGACGGCTCAGGGCGTCGGCTACCACATTAGCCTTCCCTTCCTTATACTGTAAGTTGATGTCATAGTCTGAAAGAAACTCCATCCATCTTCTTTGTCTCAAGTTGATTCTTTCTGAGTGAATACGTATTGTAAACTTTTATGATCGGAGTAGATGGATGCTTACCCCATAGAGATAGTGTCGCCATATCTTCAAGGCGAAGACAATGGCTCCTAACTCTAAGTCGTGAGTCGGGTAATTCTCCTCATGCTTTTTCAGCTGGCGGAGGCATAAGCAACAACCTTGCCATGCTGCATGAGTACGCATCCCATTCCCTTGCCTGATGCATCACAATATACCTCAAATCCCTCTGTGCCCTCTGGAAGAGTAAGGATGGGCGCTGAGGTCAATGAGTCTTTTAGTTTCGTAAATGATAACTCGCACTCGTCTGTCCATACAAACGGTGCATCCTTCTTCATCAATGTAGTCATGGCTTGGCGACTTTCGAGAAGTCCCTTACAAATCTCCGGTAGTAACCGGCTAGACCAAGAAAGCTCCTAATGTCGGTAACAGTCTTGGGTCTAGGCCATGATCGTACAGCTTCTATCTTAGAAGGGTCAACTGAGATACCTGCGCTCGAGATGACATGTCCAAGGAATGATACCTGATCAAGCCAAAACTCGCATTTGGAGAACTTCGCATAAAGCTGGTTCTCGCGCAGTGTCTCAAGCACTTTCCTCAAGTGGGTTTCATGTTCCTCTGGTGACTTAGAATATACAAGTATGTCGTCGATGAAGACAACAACTGAAGTATCCAACTGCTCACTGAATAAACGGTTCATGAGGTCCATGAATTTAGCTGGTGCATTGACAAACCGAATGGCATCACTGTGAACTCATAGTGGCCATATCTGGTACGGAATGCCGTTTTCTCTATGTCTTGCTCTTTGATTGCAATCTGATGATACCCAGAACGGAGGTCGATCTTGAGAAGACTGATGCTCCTTTCAGCTGATCAAATAGGTCGTCGATGCGTGGCAATGGGTATTTGTTTTTGAGTGTGACCGCATTCAGCTCGCGGTAGTCAATGCAAAGTCGGAGGCTACCGTCCTTCTTCTTCACGAAGAGAACCGGTGCTCCCCAGGGTGATACGCTCGGGCGTATAAACCCTTTGTCAAGTAAGTCTTTCAACTGCTCCTTTAGTTCGGTCATTTCAGCAGGTGCCATGCGGTACGGTGCCCTAGCAATGGGACCGGTACCTGGCAAGAGGTCTATCTCAAATTCCACTGCTCTCGGTGGTGGCATGCCGGGTAACTCCTTAGGGAATACATCAGGATACTCAGATACAACCGGTACATCATCACTGAACTCTGGATCTCTCTCCAGGTCTTGTACATAACACAGATATACTTCTTGCCCCTTTCTGAGCTCCGGTACATAGCCATAGCAGATATGAGTGTGGTCGAAGGCTCTCTCGGTCTCTGGCGGTAGGATACTGTAACCCCGAAGGACTCTTGAGCAGCAAACGATGCTCGGCGCAGAGGATTCTACCCTTGTGCCGCTCCAACCAATTCATCCCAATGATTACGTCGAATCCCAATCCGTTGAATTCGATGAAGGAAAGGGGAAACGATTCGCCTTTGATTTGGATTGTGGCTGATTGATAGTATTTGGTGCACTTTACTCGCTCCTTCGATGGGAGAGTAACCATGAAGTTCGGTAGCTCATCCGCATCTAGCTTCAACCTCTTCACAAAGGATGGTGATACGAAAGTGTGAGAGGCGCCGGAGTCGAATAACACATTGGCATCAATGCCATTTACTGGGAAGGTTCCCGTTAGAATGGTGCCGCTTCTGCCGGCTTGCGCTTCGGTGAGGATGCTCAGGTTACCTTCGGTACCGAGTCCACAACCTATTGGATTCACAATTGGATAAGTATTGATGGTAGACACAAGTGGAATTAAATCAACACTGCTCTTTATTGATAAACCAACCACATACATACCGTGTCTCTAATACACGTTACTAATAGATTACATGATACTAGGAATTTAATATTTTCTAAAGGTAAGGTTCAGGCGTCCTGGTTTCATGTGTGTGGCATTGATTATTGCCGGTGGTGCCGTATTCAACTTGATCTTGTTGATCCCGTGATACAGCATCCTAGAGTTTCCACCCCTGATTAGGACATCTCCTGATCTCAATACCAGTTTCTGTGCGAGGTCCACACGCTTCTGCTCGCTATACAGGAATATGCGTCATCACAATGGACCAAGACACTACAGCACAGGCCTCCTTGTTCAAGAGATTCCGCTGTCTCGTCCTTGTCTTGGTGTAACCCAAGTCGTCCTTCCTTTTCATAGAAGTTGACGATACAAAGGTCCGCTTCAAGTGCGGGGATTGGTTCAGATTCACATTGTTGTGCAAGTTCGACTGCTTGAGTGATGAGGGTCTGAAATTCTGGTGGTATTGTCGGTGGCGTCGCTCCATCTTGTGTTCGTGTCTCCTGGTATGTCTTGGTATAGGATTCCAGTCCTTTCCCAAGCACATCATTTTTAGCTTCATCTTCGCTCCACCGGGAATTCGGGTGTGTAAAATCCACCTTGACCCGTTCCTAGCTCGTTGCATCGTCGGATGATTGAGATTTGCGCTTCGGGTGTCAGGTATCCCTTAATAAAATCATACCTGGTCGGATGACCTGACACTGTTTGCTGGTGTAGTCGTGGTTGATGATGTCGATCTCTTTCTTGATTCAAGGTTACCGGTTTTGGTAACAGATACTAAAGCTTCCTATGGTTACAAATTTCATCTACGGTGAGTACTAGTTTCAACTACTTCATTTCATGCTCAATATACACTTCATTGATTTACTCATGCATTCACTCGTACAATTACTCTACTACTAGGCATGCTATTTCAAGGATTAAAGGTTTAGGTGATTACCTTGGCCGGATTTCGAACCGGGCCCATCGCGGTCAATCACATGGAAACAGGCTGCCTCTGAGGTGCACCTCTCTGAGGGCCCCGGGATCCCTGTCCCTGAGGTGCCTGCTGGGCCGGTGCATCGCCAGATGCCACCTCCTTGCCCTCTCTCTGCTTATAGTTTTGAAAGTTTCCCTTCTGCTTCCCACTCTCCGGGCACTTGTTAGCTGTGTGTCCCAGCTTCTGGCAGTTGTAGCATTTGATCTCCCTCCCGTAGCAATCCTTACACCAGGATGGTCCTGGTTGCACTTTCTGCACACATAGGTGCGGCCGTCGGAGAGAGAAGTTTGGCGGCTCCGGAGCTAGAACCTGAGGTTAGAGGGTTAGCACATGTGTGCGTGGATATACTAGGTACGATTTATTTATGAATACGAATTGGAAGTAGAATTTAGCCTTAGGAGGGTGTGATCTCAGCGGCTTAGCTGCCACCGGTGCAGAATAACCAAGCTGAAGGATCTCAGCTGGTTTGCCCTGCTCAGCATGGGCACTGCTCTCATTTGGGGACTTCTTCTGAGAAAAGAAGTTCCCTTTCTTCTTCTTCCAGCTTTTACCCTGGTTCTGCTCCTCAGTGCTGGTATTTTTGTTATTGGCCTTGCGCTTCAGCGCGGTTTTCTTCATCCCTCAGTTGGCAAGTGATCTCAACGCGAGAAGCCGCGTGATAGCACTCCTGAAATTTCAGGTATTAGCCGGGATTCTTATTTAAGGAAAGATAGAGAAAAGATTCAAAGAATTCAAGGAATTTTAAGGAATTGACATGATACTAAGGGTTAACCGTTTATTTACTGAAGGGAGGTAAATCTGGTGTAGCCCATACCGTACCGAAGGCGATGGCTCAGACCGCCATAGAAGCGATCGACCAACACCTGGCCGGTGTATCCAAGATCAGGGAGAGGACGGAGAATGAGGTGAAGGTGCGGTAGTACTCATCCACAGACATCTTGTCTGTCATCTTTAAGGCGTCAAGTTCAAGCCTCTTCTGGTTTCTTGACATGTCCGGATAGTACTTAGATCGAAGAAGGGATGCAAAAGAATCCCAGTCGAAGTGGGGTCGCTTACATGCTCGTGCTTCACCAATTTCCACCAATCCATGGCCGCATCCTTCAAGTAGTAGGCGGCGGCTACTCTGACTCGAACTCCAGCAGGAGCTTCGAGGGTTTCAAAAGCAGTCTCCATCTCGGAGATGTATGCTTCTAGCTTAGCCGGATCACTCTCGCCCCTAAAGCAAGGAGGGCGGAGTTCCGCTACAGCTTTTACCCAGTTAGCTTCTCTGGGTGGAGGGGGAGGGGTTGGCCCCGTTTGAGTTTGGTTTGTTGGGATTGTTGTACGCTTGTATAACTTGTGTGGTAGCATCTGCGCTACCGTGGCGGCGACGATCTCAGCTATCGTCGTGCGCCGGTTCCATCTGAGGCTTCGCCTCTAGTCGGCCTCGGCCTTGTCCTGACATCTGGATGTTTAACAGTTACATTAGGTTTTGCAAGATAGGACTCAAGGTCTTGGAATTTAAGCAAGGTATCGTTCATAAGAACGTTAAGGGTATCTGTTGTTAGCAACGGTAGTTCCTAGTTAGGTTTCTAAGTATCCGTCTTAAGACGGTTGAAATCCTAACTCGGTAATCCCCTATGCTCGGTACTATGGACATCAGAGCGTAACTACGCTCTGATACCACTTTTTGTAACACCCCAACCGCTAATCCTATGCTTACCGTCTAATCGTCCTACTAATCCTACGAGTTCGCAGCGGAATTATTACATTACTTACTACGGCGGGTTGTGAAACAATGCCGCTAACCGCCCATACGGCTAGCTAGGCTACTAATACTTACAGTAACGGTCTGATGAACATAACGTACCGAGCTACTAATTTACTTACCAAAATAACATAGGTCAAATACTTACATCCTGGATCACCGAGTATTTAAAGTATATTCGAATACAACCTTTCAAGCTTACCAAAAGAATGAGTTTCTAAAGCTACTCATCTAACAATGCCTTTCCCAATATCCAAAAAGGTGTACCCATGGTACACCGGCTATTCAAACTACAGCCATGTACTACTCAGTACACCCATCATAAATTCAGTGTTTACATTCCAAAAAGAAGATAAAAGAAATAGAATGGAGTCTTCACATCTTCATCACTCTCGGGTACTGCGTGTAGTAAAAATGGTGCCCCAAGGGGCTCAGCAAAGCTGCATATGGACTCCGCATATACCGCGTGCTAGCTAGGGCACGCCGACTATTTGACGTCCGCTAAACATGCCATTCATTTACTTCATACATACATGCTCTTCATACAATATACATGCTATACATTCATTACACAATCAAGGCAACATTACAAGTACACATCTTACTTACCTTCACAAGGTAGCCAAATTATGCATCCGGGTTAATCGGAATGCTTTACTCTTTTACTCATTACTTACTTCTTCTTACTTACAATTACTTACTTTCAATTACTTTACTTACTCATTCTTACTTACTTACTTATACTCAAGTCAAGTCGTCGGGACCTCCGGCCTTGGGGACTACACCGTCCCACATCGGGATTTACTTGACTCACTAATCCGGGAGCTAACCCACTTAAGGGATTTGGGCCACGGACCAGTTTAAGAGTCAGGAATTGGAGCCAACCTCTCGTGACTCGCATCCTCACGCGTGGCCGAAACTATATCGGACTTCTACTCATTCCAATTTAATTACCATTTTAAGTTAGGATGGTTAGCTTGTTAGGAATAAGTTAGAAGTCCAAACCTAATAAATAGCGGTCACGGCACAATACCACATACATACACACATTCATATCATCCAGACATTTCATGAAGTATACAAACTAAGAATTAAAGAAAATATACAACATCATACAGCACTACATGTTCACAAGTATGCATATTAACTCCGATTCGTGCATTTATCTTATTGGTGATCGATTAGCACACAATACACAAATCAGAGTAACCAAGATAGCACCCGGGCATGAGGAATCCATACGTTCACCGTTGTCCGTAATTCCAACGTCCTTCCGGTGTCACAAATCAAATCCTATTATATATACAAGTAAATGATTAATTTACCTATCATCAAACTAACTCCTACTTACTATGTCCTTACTTTCTTACACTTATACTTTACTTACTTATTTCCCTTTACTTAAGTTTCTATCTTCTTACTTAAGGTTTGCATGCTTACACAATATACTTATACATATATGTATGGGTATACATATACATATATATATACAATTATTATTTAAATTAAAATAATTAATTTTTTTTTTTTTTTGTCAGGACCGGACTTGCGACCGACCTTGGCAAGTCCGGTCCGTTCCAGTAGGTTTCATCGGGAAAATTTTTGGTCCGACCGGACTTGCATGTCCGGTCGCAAGTCCGGTCGATTCCAGTAACATTCTGCCGGGAAATTTTTCTGCTCGACCGGACTTGCAAGTCCGGTCGCAAGTCCGGTCGATTCCAGTAGCTTATTGACGGGAAAATTTTCTGCTCGACCGGACTTGCAGGTCCGGTCGCAAGTCCGGTCGATCCCAGTGTTTGCATTTTACTTTCTGTTTTCAGTCCTCTCTTTCACCCATTACCTCCCCATTGTTCCTACACTTAATCCTACATGTTTTAACACCATTTAAACCTCCTAATACGCCCTAGTTATTTCCTAACTCCTTACACAATTTTATACTCATTCCCTTATCTAATTTTCTAAGTTTCAACTCAACACTCAAACTAGTTTCTTCTCTAGTTACCTTATGCTACAGATTTCAACACTACACTTCTCCTTACATCTCCCTCTTCGAATGTCATTTTTAACACTCCTAGCACATTACAATTACATTAACTATCTCTCTCAACTTATCCTCTATCTTCTTAATCAAAATCTGTTACACACTCCCATTGTTCACCTAGTTTTAATTCTCTAAGTGTTCTAATCCTAGGCAAATTTTGCCATAGTCTCCCTTGTATTTTTATACACTCACCACATTGTTTTACTCACATTTCAACACTTATCTCACCTGTTTCAAACTGAAATACCCCAAACCTTGATATGTGGTTTAAATATCAAATTATGGTATGTAAAGGCTAAAAAGTGCCTTAGTAACATCAGTGAACAATTTAAACCATAATAAATGCAATAAAGCATTAAGACACAGTTTGAGCAAAAAACATGCTCTAAGCTATGAGTGAACTTGGTTAGGACCCAAAGAGCCTACCAAGACTTGATAACATTTAATTATGATTTAATAAGGCTAAATAAGTCCTTAGGAAACTTTGGTGGACAGTTAAACCAAATAAAACATAAGAAAATACCTTAAAGTCAATATGAGCAAAAATGTGCTCTAAGCTTGGGATAAATGTGTATAAGACCTAATGGTCATACCTATACCTTATTTATATGTTAATGAACATATTAAATCAATTACTAAAGAAACCAAGCTTGAAAACAAGTTAAAACACAAAATGTGCTTTAAGGAGTCTTAAAGCACGTTTTTGAAAAATTGTCTTGTAAATGAGTTTTGAGTGGCTAAATGTCCATCATTACTCTTTAATTAACATGTGTACTATATAGTATCACATTTGGGTGGCCATATTAGTGGGAAATCAAAAATTTCACTTCTATGTGCCTTGTTATTGGTGAATAGTGATTTTTAAACTAGTTTGTAACATATAATGTTATAAGTAATTAAATGAGTCATCAAAGACTATTATACCCCTAGGTAAAGATGGGGGCCGGTTTTTCATGTGTGACTCACCACATTTGAACAAATAAGTAAGTTAAGTAATGACAAAGCAAAAGTACTATTTGCTTTTAGCTTAAATATCTCCAAAAGCAAGTGTTATCTTCATTCTCTCATTCCTCCTTCATTTCCCACGGTGGTCTTTTCTTCCTCCCTCTCTCCATCGGTTTCCAACAGCCCACTCATTTTCTTCATCTTTCACTTGTAACTTGTGATTCCCTTGGCCAAATCAAATTCCAAGACCATATTTGTCTTAGTTAGGTCAAGCTCTACACTTCCCTCTTTTTAAATCTTCAAGAACTCAATTTTGGTGCCATGGAGATTCACCATTGAAGGAGCTTGAGCTCATCTTTTCACATATTCTTGTTCACCTTTGCTTCAAGGTAAGGAAACTCAAGAAAAGAAAAATCAAGTTCCCTCCATGTTTTGTTGTTGTCCGAAAATTCACCATTAATGGAGCTCAATATTGCCTTGTTCTAGCTTCATTTGAATCTTCCAAGGGCTAGGAGGAGTCCTCTCTTGATACTTATTCAAGTTCTCTTCCAATTCCAAGGTAAAACAATTACCTTAATGTGTTAAAACAATATGTGTAACTAGGGTTATAATGAGGTGAAGCATAATGCTTGAATACTCATTCTATTGTTTGTATAATGTTTAATAGTTGAAAAGGACCAAATGCCCTACCGGTTTTACAAGGAAAAAAGAAAGAAATTTGTGAGGAAAAGAGGTAAACAAACTATCTCAATGTAGTTTAAATGCCTTAGGAAAATGAGCTTGATTTGCTTGATAAAATACCTAAGGAGCCAATGGCAGATGAGCTAGTAAAATGCTCTCAAGGAGACTAGTAAAAGAACATATGTGTTGGTGTATGTATTTGCAGGTCAAAGGCATTATTTATGTGGGAAATTCAGTGTTTAAGGTTATGCAATTTAAGGGCCTAAGAGCCATGTTATTTAAGGGCCTAAGTGCCAAGCAATTTAAGTTATGCACTATATTGTGATGTGGTGCTTAATGTGTGAAGTTTGTGTATAAGAATGTGTTTGATGGATTTTAGGTGTTTTGAATGAAATAAGGTAAAAACCTAAGTGTTTGGATGTGAGTATATACAAGAGAAGCTATGGCCAAATTTGGAAAAATGTGTGAGAAGTTCTAAGTGTTTTAAGTGGTTTTGGTGAACTAGGAAGTGTTATAGGTGAATAAATGTTTACTTGAGAAGAAAACATGTATTAAGGTGATTTAGAGTGATGCAAGGATTTAGGTGTTGTCTTTGAAGTTCTAGGAATTCAATGTGTGTTTAGTGGATGTGTGTAAGTCTTGGAGGAGTTTGTTTAAGGTTAGGTAATGTTGATATTCAAGGAATAAGTGATGTTTGGCAAAATGTAAAAAGGAGATTTAGTTAGTAAGAAAATAATGCTTAAGAGATGATGTTAAGATGAGAAGAAAGTGTTTTGGGATAGTAATTATAATAGGTGAGAAAACACCATTTAGAAACCTAGTACAAATGTTGAAAGTGTTAAGGAATTTTTACAAGGAATAAGTAAAGGTTTAAGGAGTTAGAAAGATGAGTTTAGTGGATGTTGTATGTGGATATAAGGTTACCAAATGTTGTTAGAAACATTAAGGGGCCTTAGGAGAAGTTTGGTGAAGAATTGGCAAAGTTTGGGTAAGTTTAGAAGGCGACCGACCCAGGGGTCCGACCCAGTTTTGGGTCGGTCGAGCCTCTGTTAGATGTTAGGAATGTGTTCGGTAATGGTCCGACCCAAAAGGGTGGGTCGGACATGGGTCGGTCGGTCAAGTTTCAAAGGAAGAAAATGTTCGCACATGGTCCGACCCAGTCGAGTGAGTCGGACGTGGGTCGGACGGGCATGATTATAAGGAAGTAAAAGGGTTCTGTAATGGACCGACCCAGCTGTGGGTCGGTCGGTGGGTCGGTCGGACCAAAAACATGGTTTAAGGTTATGAAATGATATGTGATGATGGGGATTGGTAGGTAATGATGTTATAAGGATGTTGAGGACATGTTAGGGGAGTTGTAATGACACCTAAGTGGGTTAAAAGTTGTATTAAAATGTGAGAGTAAAACAAGTTAAAAATGTTAAGTTATGTAACTAAGTTAACGGGAAAAAAATTAAGCATTGACATTAAATAATCAAGCAAACCCCGATGTTAATGAAAACACATGTGATGTTAACAGTTGTTCGAGAATTGCTCGAGGTACATAAATGGACGTGATTAAGTGGACTCCGGTGACAGGTATGGTTTTCTTGCAACCTGCGTCCTACCGGATTACACCGGCTTGTATGCCAATGTGTTTTTCTGTATGTTGCCACGTTGTAAGATAAAACATGTAATGAGTTTACAGTAATTCATATATGTGGCGTGTTCAACTCCGATACCATTTAACCTCGGCGGTGTTAACCTTAGTTAACTGAGTCTAGGATCACTTGAGAGTTCGGTATTCGGAGTAAACGACCCGTACCATGGGACGTACTAACCACGGCTATGCGTGCGTTAATTGTGTGATATGTGTATGTGAATGTAGGGATCTCCCTTGTATGTTTAACCCAGTTGTAATACTGTATGAGTTGTTATGTGACAGGCTCCATAGTGGGGTTCTAAGTATTGTCTAAAGTAAGTATGTACTAACAGTAGTGAGGAATCCGGTTTGGCCGGTCGCGCGTTGTTTGGGAGAGGGTATCCTTCCTAGCCTTACCCTTCTCTTTGTTATGGTTGTTTCCCTCACGGGTTATGATCTCCCATTAGCTTACTCCAAAGCTTGGCTATTCTGACTTATGATCGGTTTAGGGGGAACATGTGTTTGTGTGGTGTGTTCGGGCCTCCAAATCCGAACCGCCTTAACTTAAGTTACTCGTCCAACTATTAGGACGGTAATGAGTGTTGTTGTTATTGTATAACGAGCTTATCATGAGACTGGCAACATTCTCTAGGCTCACCAGTGTATAAGCAATGTTTGGGTCGGTTCCTAAGAGAACCATTCCCGTTATGTTATGTATTTTGTTGTGATACAATATCTATTGCGGTGTTATGTTGTACACGTGGAAACGTGCAAAGTGTGGTTATGTGTTGTATGTAGTGTATGTTATATGTTGTATAATGTGGAGTGTGTGGATCATGGATATGACTCCCAGTTGTGATAAGAGGCGTTTAAGGATAACCCGATTTAAGGGTATGTGTCGTCTATTAAGGAAGTAGCTCCATTGGAGGAGAAACACTCTAGGGATGATGAATACCATGGGTGACTTGTTATGTAGGATGTATTATCCGAATGATGAGCCCATTGAGGCGAAATGTTAAGTGTTGTGTGTTTATTGTTACATGCATGATTTAAATATAATCAACCGCATGTTAAGACGACAATTAGTTGTGCGTGGCCCGGTAGCATGTGGGCTGCGGGATTACCATACCAGCAAAGGTGCTGAGCCCCTTGGGGCCACCCCTTTCTCTTCTTTTCCTATTTCAGGTACGAAGTGCTGGAAGCCGTTCGAGAGTAGGACGGGTAGTCATTGTACATGGGTATTCATTTAAGTGTGTATATACAGTAGGTGTAGTAAGACCGATGTTGTTGTCGGCACCAGTTTATAAATACTCGGTATAGTTGATAAGGTGTATGTTGTTGTTGTTGTTAATGGAAAGGGATACTAATGTATAGTTGCTCGGGAATTTGCCCATCAGACCGGTACATTGTGTATGTATTAGCCTTGTTAGCCACGTGGGTGGCTAACGGCGTGTAGCACCAACAAGTTAAGTAATGTGATGAGGTTGTTCTTCCGCTGCAGTTTGTTGTAAGTATGTTAATGTTGGATGGGGTGTTACAAAAAGGTATCAGAGCGAAGTATCGCTCTGATGACTGAATTACCGAGCTTAGGAAGTACCGAGTTAGGATTTAGTGCTTTGGGTTAAGGGTTGAGTGATAGCGTGAGAGATACGCTAGTTAGGAACTACCAGTGGCTACTGGAGACCTACAATATCCTTCCCACCCTCCACAATCCCTGTGTATATAACTTGGGGAAACAACGCCAGGGAGATGGAAGTCCTCTCTTACTCGGGGATACCCGATCTGGCTGTTATTAAATACCCTTAGGGTACGGAGAATCTGTCATACGGTAGATCCCGAAAACTGGGAATCCCGGAGACGGTCTCCATCTGAATAATGTTAACCGCATTTCATCGCAATGAATGAAGGATCTTGTGTATAGAGGAATAGAATTTCCGGCAACCTGGGTCGACATGCTAAGCAGTCGAGAATAACCAACTTGCAACGCACCAACCGTGCAACAGGCAAGAAGTGGATTAGTGAAACCGAGACAAGTGTCTACGGGACCACAATTGTTAAGTGATACACCAACGGTATACCAACCGACAAAGGAACTACAACGTAGTGCCCAAACAAGAGACAAGTCTCAGTAACCGCGACAAGTGCGTGGAACGGGCTATAGAGGAATACGACACAAAAAAAGGGGGGGTCTCCCAGGATGGGAAATACCCTAGTTAATGATTATGTGAATACAGTGAGAAGTCACCTAGACAGTTATTATCAAGACAGTAAGATCAGTGAGGGCCAACAAGGCCACTGATGACAGTGCGGGTAAAAACAATACCACAACCGGTATGTGTTAAACTGATAGCCAGTTAGCATGGCGCACTTGCCATAGCAAGTGCTGCTATAATAGGCTGTTCGGGAAATTTATAACCACTACGAAGTACTTGGAAAAGTACAATAAAGTTAAATGTGATTGTCATAACAGTGGAAGGGCCTGTTAGCCTAACCTCTGTAATTGTAAGTACACCAGTCAGCAAGAAGCTAGACTTGGTTAGGTAAGAAGATGTTGTGAAACCATGAAATTTTTCTTTCAACCCAGATTTATTCAAACCCTTTCTTTTCAAAACCAGATTTTCTTTCAAACCAACACTTTTTTCCAACCTTCTTTTAAACCAAACCAGTAAAACCAAGGACAGTTGACAAGGATACAACAATGGATAAACTTTCCCTCGATTAAGTTCGGGAAGCAAGGAATGAATATTGTCACGGGACAATATAAGGGAGTTGACAACAGAATACTTCACCTAGGCGTGTGACGGACACTACAAGTGTACCAACTGTGTTGTGGGACGACCGCACTCCGATAGGAGCATGTGGGCCTAACAGACCTACTTATGGGTTAGTTGGGTAAGTAGCAATGTATCAGTATGATACCCCATATATGTATACGAGTAGAGTCCGAAACACGGGAAGTAGTCGACTCCGTCTACGGTCAGCAGTATAAAATCAAACGAGAGCTAAGGATTACAAGGAATAGTTGAAGTTAAGGAATTCAGTTAAGTTAGCAAGACTAAAAGGATTAGTGAACTCCTTTCAAGGAAATGTTTAAGAGTTAGGAAGTGCGATGGGCACAAACTGTTATGTAAAGACACCACATGTCTTAAGGATCCTTAGGGATAAACATTAGCTGGAATGGTGACCCAGCCTGTACATGGCAAGCAGATGCCTAATGTGGACACATTAATGTGCAATGAACGGATAAATTCCCAGAATAAGTACCTACACTACCAGGAAATGTTAATCTTCACAGAAGAAGATAATAACCAGTAAAGAACGCGAAAGGCGTAGCTAACGGAATGTACCAATAAGTGTGAGCCAAATGTAAAGGCATAACTTAACAACACCCAGGAGCAATCCTTGAAGGGTGTTCACATCAACAATTGTTGAATGAAATGCATGACAGAAGCACAAGGGTTGAAACTAACACACAGTTTAGACATAAGTTGTCAGGAGACGGACTGACAAACCTAAGGGGCATCCCATGAAAGGAAACGTGATGCAACGACCTTGTAATATTGTACAGAGAAGTACATGGTGTGGACAGCCTATAATGAGCCCAGCTCAAGGCAAATAAGGCTTATAATCCAAAAGCAGGATATATCATATAAATTCGATTGATGGTAGAAGTTTAGGTGTATAAGCGAATAGAGTGGTAAACGAACCACTGCATTAAGAGTGGGGATACCTCTCGACATTGTGACACCGCAGGAGGAGCGGTAGTTATGTGAATCAAGTTCAAGAAATATGTTAAGGATTGACCATGTTGTTATTGAAAGAGAATTAGCTTAGTAGTATGTGTATAAAGTAAAGCACCTGGCTGAATAACGCCGGCTTGTGACTCGAATGATCGATGCCCAAGGAGCATTCAGTGGTCATCCAAATGAGGGATGAACCATAATATGAATAATGTAATTTATGTGTGGAAGTTAATGTGACAGTAATACTATGTGAGTTAGTGTTATACAGGGAGTAAGAGCACGGTGCGCAACAAGCGACCGTTGTATAAGTGTGTTGTAAACGAAAACGTAACAGATAAGACAGTTATGAGTTAACTCAGTGGAGATGCAAGATAATTGATATTAAACAGACTGGCAGTAAGCCAGTAGCCAGTATTATGAGATCAAAATGAGTGAAATACAGTGTGAATTCCATGGCGAATCACATAAGGGATTTACTGTCAAGAGTTTACGCCTCTGCACTCTGTATGACTGAGTGTTTTGGTATTGCACTTGCGCAGTAATGATCGAGTGGGATAGCTAGGAATTGGAAACATGTTAATTATGAAGGAATAATGTTATAATGGCCGATGCATAGGAAATGCAAGGCCGCACCAATAAAAAGTACTTGTACAGTAAGTGACATGATTAACAGTAAGTGACTACAGTAGCACTAACTGCCAAATATCGGTATGGAATATACCCCAAATGTTGTAAATAGCTGAGAGAGCACTACACACTAGGTAGTAGCTCAATCTCAACCGACATAAGTCGGAAGGGAACAAGTCAATCATTGTGAAATACATAACTGTATACACAGTAAATGGTTATGGAAGTGGATAGAAAGTTATAACTCACCGAATTCGCTAACGGTAAGATACCACGCGTCGGTTGAGAAACCATTGTTACCAAGATGAAGGTGACAATTGGGAATGTACAATACAGTAAGAATAACAAAAGGGAGCAATTAAGCTCTACAGTTATTAGAGTTTCGCAGCAGAAACTAGTGAACCAGTGATTCAAATGTACAACGTGAATAACGATATGAGTGGATGGCTAATTATTAACGCCTAGAAGCCTAACAGGCCAGATCGAAACTAACTAAGAGTTTAAGCAACTCCAATGAGAATTCTTGGTTTAGGAACTAAACCGCCATATGGTTAAGATCCTCTAATCAGAATCCATGTGTAATAGACCGCGTGGAAGTTAAAACACTTCACGACGGCAGAACATTTAAGCCAATGTTTAGTGATTGATTACGTGGGCGTAATCCCTTTTAAGGGGGGTAGAGCGCAAAACCACTTGGTGTATGTACCGTACAAGTGTACGTAGTGTATGTGACTCATATTGTGCATAGCACAAAATTATTGTTTTTTGATGATTGGTGTGTGTGTTACGTAAACATACACATTCATTCATGGTTTAATTGTGGTAATTGCGCACAGAAGATGCGAATACCATTGTGATAAGTGTGTGTGTTTGTTAACAGTTGTGTGTGATTGTACAAGTGTGGGGAGTAGATAAACTCCGGGGGAACAAAAGCCCCGACAGTGTATAAATGTAAAACCAGGTGTTGTATTTTGGATAAAATATATGTGTATATATATATATAGTGATGCATGAAAGGGCATGATACCGACATAGAACCTAGTGAGAATAAGATTCCCTAGGCAACAGGATTAAAAGTGAATGGAGGTAACTGATAGACGGAGTTCTATCCTTTGGAGATGTTGTGATCATGACTAGAATGATTCAAAAGATAGAAAATTGGAAATGAGTGATTACTTGATGCTTGAAAATGAAGTGGGAGGTGGAACTTGATTTGCATGTGATCAAGGGAAGCCGAACACAAATTGGGGTGGAAGGATAGTTCAACACTGATGCTGATCACATCAGGGTTGGATGACTCTTGAAACTCCCTATAAGTGGTCACGAATAACCACGCTAATAAAAGAAGCAAAGAGCTTAAGTTGGACTTGGAGTTGTGTGTGTTTTCAAAAGGATTTTAAATTGGTATTTATAAAACGTTGATGGATACTTTACGTAATTAAAGTTCTCTTACTTAACCTCACAAAGAAATTTTAAATTTAAGTGATTGTTTTAACTCCCAAAGGCACGGGGACGGAAGGTGTCCATCGCGACCGGGTTCTGCGGGATCACAGTGTATATCAAGCAATATTTTTGATTGCTTAATACATGCTCTGACAGTGTTGTGTGGTATGTGTAATGTAATGTTTGTTTTGACTTGGATTTCCTAAAGTGTATACTATCAAGGCTTATGAGTCTAAATGTGTGGTGTTACATAGACCTATGTGTCTAAAGACTGTTATGTTACCGGGACCTATGTGTCCAAATGTTGTTATGTTACCCAAGACCAGTGAGTCAAAGGGGTTGTTATGTATGTGTAAGTGTTGTTAAGATACCCGGACCATAGAGTCCGAGGTTATCATTTGGATATGTTATGTATGTATGGATGTGAATGTGTTGCCCGGACCATCAAGTCCGAGGTTGTGATGTAAAGTGTGTTTGGTTAAGGAAGTTTATTTCCAAGTGATTACTGTGTTCTAATCTAATGATATGTGAAAAGTGTGAACTTCGAGGACGAAGTTCTTTTAAGGGGGGTAGATTGAAAATACCCCAAACCTTGGATATGTGGTTTAAATATCAAATTATGGTATGTAAAGGCTAAAAAGTGCCTTAGTAACATCAGTGAACAATTAAACCATAATAAATGCAATAAAGCATTAGACACAGTTTGAGCAAAAACATGCTCTAAGCTAGAGTGAACTTGGTTAGGACCCAAAGAGCTACCAAGACTGATAACATTTAATTATGATTTAATAAGGCTAAAAAGTCCTTAGGAAACTTTGGTGGACAGTTAAACAAATAAAACATAAGAAAATACCTTAAAGTCAATATGAGCAAAAATGTGCTCTAAGCTTGGGGATAAATGGTATAAGACCTAATGGTCATAACCTATACCTTATTATATGTTAATGAACATATAAATCAATTACTAAAGAAAACCAAGCTTGAAAACAAGTTAAAACACAAAATGCTTTAAGGAGTCTTAAAGCACGTTTTTGAAAAAATTGTCTTGTAAATGAGTTTTGAGTGGCTAAATGTCCATCATTACTCTTTAATAACATGTGTACTATATAGTATCACATTTGGGTGGCCATATTAGTGGAAATCAAAAATTTCACTTCTATGTGCTTGTTATTGGTGAATAGTGATTTTATAACTAGTTGAACATATAATGTATAAGTAATAAATGAGTCATCAAAGACTATTATACCCCTAGGTAAAGATGGGGGCCGGGTTTTTCATGTGTGACTCACCACATTTGAACAAAAAAGTAAGTTAAGTAATGACAAAGCAAAAGTACTATTTGCTTTTAGTTAAATATCTCCAAAAAGCAAGTGTTATCTTCATTCTCTCATTCCTTCCTTCATTCCCACGGTGGTCTTCTTCTTCCTCCTCTCTCCATCGGTTTCCAACAGCCCACACTCATTCTTCATCTTCTTTCACTTGTAACTTGTGATTCCTTGGCCAAATCAAATTCCAAGACCATATTTGTCTTAGTTGGTCAAGCTCTACACTTCCCTCTTTTTAAATCTTCAAGAACTCAATTGGTGCCATGGAGATTCACCATTGAAGAGCTTGAGCTCATTTTCACATATTCTTGTTCTCCTTTGCTTCAAGGTAAGGAAGGAAACTCAAAGAAAAATCAAGTTCCCTCCATGTTTTGTTGTTGTCCGAAAATTCACCATTAATGGAGCTATATATTGCCTTGTTCTAGCTTCATTTGAATCTTCCAAGGGCTAGGAGGAGTCCTCTCTTGATACTTATTCAAGTTCTCTTCCCAATTCCAAGGTAAAACAATTACCTAATGTGTTAAAACAATGTGTAACTAGGGTTTATAATGAGGTGAAGCATAATGCTTGAATACTCATTCTATTGTTTGTATAATGTTTAATAGTTGAAAAGGGACCAATGCCCTACCGGTTTTACAAGGAAAAAAAGAAAGAAATTTGTGAGGAAAAGAGGTAAACAAGCTATCTCAATGTAGTTTAAATGCCTTAGGAAAATGAGCTTGATTTGCTTGATAAAATACCTAAGGAGCCAATGGCAGATGAGCTAGTAAAATGCTCTCAAGGAGACTAGTAAAAGAACATATGTGTTGGTGTATGTATTTGCAGGTCAAAGGCATTATTTATGTGGGAAATTCAGTGTTTAAGGTTATGCAATTTAAGGGCCTAAGAGCCATGTTATTTAAGGGCCTAAGTGCCAAGCAATTTAAGTTATGCACTATATTGTGATGTGGTGCTTAATGTGTGAGTTTGTGTATAAGAATGTGTTTGATGGATTTTAGGTGTTTTGAAGAAATAAGGTAAAAACCTAAGTGTTTGGATGTGAGTATATACAGAGAAGCTATGGCCAAATTTGGAAAAATGTGTGAGAAGTTCTAAGTGTTTTAAGTGGTTTTGGTGAACTAGGAAGTGTTATAGGTGAATAAATGTTTACTTGAGAAGAAAACATGTATTAAGGTGATTAGAGTGATGCAAGGATTTAGGTGTTGTCTTTGAAGTTCTAGGAATTCAATGTGTGTTTAGTGGATGTGTGTAAGTCTTGGAGGAGTGTTAAGGTTAGGTAATGTTGATATTCAAGGGAATAAGTGATGTTTGGCAAAATGTAAAAAGGAGATTTAGTTAGTAAGAAAAATAAGCTTAAGAGATGATGTTAAGATGAGAAGAAAGTGTTTTGGGATAGTAATTATAATAGGTGAGAAACACCATTTAGAAACCTAGTACAAATGTTGAAAGTGTTAAGGAATTTTTACAAGGAAATAAGTAAAGGTTTAAGGAGTTAGAAGATGAGTTTAGTGGATGTTGTATGTGGATATAAGGTTACCAAATGTTGTTAGGAAACATAAGGGGCCTTAGGAGAAGTGGTGTGAAGAATTGGCAAAGTTTGGGTAAGTTTAGAAGGCGACCGACCCAGGGGTCCGACCCAGTTTTGGGTCGGTCGAGCCTCTGTTAGATGTTAGGAATGTGTTCGGTAATGGTCCGACCCAAAAGGGTGGGTCGGACATGGGTCGGTCGGTCAAGTTTCAAAGGAAGAAATGTTCGCACATGGTCCGACCCAGTCGAGTGAGTCGGACGTGGGTCGGACGGGCATGATTATAAGGAAGTAAAAGGGTTCTGTAATGGACCGACCCAGCTGTGGGTCGGTCGGTGGGTCGGTCGGACCAAAAACATGGTTAAGGTTATGAAATGATATGTGATGATGGGGATTGGTAGGTAATGATGTTATAAGGATGTTGAGGACATGTTAGGGGAGTTGTAATGACACCTAAGTGGGTTAAAAGTTGTATTAAAATGTGAGAGTAAAACAAGTTAAAAATGTTAAGTTATGTAACTAAGTTAACGGGAAAAAAATTAAGCATTGACATTAAATAATCAAGCAAACCCCGATGTTAATGAAAACACATGTGATGTTAACAGTTGTTCGAGAATTGCTCGAGGTACATAAATGGACGTGATTAAGTGGACTCCGGTGACAGGTATGGTTTTCTTGCAACCTGCGTCCTACCGGATTACACCGGCTTGTATGCCAATGTGTTTTTCTGTGTTTGCCACGTTGTAAGCTTAATGATAAAACATGTAATGAAGTTTGACACAGTAAAAGTTTCATATATGTTATGGCGTGGTTCAACTCCGATACCATTAACCTCGGCGGTGTTAACCTTAGTTAACTGAGTCTAGGATCACTTGAGAGTTCGGTTGGAGTAAACGACCCGTACCATGGGACGTACTAACCCCGGCTATGCGTGCGTTAATTGTGTGATATGTGTATGTGAATGTAGGGATCTCCCTTGTTGTTTAACCCAGTTGTAATACTGTATGAGTTGTTATGTGACAGGCTCCATAGTGGGGGGTTCTAAGTATTGTCTAAAGTAAGTATGTACTAACAGTAGTGAGGAATCTGGTTTGGCCGGTCGCGCGTGGTTTGGGAGAGGGTATCCTTCCTAGCCTTACCCTTCTCTTTGTTATGGTTGTTTCCCTCACGGGTTATGATCTCCCATTAGCTTACTCCAAAGCTTGGCTATTCTGACTTATGATCGGTTTAGGGGAACATGTTTGTGTGGTGTGTTCGGGCCTCCAAATCCGAACCGCCTTAACTTAAGTTACTCGTCCAACTATTAGGACGGTAATGAGTGTTGTTGTTATTGTATAACGAGCTTATCATGAGACTGGCAACATTCTCTAGGCTCACCAGTGTATGTATAAGCAATGTTTGGGTCGGTTCCTAAGAGAACCATTCCCGTTATGTTATGTATTTTGTTGTGATACAATATCTATTGCGGTGTTATGTTGTACACGTGGAAACGTGCAAAGTGTGGTTATGTGTTGTTATGTAGTGTATGTTATATGTTGTATAATGTGGAGTGTGTGGATCATGGATATGACTCCCAGTTGTGATAAGAGGCGTTTAAGATAACCCGATTTAAGGGTATGTGTCGTCTATTAAGGAAGTAGCTCCATTGGAGGAGAAACACTCTAGGGATGATGAATACCATGGGTGACTTGTTATGTAGGATGTATTATCCGAATGATGAGCCCATTGAGGCGAAATGTTAAGTGTTGTGTGTTTATTGTTACATGCATGATTTAAATATAATCAACCGCATGTTAAGACGACAATTAGTTGTGCGTGGCCCGGTAGCATGTGGGCTGCGGGATTACCATACCAGCAAAAGGTGCTGAGCCCCTTGGGGCCACCCCTTTTCTTCTTTTCCTATTTCAGGTACGAAGTGCTGGAAGCCGTTCGAGAGTAGGACGGGTAGTCATTGTACATGGGTATTCATTTAAGTGTGTATATACAGTAGGGTGTAGTAAGACCGATGTTGTTGTCGGCACCAGTTTATAAATACTCGGTATAGTTGATAAGGTGTATGTTGTTGTTGTTGTTAATGGAAAGGGATACTAATGTATAGTTGCTCGGGAATTTGGCCCATCAGACCGGTACATTGTGTATGTATTAGCCTTGTTAGCCACGTGGGTGGCTAACGGCGTGTAGCACCAACAAGTTAAGTAATGTGATGAGGTTGTTCTTCCGCTGCAGTTTGTTTGTAAGTATGTTAATGTTGGATGGGGTGTTACAATAACCAAAAATATACAAACTCCCATACACAAATACTACTAACAAGACAACACTAAAATTTCCTGCACTCAACACTAATTCCCAATCTGTTTTGTAACAGTTTTTACATATCTTTAAAGCTTCAAAATACTTATATTCTCTTACACCTTATACCACTAATGCATTATCATTTTACAATACACATTTCCATTCTAAAAACCTGTTACATACACAAACATAATACTACACAAAGGTGAGCTTAATTACCTTGTTTTCTTCTTCTAGATTTTCTTTCTCTTCTTCCTTCTTCCTTCTTCCTCTACTGGTTTTGAATTATCAACCTCTAATGCTACAGCCCACCAACATACACATTTTCAATACTAAAACTAAACTCAAACATTACTTAAGTTCTAATGCACATTCTAGGGTTTAGAATATTTATTACCTTCCAATGGTTCAAGTGCTGTTTGGAGTGGTTCAAACAACAAAAATCCAACTCCACCAAGATGCCAAAATCGGCTAAAACAACAAGGAACAACAAGGGTTTAGTTTATGAATTTCGTTTTGCCCACAAGGGCTAGAAAAAGATGGAGTTTTCGAAATATTTTTACCTTAGAAGAACAAGGAGAACAAGGGCCTTCTAATGGTGGTGTTGAAGCTCCAAATGGGGTATACCCTTAAAATCGAAAATGGTGATTTTCGGATTTTGAAAGGATGAAAGTGTAGCTCTTGGTGAGAGGGTTACAATGGTGGTGTTTTTACAATTTTTGGAAGAGGTTTACTAGTGTAACAAGAGGAGAGAAGTTAGTTTTGTGAGAGTTTCTCTTGTTTCACCATGGATGTCGATGGAGAAAGAAGAAGGGAGAAAGAGAGGGTGCTGGGTGAGGCTTTCACGTGAGAGGAGGAAATGTGGGGATAGGAGAGAGAATGTGAGAGTAAAAGTAGAAGTAGTAGTTTTATTATTTTTGTTGTTTGTGAGTAAGGGGGAATTAATAGAGTGTGAGAGAGGGGTGTGAGGGGGTCCAAATCGGACACAGCACACACACACAATCACTTTTGCTTTTTATTTTCAAAATGGACACATAAGTTTGGTCTATTTATATTTCTACCCCACAACTTCCTGTTTTTGACAGTTTTTACTAATCTCTCGTTTTATTGATTTTATTGGTCCTACAGCTTCACTATATTTATTAATGATTATTTAGTTGACCAAAATTGTTACGAGTCTATTTGACCCGCTTAAAGACACGTTTCCCGGTTACCTCGAAAAACGCGCTTTAAGGTTCGTTAGTGATTTTAATCCGTTTTAAGGATCCGTTTTCTACGGGATTTGTTCCCTTGTGATTATTTATACTTAATTAAGCTTCTAAAATACTTATTAGCCTAATTAATCACTATTTTTAAGTACGGGGTATTTCATAGTGGCTGTTAAGAGGGGCTGGAAAATTAATCAGCTTGATATTAATAACGCGTTTTTGCATGGAGATTTACAGGAGGATGTCTATATGGAGGTTCCAGACGGGCTTAAGGAGGTCTACAATGGAAAGGTTTGCAAGTTACACAAGTCACTCTATGGCTTGAAGCAAGCCTCCCGCTAGTGGTACGATAAGCTTTCTGTTTTTCTCCAATTTCATGGGTATGTACAGTCCGGAAATGATTACTCTCTCTTTATAAAATTTAATGGAAATTCAAGAACTTTCCTAGGAATATATGTAGATGATATTATTGCAACTGGAAATGATAATGTGGAAATAAGGAACATCAAAGCAGCTCTTCACCGGGAGTTTAAGATCAAGGATTTAGGAAGGTTAAACACTTCCTTGGTATGGAATTCCTACATACTGAACAGGGAGTCATTCTTACTCAGTCTAAATACATTAAAGAGCTACTTGATGAATATTTACCAACTAACACAAAAGCTGCAATAGTGCCTCTGCCTACAGGAACAAAGAGAGACAACACCTCACCTACATATATGGAAGATCCCTCACATTATAGACGGCTGATAGGAAGATTAAACTTCCTCACCAACTCAAGACCTGACCTAGCTTATCCAGTTCACTACCTCAGCCAATTCTTAAAGGAACCAACAGAGGAGAACCTACAGGCTGCAATACACCTCCTCTATTACCTTAAAGGAACACAAACTCAAGGTATACTCTAAACAATCAATCAGATTTTGAACTAACAGCCTACTGCGATGCAGATTGGGCAAGTTGTCCTCTAAGTAGACGATCAATAAGTGGATACATCATCATGCTTGGGGGAGCAGCCATAAGCTGGAAGTCAAAGAAGGAACAAACGGTGGCCTTATCCTCTGCTGAGTCTGAATATAGGTCCATCAGAAGAGTCACTACCGAATTGACTTGGCTAACTCGCATTCTCTACGACTTGGGAGTTGAAGGCATCACTCCAATCACAGTCCACTGTGATAACAAAGCGGCCATTTATATTGCCCGCAATCAAGTTTTTCATGAACGAACGAAACATATCGAACTGGATTGCCACCTAGTTCGCGAAAAAATTCAACAAGGATTGATCACACTGCAGTATATTCCTGGTCAGCACCAACTAGCAGATGTTTTGACGAAATCTGTTACAGCTAAAGACTACAACTCATTCCTGAACAGAACCAGTACAACAGAGACGACAAAGGACAGCAACCACAGTGGCTAAAGTCTTCCTCTGAAGTTCAAGCAAGATTCAAACAGTTTAGCCCAAACTGCCCTTCATCTTGAGGGGGAGTGTTGGAATACACATATACTGTATATAGTTTACATGGTCATATTGTATATGTGTTTATAGCCGTTAGTTATCTTCTCTGATATAAGTGTATATATATATACACCCTTGTAACAGAGAAGATATAATATAGAGAGGAGGAGTAAATAGTATACGATCTTCTCTGTAAACACTAGTATAGAGAGAGACCTTGTAAGCATCAAGTGTATCTTCTCCAAAGGTTGAATACAAATCTCAGAAGTTTCTTTTATCTCTATCTTTCGAAACTATCGCAACGAATTTCACGTTTTTGTCAAATTTCTCGGGTGATGAAAGGTAGCCATCATACATTTATATTTGTGTATAAAAACTGTATAGTTAATAAATAAAAAATTGTATGGACGTATATATAAAATTATACATTGAATTATGATATTACTGAACAACCACAAAACAACTAACAATTTATGCTGCAAATAGAATGAATACCGTAAATAGAGGCGGAGCCAAAAAACTGTAATTAAGGGGGTGAGAATATTTTAATAATATTAATTAATATTAAAAATTAATTTTTAATAAATTAATTTAAATTTTCAATACTTATAATTATATTTTAAAAATGATTTTATATGTTATTTTTATTTCTCGGCATATCCAGTATTAAATTTAAATTTATGTTTTTGAATTTCATTAAATAATATTTAATTGAATAGAATATATTGTTTTAACTACTAATATATGTTGAAAATAAATATTTTATCAATAATTAAATAATATATAATAATAAAATAATAAGTGATAGCTGTACATATATTATCGGTTACAGTCAATTATTTTATTATTAGAAAGAATTATTTTTTCAATTCAATGATATTATTTATTCCATTAAAAATTAAAATAATCTTAAGTACTAATACATTTGAAATGTTATATTAAATACTAATATATAATCCATAGAATTTTATTTTTATATGCAACATCTAATATATTTGCTCTAAACACAATGGCTTATTTTTTCTAATATATGTAAAAAAATATTTATAAATTAATATGTATACATATTATAAATTAATTGTCACTAAAATGTTAATAAAAAATAGGGAAAATTCACAAGATACCCCTGTTTTCTTTCGTAATTCACAATATACCCCTTTTTTCAAACTTTGTCACAAGATACCCCTGTTTTCTTTCATAATTCACAAAATACCCTTTTTTCAAACGGACGTCAAAAGCTCCGTTAACCCCCCACTTGAATTGACTATTTTGCCCCTGACAGATTTTTACCCTAATTTTTTACTTTCACCGTAAACTACTGTTTCCCTCTTCTCTCTCGTCAACCACGATCAACATTCTTCCGCTTTCCCTCCATTTCCTCAACCCACGAACACAATTGTTGCCAATCTTCTTCCTTCGCTTTAGTTTTACAAAATTTCGGTTTCCATTTTCGGTCGCACTGCTACATCCACTGTCGGGGTGGACTGTCGTCGTCAACAATGAGCAGAGCGGGAGGTCTGTTGGTGGTTTTCCAATTAGGCGACAAAGCATGGGAGTACAGAGTGATGGACGATGAAGCACCAAAGCTGACATTTTTCAAGTTCTTGTTCGACGCTCTTCAAGAAGCAAGTAAACAACTCACTGCTCTCCCTCCTCGAAACCCAGTTTTCAAGTTCACTAGTCCTGTGGAAAAAGAAGAAGTGGTGATAAACAGCGATGATGAAACCTTCAACGCATGTTGAATGAGCACCGGAGGAAGATCGAAGTCAAAGTAACTGTCGAGGATATCCAGGATTTTCCATCGGCAAGCCATATTACGAAGTGGAATTTCCTGGCGAGTCTCCAGTTGTAAACCTAGACGAAGATGATTCGGAACCACATCGTACCCAGAAGCCTTCATTCAGGTTGATAAAGTTACGAACATTGAAATACTTGACGATCCTTCACCAGAAACCCTAAATCTATCTCCCCCTACATTACCAGAAACCCTAAATCCATCACCCACAGTTTCCCCTACTCACTCGAATCCGCATTCGACCACACCCCATGTCTCTCCTTCACACTCCAATCCGCATTCAACCCCACCCCTTGTCTCTCCTTCTCACTCGAATCTGCATTCAACCTCACCCGCTGTCTCTCCTTCGAATCCACATTCAACCCCACCTCCAGTCTCTCCTTCGAATCCACATTCAACCCCACCCCCAGTATCTCCTTCAAACACTGATGTTGATGTTGAAGATGGTGGTAGTTTTGATTACTTTGATGGTTTGGATGGGTTTGACGATCCACCAGATGTGCAAAGTGATGGGCCAGAGCATGTGCAAGCTAATGTGCCAGAACATGTGCAAGGTAATGTGCCAGAAGATATGCAACCTGATGTTCAACCTGATGTGCAACCTGATGTTGCAATACTGAGCAGTCCCAGGATCATCATCCAAATCCACCACGCAGGTCATCTCTGCTTCTTTGCCACTACCCCTAGGTATCTGCTTTTGATGATTGTCTTTTATTATCAGTGTGGGTTGATAAATGCTTTAGTTGTTTACTTACACATTGGGACATTGCAGTTTCAACAGAAAAATGTCAGCACACAGCAAGAGCAAAGCATCGGGCATCTCAAGGGTTTGCTCTGATAATTCGAACCTGAGTGAGGACCCTCCTACTACGGGGAGACCCAAACGAGCTGCTGCTGATAAGGCTAGGGTTGAGAGTTAGAATGATGACACTGTTGAAGGTGTAAGTTCAGATGACAGTTCATTTGAAGCGGCGGCTGATTCAGTTGATGAGGATTCATCAGATGGGGAAAGTACTGAAGCTGGTGAGGGCAGCAGTGACAAAGAAAGTGAAGATGGTGAAGGCAGTGACATAGAAAGTGAAGATGGTGAAGCTGGTAAGTCATATGGTCCTGATGATTTTGATGCTATGGATGATGGAAGTGATGGAGGAGATGCGGGCAATGGTGCAAGAACCATGAATGGTCATTATTATCAAGAGGCAGACTTTGGAGGGATAGCACTGGAGAAACGTATGATTTTTATGGACAAAGAACATTTTATGGAAGTGCTGAGAGATTACTGTGTGCAGAATGCGTTTGATCTGGTCAGAGATAAATCAGACAAGGTAAGGTTCAGAGGGTTGTGTGCTTTCCCGACTGTCAATGGCGCATAGCAATAAGAACCAAAGACAAAAGGAGCTGGCAGATAAGGTCCATCTCTGGGGACCACACCTGTGACAAACTAGAAAAGAACCCTATGGCAACATTCAAATGGATAACAAATCGGCTGTTGACAGACATAAAGGCTAATCCTAAAATTTCTGGTGGAAAAACCGTAAAACAACTTTGCAATGAGAGATATGGAATTCAGATTGGTAGGGGTGTTGCTTATAAGGTAAGGGCTTTGGGGGCACAACTGGTTGAAGGGAACCATGAGGATTCTTACACTTTGATACCTCAGTATATGGAAGTCCTGCGGACAACTAACCCAGGAACCTTCACAAACTGCCCAGTCCCATCTGCTCCGCCTTTCGCATTCACCAAATGCTTCATCGCATTCAGTGCATTAGTGAGATGGTTTAAATCTGGTTGCAGACCCCTTATAGGGATAGACGGGTGCCATCTGAAAGGGTACTACGGAGGTGTTTTGCTTTCAGCCGTGGGTCTTGATGCTAACCAAGAGATTTTTCCATTCGCGTACGCTGTCGTGCGAGAGGAGAGAACCGAGACATGGGAGTACTTTCTGAGCTGTCTGAAGAATCTAATAGGCGAAGGTGAACCACTCACTTGGACGTTTATATCAGATAGGCAGAAGGTAATTTCAACACTTAAACATTAAGTTATAAAGTTCACAATATACCCCTTTTCATACTATAAAGTACACAATATACCCCTGTTCATACTATAAAGTACACAATATACCCCTGTTCATACTATAAAGTACACGATATACCCCTGTTTAATTTGTTAATGTGTCCTTCCTTTTACTCGTAGGAATCGACCAAGCTCTCACCAATTGGTTTCCACGAAGCCAAAGGAGGTACTGTTGTCGACACTTGTACGCGAATTTCAGAAAAACATATTCTGGTCCATAAATGATGTAAGTACCATGTTTTATCAAACTGTTTCTGTTATTATTAGTGAGTTATGTTAACATTGACAAGTTCATCATGTTATGTAGGCAAGCATTTTGGTCAGCCGCAAATACATTCTCCGAGTACAGTTTGGAAAAGCAGTAGCGCGCATTAGGGAGATGGAACTCGGTGCATTCACATATCTAAGCGATATCCCTTTGGAGTGCTGGGCACGACACAAGTTTGACCAAGAGGTATATTGTCTACACCAAATACTTGTGACATTATTCTATGCCTATAATTGTAAATCTGTATGACTGATTTTGTGTGTAAACAGATAAAGTGTCCTGACAATACGTCAAACTTTGTGGAGGGTTTCAATGCAACCTTGACTGTCCATAGGACTAAACCAATACTCGCTTTACTTGAAGGTATTTACCTAACTGTGTGAAGAATGTATACTAGTTTGTCTCTGTTATATTATAACTGTGGTATATTTTGTTTGACAGGGATACGTACTCAATTGATGGTGAGGCATTGCGAGAGACAGCAAGCCGCAGAGAGTTGGAATGTAAACAGTATATGTCCTGGGATTGTTAAGAAGCTGAAGGCACTAGAAAAACATGAAAAAACCAGGGCATGCTTGGCCAGGCCATCGGGGAGGAGGAAATTTGAAGTGTTAGACGGTAGCTCTCAGCTGGCTGTAGATTTGGAGACAGCAGAATGCACTTGCGGGAGGTGGCAGCATACAGGTATCCCCTGTAGGCATGCCATAAAGGCGATACGGTTGTTTGGAGGTGATCCCTTAGATCATGTGAGCCAATATTTTTCTGTGAGAAGCTACAAGGCATCATATGAGCTGAACATTCAACCAGTCCCATCCACTGAGTACTGGCCGTCACAACCTGAAGGGACCCCTACAGTCCAGCATCCAGTGATGAAGAGAGGGATTGGGAGACCCCCGAGAAATAGAAGGAGGGAGGAGAATGAAAAACGGAAGGGGCCGCGGACAAATAACAAGTGTGCAAAATGTGGGTTCATCGGGCATAATAAAAGAACATGCAAGGGTGGACCAACCGCAAGGGAGAAAAGGGCTGCTTCCCAACAAGAGAAGAGCACACAAGAAACGGAGGGAGAATCATCTCAGGCTGCACGAGGAAAAAGGTCTGCTACTACTAGAAGAAGTCCAAGGAAAAGAACCAGAGGCAACAATGATGATTCCACTTCTGCTGTTGCTTAGGTTAGTTTCTGTTGCTGTTTTTTGGTGGTTAGGGCGCAGTGAATATGTAAGTTTGTAGGCCCTGTTTTTGTTGTACTGTTGGTGGATTTTCTGGTGTTGATTCTGTTAGGGTGATATCTGATTAGGGCGTTATACTTTTGGTGGATTTTCTGGTACTTCATGGCGTGGGTTTGTTGGCCCTATTTTGGTATATTTGGTGTATTCGGTAGTTGACAATCGGTTCTGTTTGTAATGTCATATTGTGGCAGTAGTAGGAACAACAATGAAAGATACTAGTTCTGCATTAGCAATGGAAATTACATTATATTTTGCGGATTAAATTGCAAAAGCAACTACAACTAAACCCCAAAGAAACCACATCTTCATGCTCTGTTTCATTTCTTCTTTGACTTCCTTCTTTATTTCCTCCCTCATTCTATTCATGAGAAACACATCAGCTCCAATTCTCTCCTGATTCTGAGCTTCAGAAAGAGCAGAGGCAGCACTAGAAGAAGATGCTGCCATGCTTGAGTATGAGTTGTCACCACCACCTCGCCTTGGCTTTGAATGAGGGTTGTGGCGGTCCTGCATCACCGGTGCCCACCATTGGAAGAAATTGCAAATCCAGCAATTGTAGTACGCCCTTCCTACTGAATTTGGGTTGCGAGAGAGAGACAAAGTTGCTGGAATTCCACATCTACAATGAATGGTTTGGAATTTTTCATTGATTGTTGTTGTAAATATGGCCATAGCTTTGGTATGAGGTTTGAGTTCAATTGTAGTGACATATAGGTGCTTATATAGGTGAAAAAAGAGCTGTTAGACTGAAAATAGCCGTTGGACAGACTTCCTGACCGTTACAGGAAGTTGGGCAAAAAAAGGGGTATTTTGTGAACTTTTAAAATTTACAGGGGTATATTATGAACTTTTGAAACTTTCAAAAAAAGTAGCCGTTACACAACGAAACCGCGAGTTAAAAAAAAAAAGTAAAAATCTGTCAGGGGCAAAATAGTCAATTCAAGTGGGGGGTTAACGCAGTTTTTGACGTCCGTTTGAAAAAAGGGGTGGTATTTGTGAATTATGAAAGAAAACAGGGGTATCTTGTGACAAAGTTTGAAAAAAGGGGTATATTGTGAATTACGAAAGAAAACAGGGGTATCTTATGAATTTTCCCTAAAAAATAATAATAATTAAAAGATATAATTGAATATCTACATATATTTTAACTTTATTAACAAAAAATTATTTTAAAATGTAATATAAATTTTTTAATTGTAACACCAAAAACGGTAAACGCACCGCACAAAACTAACATATTCAAAACAGCCAGACGAAACCACCACCTGCCGAACACTAGTTTTCAAAACAACCAGACGAAACCGCCACCTGCCGAACACTATTTTTCAATAAAGCCACAAAACAACCAGCACAAAACAACCAGCAAAACTACCACAAAACAACCAACAAAACTACCACAAACAACCAGACCAAAACAGCCACAAAACTACCACATTTATACCATACCGAACGCAGCCAATGTGGTCGTTGAAAATCGAATGAACATTGTTTTGTTTACATCAATCTTGTTTTGGACCGCCCAGATTCACTTGAATTGCTTTATACATCAACCTTGTTTACATTCGCCACATTATTGAGTAATTAATTAGAGCTTCAACCATCCTAAAAGTGGATTTACATCGAACAAAAAAAAAACGATCCTAAAAGTGGATTTTACTGTCTAGATATAATTATTTTACCTTTTTTTTTCTCACATCCCTCTTTTCTTTTATATGACATCCGTTTCTTTTCTTAGCTAAGAATACTTTCTTTCACATTTTTCGATTAGTCCATTATACAACTGTGATGTGTCATTTATTTTTAAGTGACAATGTTTATTTTCAAGTTTTTGAAAATTATATTAAATAAATTATTTTTATTTTTTCATTAATTTAGTAAGTATTTTAACATTTTTTATTCTAATTTTACTCACCACAACTTGTTGTTTGTGGAAGAAATATTTGTTTAGTTTTCCATTATTTAAATGAAGATACTAGTAATACATCTAGATTTTACAATATTATAATTTTGTGGATAAAATTCTGAAATATTTTATTACTATTAAACTCTAGTTATTAGAGTACATTTTCATGTAGGAGTTAGTTGAACTAGGCTACGTTTTCTGGCAAGATTAATCTTGCCTATTTCTAAACGCAACAAATAGTTGCTTTAAGATAGAGGTCTTCTGTGAGAGGGAGAGTGGAACCCAGTAGGAAAAATAAGGACAAGTGTCATATAAAGCTAGATTAATCTAGAGCAAAAAATAGAGGTGCTGAACGAACAAGGCCTAAGTCGAATGGTTAGATTTACTAAAATTTAGATACTAACTTTATTCAATACAAGAACTTTTTCCACCCAACCTCTGACAAATCATCCGATCCCTAATTTTTTAAAATGTTTTACCACTTTTATTTGTTAGTTTAGAAAAAATAAAAAAAATTAGGAGATTTTGAATATATTTACCACTTTCACGTCATCTCTGTCACTTTTTATTCGTGAGAAAAAGTTAGCACTTCGATCTCAATATTTATCTACGTACAAGCATCCATCCAAGCCGAACGACTGCTACACCGTGCACTGTTCGAGTCCGGTAAATTGAAGGAGTAAAAGGAGAAAGGACAGCTTACCTATCAGTGTAAAATAGGAGGGTAAGTTGTTTTTATTACTCTCTCTCAATCGTTCTTTTAATGGGCATCCTCAACTGCAGATTGCCAAAACACTACGAGGTGTCCAACACTAATGAACGTGCACACTTGCGTAGTGAAAAAAAGTCAGAAGAAGTTGATTCCCTCAGCCCATAGAGTCAGTTGTGCTCCTATATTACATTCGTCAGAGTAAGTAATACTTAATTAACTTCTTACTACAATAAGCACTTATATCATACATACATAATTGTAATTGTGTTTATATTTCAATAAACAAATATTCGACAAGAAGAAGAATAAAAAATTTAGATGATGCCCTCGTCTTCTAATAAAATGTTAAGGTTAGCTTATCACATACTTATATTTAGTCAAGAAATTGACATCCGAGTGGTAGAGGACTGGAGTAGGGGACGGAAAGAATGAAGTTTACTCTCCTATTACCCAGCCTAGTGGAGGAATGGAGTGGCGAGAAGGACGGTCCCATGCCCCGCCATGTGGTTCCTAAAAGGTATGTAAGAGTGAGTCGAAAACATAACACGGGACATCTTACTAAAGCCCTAGAGATCTTGTCTATCGTCAGAGATGTAATAAGAGAATAAACTCCATTCCCCCACTTCCCCAGAATGAGTAATAAGAGAATAAACTCCTTTCCCCCATCAAAGTGGGTGGTAAGAGGATTCGAACTCAGGACCTTCCGTCCCCTACTTCAGTCCTCCACCACTCGGATATCAATCACTTGACAAATTGGATGCGCAATAGCATACCAAATGGATGTAATAAGAGAATAACACCAGGTTGGGTAATCGGAGAGAAAACTCCATTCCTCCACTTCCCCAGAATGAGTAATAAAGAATAAACTCCTTTCCCCATCAAAGTGGGTGGTAAGAGGATTCGAACTCAGGACCTTCCGTCCCCTACTTCAGTCCTCCACCACTCGGATATCAATCACTTGACAAATTGGATGCGCAATAGCATACCAAATTGGAATTGTTTTGTTGCTCACTGATTGTGATTTCAGCAGCAATTGTTAATTTCAACATAATAAATGTATTAGGGCACATTATTTGAAGACTCTTATGTAATTGTGTTTTTATATATTTAAAGAATCAAGTTTACTTAAAAAAAATAGTAAAATTGACCCAAATTAAATTTTAATTACATACATACGAATCATGAGTACGTATGATATCTATATATATTGAACCAGACCAAATTCGATGCCCAATAGCGTACCAAATTAGAATCGTTTTGTTGTTCACTAAATTAGCAATTGCCATTTTCAACAGAATAATTGTATCTAGGCACATTACTTGAAGACTTATAATTAATCTTTTTAGTTAAGTTAATTAAGATCTAATTAAAAAATTAAATGAATTTTTTAAAAGAGTTTTTTTAAAATATACTATACGTTCCACAAATATCACAGCAATATTTAATTAGTATACGATAAACTAATTTTAATTTTATTTAACATATACAATAAGCTAATTTTATAAAACTAAAATCAGAAAGATATCTAAAGAATTTTTATATAACTTAGATTTATAAAATTAATTTACCATCTAAAATATTCAAATTAAATAACTGAAATAATAAACGTAACATTTGGTGGGACGGGGTAATATAGACATGATCTGCCACGGTAACTTTTTATTGGTGTAGAGAAAGATGAGAAAGAGGGTATACTACCTGTGAAAATGAGGGGTACCGAAGAAATGATAATAACCTGCTCAACAAGACAACAATGTAGTGTCTCGTCGTGGAGGGATAAAGTCGGCACTCTCCTCCGCCTCCTTACTTTCTGATACTATTATATTGGTCAATCTTTCCACAATCCCAACGAAGGCATTGACAATTGATTAGATGGACTATGTCTTTTATCTCTTTTGCTTCCTGCTTTCATGGACATCGATTCGTTACATTCTCGCTCTCTTCTCAAGCAGCTGGAGAAACCTCCCGCCTGGCCCAATCCCTCTTCCGATTGTTGGCAACCTTCTCAGTCTCGGGGATAAGCCCCATAGATCTCTCGCCCATCTTGCTCAAACCCATGGCCCCGTCATGTGCCTTCAGCTCGGAAGTTTGACCTCCATTGTCATCTCCTCTCCTTCCTCAGCCAAGGAGGCTTTTCGGAAAAACGATATTCCGTTCTCCCACAGGACAGTTCCGGATGTTGCCCGCTCCCACAGGCACCTAGAATTCTCGATAGCGTGGCTCCCGCCTCACGACCAGTGGAGGAATATAAGGAAGGTAGCCAACTCTCTGGTCTTCTCATCCAGCAGGTTGGACGCCTGCTCGCACCTCCGAATGGGAACAGTCCGGGAGCTGATAACCCAAGTGGATGCTTGTCGCCGAGCAGGCGTGGCCGTTGACATCGGTCAGGCGGCGTTCAACACAACGCTGAATCTCTTGTCAAATACGTTCTTCTCAGTAGATCTAGCCGATCAGCAACTGGGTTCAGCTAGTAGTAGGTCAGAATTTAAGGAGATTGTGTGGCAGCTATTGTCCGACGCGGGAAAGCCTAATCTGTCAGACTATTTTCCATTATTGAAGCAATTGGATCTACAAGGGAGAAAGGCGAGTTCGGACATTCATTTGGGCAAGGTGTTAGATATCATTGATGGTATGATAGATAAGAGGTTGGAAGCAGCTGAAGGAAGAACCACTGATGATTCCGGCGATGGTGATGCCTTGGACGGTTTGCTGAAGATAATTCGGGAAAGTAGCGGCGACGGTTTCAACCGCGAGAACCTTCGGCATATGTTAGCGGTAAATTATTGATCATCTATACTGCTGATTAGTAGTAACTTTTTTCCTTTCCTTCTTTAATTTCTTATTGTTGCAAACTAGTTAGATCTGTTTGCCTTAGCTCGTTCAATTGATTTTTTTCTCGATTAAAACTTGGTTAACGGATCTAAACGATCAGAGCTCGGGAATTGTGCCAATGCATAGTTACAAATTGGTCAATACACTAGTGGGAGATTAAGGTATTCTACGGATGTTTTGGTCTCACTGTTTTGAAGTTGTTCTATTGAAGTCCACATAGTATGGGTTTGCCCATTTATACTATAAAATAAGGGGCATTCGATACTAACGATTGGTGATAGAGATAGATTAATGTTGCTTTTAAAAAGTAATACTTGACATGTGTTTTTTATTGGTTCCAATTTAACCAAAAGTGTACCATCTTCCATGTGGCAACCATTCATTCACTAACCACGTAAAGGCCCGGCTAAGAGGGTGTGCGACAGAGCCACCGCACAGGGCCCCCACTTATCAGGGGCCCATTTTTCAAAGGTCTTGTCATTTTTAGCAATAGTTAATAATTTGTATAAAAAATTATAGGAAAAATTCACAATATACCCCTGTTTTCTTTCGTAATTCACAATATACCCCTGTGATTTTAGTAATTTAACTTTAAACATGCTTAAATGTTGTCCAAAATTGATGAAACTTTACATGGACGATGCTAAAGTGTTATATTTTGGTCTAATATCAAATTTGAAGCTTTTTAGCTCACATGTGACCTGTGGGACCCAATGAATATGTGACTGTTTATTGGGTCCCACGGGTCACATGTGAGCTTAAAAAACTTCAAATTTGATATTGGACCAAAATAAACACTTTAGCATCGTACATGTAAAGTTTCATCAATTTTGGATAACATTTAAACATGTTTAAAGTTAAATTACTAAAATCACAGGGGTATATTGTGAATTACGAAAGAAAACAAGGGTATCTCGTGAATTTTCCCAAAATTATATGTAAAAAATTATAAAAGAAAAATATGATATTTTATTAGTGAACTATATTATTGCATATAACATATAAAACAATAAACTATTTAGTAGTAAAAAATCTGACACAAATATTACTCTATGTATATAAAAATTAATATTTTAATTAAGTACTATATTTTTTATAAAATGAAATATTACCATTAGAATATGGTATTGACAAATAAATCTTAAAAACTACTATTCAACAAATGTTTTTTTAAAAATAGTTTTTTATAAGATAATTTATTAAGTAATAAGCTACAAATATCATTTAAATTAATATATAATTATTTTTAAATAATTTCTTCGTATATAAAATTAATGTCTTTATATATTATGACTATGTACTTGAATCTACAGGTCCCCTAATTGATTGAGACGACCTGACCATGTAGGCTTAAAATTTTCACAAATACCTGTGTTTCACTGTCACCAGCGAACGGACCCTAAAACTTCCATTAACATCACCTAGTTCCCGTTGATATCTATTGTCCTCAGGAAACTGGACGTTTCAAGACAATTGATGATAAGTAGATGATGATGAGGTTCTACGAACTGATGTCTCCAGTTGTAGCTCTTCTCCTAGTTTTTTGTATTTTTCTTCGTTCCATAGATATCTATATCTACTCGTTGATTTTCATTTCTTAATTTAACGTCAGTGCCATGCTCTTCGCTTTTTGCTCTCTTTGGCCTGCAGGATTTGTTTGTCGCAGGAACAGATACAACTTCGAACACACTCGAGTGGACAATGACAGAGTTGATGCGTAACCCAGTCAAAATGAAAAAAGCTCAAGAAGAGCTGCAGAATGTGATTAGAAAAGACGTGCCCGTGGACGAAAGAGATATCTCAAAACTACCCTATCTTCAAGCAGTTATAAAAGAGATTTATAGACTACACCCAGCGGCGCCTTTATTGGTCCCAAGAAGAGCGTCTACTGATGCTAAGCTTTGCGGCTTCACAGTGCCAAAGGGCTCTCAAGTGATGGTGAATGCGTGGGCTATTGGTAGAGATCCCAAAGTTTGGAAAGATGCCGACTTATTTCAGCCAGAGCGATTTTTAGAATCAAATATCGATTTCAGGGGTCAAGATTTTGAACTAATCCCATTTGGTTCAGGGCGAAGGATTTGTCCTGGAATACCACTAGTATCCAGAATGCTTCCCTGATGTTGGCATCTTTGATTCATTCATTTGATTGGAGATTAGAGGACGGGATTACACCAAAGAATATGGATATGGAAGAGAAATTCGGTCTTGCGGTGCAAAAAGCTCGACCTTTGATGGCTATCCCAATGAACAAAATATAGGAATTTGGATTGGGTCAACCCCACCTGAGCGTGGCTCATACAGTGCAGAATATATCTGCAGGTGTGCTGTAAGCTGCCTAGACGCAGCGTTTGAAATAAAATAAAAATAAAAATTTGATGTTTGATGTAAACAGAAAAACGCATATATTCTTCCCTCACGAATGAACGGAATTACAGCGACTCATTCCCTCACCAATGCTCTCAATTCTTCACGAACACTCTTCTTTGCTTCCTTCACGACTCGCCTTCTTGCGGACTACCATTCATCATCTAGCTCTAGTTGAAGCAATCGCATTGTCTCCTTATTGATCTTCGTTGCCGTTTTTTAAATTTTAATTTCCATTGAAAATTAGGTTCTCCTTTTCTGTATCTTTTGAGCGGTGCGAAGCCAGAGTGTTTTGAATACCAGTCTATCTTGAATCATTGTTATGTTTGTGTTTCTAATTTTTGTATTGTCAAACTCTGTTAGGGTTTTAAATTTGAGTCTTTGCCTTATTACAAATTGATTTGGTTAATATGCGCCAAGAGATATAGTAGTTTGGTTCTGAAATCTTCTTCCCAACTTCATCATGTTGTTTCTTAGACTATCTGATTCTACTGTTGAATCTCCCAGCCCTAGCATGTTGGTCCAATAATTTTTTTTAAATATTGGTCAAAGTTTTAGGCTTTGTTTTTTTTATGCACTAAACTTGCTCTAATAGCATCTGTAGGTGGAAAAAATTAGCTCAGTTGGCTATACCGGATTATGGAAAGATCTAAGCCTTTGGGGGGAATATAAGGACAGTGTAGTTCTCAGGAAAGATTGAAATTGAATCAAATAGGGCATACACTCCTGGAGGAAGTTCATGTATTTATTAATATCCAAAAATGCTCCTCGGATAGCCCTTATATAGATATTGCTCATAGCTTTCACGAGTCTCTTGATACCACTTGTCCCATTAATTGGTGCCCCGTTTGTTTGATGTCTAAACCTTCCAGTAACTAACAGGTCAGCTATATGTCTTATTCATATCCTCCTTGATTATTTTTACACTTGGTGCCATTCATTTGTTGACTTGCTATAATTGAACCGAGTGTAAAGAAAGTTTGGTTATGCACATTGCTTACTATTATCTATTTCTATTAATTTCTGTTTACTTGTGTGGTATCATTGGAACAGTGGTTTGGAACTCAGGCTGATAGATACCTTGGTTTGGTGCAGGTGACTACAAATTATAAGGAAGTTGGTGGCTGGAGCTGTAAAAGTTATTTCTTGGTGAATCTTTGAGCTAAAGTTAGACATTGTTTGGATGGTGAAACCTCTAGAGAGATTACTATTTAAAATTGACATTGACATTGACATTGACATTGATAGGCTAATAGATTTTGTCAACATTTGTAATGGTATAGATTGTGTTGTGTAATCATGATGACATTGGTATCATGATTTAGTGTGGTGCCCTTTGAATTAACAGGGGCAATTTATGGTGTTTTGGTGATGCATTTCAAGTTGTATATGATAGCCAACATGATAAACTTGAAAAGAAATAAATGTTTTTTGTCAATCTTAAATGCTGGTAAATGCTTAACCTGTCACTGCTAAATGTTTAACTTGTTGCTGGTAAATGGTTAACTTGTCGCTAGTAAATGGTTAACCTGTCACTGGTAAATGGTTAACTTGTCTATCCTAAATGGTTCTGTCAATAATAAATTGATAACCTGTCACTGGTAAATGGTTAACCTGTTGCTGGTAAATGGTTAACCTGTCACTGGTAATGGTTAACCAGTCAAGCTTAAATGGTTAACCTATCAATCGTAAATGGTTAACTTGTCAATAATAAACGGTTAACCAGTCACTTGAAAATTGTAAACCTATCAATCGTAAATGGTTAACATGTCAATCGTAAATGGTTAATATGTCACATGTAAATGGTGTCACAGGTAAAATGGTTAACCTGTCGCATGTAAATGGTTAACCTGTCAACCGAAAATGGTTAACCTGTCAATCATAAATGGTTAACTTGTAGCTTGTATATGGTTAACCTGTAGCTTGTAAATGGTTAACCTATTATTTGGAAAGTAAAAAATGAATTGTGTAGTTTTTTACATATTAATGATATGAAATCATGGATAGTATTATATAAACTTATGGCATATTTATTTCCGTATGAATGACATATAATTATGAAATTAATAAATAACATAGATTGTAAAACAATTGATAATTTTTTTCCATATGAAGGCAATTATTAATAATTTAAACAATTGATATCGAGTAGCTTATATACTAACAATATACAGCCATGGTTAATATTATCTAAACCTTTGGCATATGAATTTCATTTGATTGACATAAAATTCTTAACGTTTATGGCTAACAAGTATAGAAAAAGTTAAAAAAAGATTAACCCCACACCCACAAATCCACCCCAAATTTACCCTAGAAAATATTAAAATGTCGAAGGCATTTTTGGGTTTGTAGTGAAGGGATTAGGGTCGTCCCTAAACCTCAAACCCTAAAAAACTGTCGAGTCAGTGTCGACATTAGAAAGAATAGAATAAAAAAAAAAGATTACCCTACACCACAAACCCACCAAAAGACCACCCTAGAAAAGCAAAAAAAATGTCAAGTTGTAACATTATAAGTATGGACTTAGTTAAAAAAGATTACCATACACCATAAACCCACCCCAAAACCACCCTAGGAAATATTTAAAACGTCGAAGACTTATTGCCGAGTCAGTTGTGATGTTATAAAGTATAGACTTAGTTAAAAAAGATTACCTTACACCACAAACCCACCCCAAATAAAAAAATATTAAAACGTCGAAGGTATTTTTAGGGTTTGTAGTGAAACAATTAGGGTCTAACACCCTAATACCTCAATCACAACCCTAAAAAACTGTCGAGTCAGTGTGGACATTATAAAGAATAGAATGAATAAAAAAATATTACCCTACACACAAAGCCACCCAAAAAACCACCCTAGAAAAAAGCTCAAAAACGTTGAAGGCTTATTACCGAGTCAGTTGTGATATCATAAAGTATACACTTAGTTAAAAAAGATTTCCCTACAACACAAATCAACCCCAAAAACCACCCTAGAAAATATTACAACGTTTAAGCTTATTGCTGAGTCAGTTGTGACATTATAACGTATATACTTAGTTTAAAAAAGATTTCCCTACACCACAAACTCACCCCAAAAATAGGAAATATTAAAACGATGAAGGCATTTTAGGGTTTGTAGTGAAGGTATTAATGTCTAACGACCCTAGCCTTGAACCAAGAACCCTAAAAACTGTCGTGCTAGCATCGACATTATAAAGAATAGAATGAATAAAAAAAAAGATTACCCTACATGAAATACCCCTAACCTTAAAAACATAATTAAATGATCTATTAATGATCTAAGATGGTTAATAAACATCTAAATACCATTGAGGAAAAATCTAAAGATCTCAACAAGGCAAAAACATGTCTTAAGATCGGTAAAGCCAAAAATGTGCTTTAAGACACCATAGAGATTGTATGACCTCAAATAGGATCCAAAGTGGATTCCTAAGTATTATAATGAAGTAATGAACATTATAAAACCATTCTCAAAGGAAACCAAGCTCTAAAACATGTTCTAACACAAAATGTGCTTTAAAATTCCTTAAAGCACGTTTTTGAGAAAATTGACTTTCTGAGGGGTTTTGAGTGGTGTTAGGCATTGGATTAGACCTTGAATACTATGTACTATAATGTACCACATTATAAGGTCTAAATCCAAGATTTCAAAAAAAATGAAAAATATGGCATTCATTGTGAATAGTAACCCAAATAGTGCATTTTTAATTTTGCAAAATTGATAAGTATGGTCAAGGTCAATTAATACCATCCCTACCTTATGAAGTAGGCAGCATGGAGAATGGAGGACAGCACATTCAACTTTTAGTACAAAATATCTAGCTAATTGGTGAATCACCATTTTACTATTCCATTTTTATACTTTCATTCATTAAAACCACATTACTTTCTTTCTCTTTCTTCTTGTCCCTTCCAGCCAAGACATTAGCTTTATCCAACCCTCTCAAGCTGTTTTCTTGAGTATTCAAGGCAAATCAATCTCTTTTGCACCTAAGGAATGGTTTAAGGCTTAATTTAGCTCTTTTTCTTCATCTCTTCATTACCTACACTTGGAGCTCATGATCTATCACTTCCCATGGCTCATTCTCAGTGTTTTTAACCTTGAACAACAATCAATCTCGGCTGAAGCAAGCTATGGGACCAAGGTGGTCAAAATTTACATTAAAGGTAAAAAAACACCTTAAGGATTTCTATTTCCATCCGGTTTTCTCCTTCTGATTTTTATGCGTTTATTCACTCATAATCTTAATATTTACATGTAATTCAGTTGGGTTAACCATTTGGAGCAAGGGTGGCGAAAATCAAAAGAAATATCATTCTTTAAGGCATTTTGCCAGGTAAAACCTATGACCATAGCAGCTTGTTGTTGTCTAGCTATTCCCTATGTATTTATGGTGAATTTAACACCATGTGGGTGTTTAATTCAGGCTGAAACCCTTTGGAGACTACCTAGCTTTTAAGGTGATTTTTCCTTAAATCTTACATTTAATTGTCTCTATGGTTAGCTCATGCTTGGAGTGTAACCAATCTTTTTTGGTGTATTAAACATGTGTGAGTGCTGTGGTGATTTTTTCCTCCAAGCTGCCGAATGGGTATAAGGGCTTTAAGTACAAAATCAAGGTATAAATACCTTAAACTTATGTTATTATGATTTCTTAGCTTATATAAATTATGTGCCGAGAGTGGAGATAATTATATGGGTGATTTTAAACCTAAGTATGAAAAAATGACTAAGATAAATTAAGCTAGTCATTTAAGTGATTTAATTAACATAATGTCAAAATTATGACATTATTGGAAAAATAAATAAAGTATAGTGAAGCCGAGAGCTTTGTTATATTTGGAGCTATTTATGTGTTAATTTTATGTTTAAAGCAAGGTTGTAATAAGGCCATGTCATTAGGCCATTTTATTTAAGTTTAAAAAGCTTAATTAATTTATTTTATGCACTTACTATTAAGTAAAGGGTCAAAGCCTAATTAATCAAACAGAGAGCTGTAGGTGAATATAGCCAAAAATTGGGATTTAAAATGTATTTAAAATAAAAAATTATAAGATTTATAAAGTTTTGGGTGAAATTGTAAATATTGGAAAGTTGGGGTAAAATCTATGTAATTACCGAGGAAGTGGGGCAAAATGATGTTTGGAATGAAGTCAAACATTACCAAGTAAAAGGACTTTGACCAGAATTTGAGATTTATTAATTAATTATCAAAATTATACTAAGTTCGTATTAAAATGTAAAAAATTAATAAACATATGGTATATAGGTGATTACCGAAAAGTTTTGGGTAATAAATGGTATTTTATAAACTTATGGGTATTAGGAATTTTAGGCATTTATTTGGTTAATTTGGAGCTGATTGGATTTATTAAGTATAATATATGATATTTTATACATTGTTACATATAGGAAACATATATGGGGAAACCGTAATATTGAAAGTATAAGGTTAGGAATGATGTTTCTAACCTTTTTGTATAGTTTTGGTATTTTTGGAGTTATATATAAGGGTTTATAAGATATATGTATAATATATAGTTTTAATGACATAAGGAAACTATATATTATAAATTGGGGAGATTTGGTAATTATACAAAGTTAGGAGGAAGGAATTAAATTAAAACAGATCTAGGGTCTTTCGGTAATTATATACCATTATAACATAGGTTATAATTATATTAAGGTTTAGGATTATAATATAAGGTATATATTATAAAGTGTGACAATGGAATATAATGGTTTGGTTTATAAAAATCAGAAAGTATAGTGGAATTAATTAAAAACGAGATACTATGGTTGTTTGATATTTCGACAAATTATAACTATAGGTTATATTGTTGTAATGACATAAAATGTCATAATTATGTATATAACTATATATAATATTATATAAATTATGTGGTGGATTTTGTAAATATTTAAGAGAACAAGGGTGCTGTGAGGAAATAATGGGAATTTAGGATAAAAATTTATAATATGGTTTTCAATGTTATAAAGGTTTAACACTATATATAAGAATCTTCATTAAAGAGAATGAATATATTGTAAAGATTTTACAATATAATAAAGGGTACCATGATACATTACAAATGATATATGTATGGAGTGGAAAATAACAATATGTTCAAAAACCATATAACCTCATAATTTAAATGATATAGAGTAAGAAGAAAAGAATATAAACATTGAATAAGAAATTCTAATGTTATGTTGTTCTGAAATAATAAGGGAGTTATATTACTTCAAAAGTAATTCTCAACGAATTCTACAACATTACACTGGAAAAACTAACCTTAGGAAAATAAATACTAAGGTGAGAGTATAATAATATGATTAAGGATATACATGCAATTAGAGATAATCTATGTAATATTACAGATGTGTATTAAGTACATGCGATAAACAAACGTTAAGGTTATGTAACACCCCTACAACGCTCCTATCATCTACCGAAGTCGCAGCGGAAATAACCAAACAAATAATAACTAACGCTTTGGTGTTACAACGCCGTTAACCACCCACGTGGTTAACTAGGCAGAATAAATACATGTGTATCGGTCTGATGATCAGACTCCCGAGCATAGTAACTAACATCCATATATAAACATAACCGACAATACCGAGTATTTAATTTACAAATCTCCAAACCATAATCATCCATAACTGTATAACAAGGTATCAACATGTACGCCTCGGGAGCACAGGCGCATCCCGGGCTCAACAACCTACTTATCCAAAAGTATATCTACCGCCTAGGACCTAGAGCCACTCAGCCTCTTCGATCCTCATCCTGCAATCAAATAAAATATGGGGCCCCCGAGGGGGTCAGCACCTTTGCTGGTATGGCTAACGCGCAGCCCATCGACTAACGGGATACGCGCAACCAATTGTCATAATAACATGGCATTCATTTTAGAACAACCAACTATATATATACACATATACCATAGCATAGCAAGGGAAATTGCATAGCATCACATCATCAATACATACCACCACAAGAACGGTTCACATTAAGATCCTTCCACCACAGTTAGTACATACCATGAGCATAGAGATTGTTGCCAAACTCACCCAAGCTCGTTAATTACCTCATCACCATCCTGTTATTTGAACGGTTGACTTAAACCCAAGGTGTGTCGGATATAGTGATCCCAAGCACACCAAACAACACAGTATGCCCCTATGGCCCGACGTGAGTCAGTAAACTAGCTTTGGATAAGCTAAGGGAAGGTTGAAACCAAATTGGAATACCACCTAAACATACACCTAGGGAGCCGAACTGGATATGATAACGACCCCCATCCATCACACGCGTGGCCGGAATTACCGGACTCCTCACTCCCCCGATTAGCACTTGTTAGTAAACACACAACATTTGTCAAGTCACATACAAGCAACATTAGGTCTTGTTAGACACACCAAGGGGAAAGGAGTCATAATAACACAACATCATAATATATAACAGCTGTAAACTCTTTTCATGCCTTAATCTTATAAGGTTGTAAACACTCAGAAAACAAACAACACCCAAGCCGGTGTAAACCGTTAGGCAACAGACTGCAAGAAAACCATACCTTGGTCCTTGCCTTGTTTCGTTCCCACCTTGAGAGAATCCTATACACATTAGTAAGGTCGGTTAATTAATTATTTAACTTCACACTTACTATATATTCAACATGCTTGTATGACATGCTTTAATGCCTATCTTACCCTAGGTTACCTTCATTAAATACCCTAGGGTTAACTACATAAGTCACATTCTTTTCTGTTTTTTTTTTTTACAAGTTTTGGTCCGACCGACCCACCGTCCGACCCACAACTGGGTCGGACCCTCCCAGTGGTTTCGGGTCTGAAGAACCTTACCTGACCGACCCATGTCCGACCCACCATTCTGGGTCGGTCCATGTGCGAACATTTTCCTAACATTTTACAGAGGCTCGACCGACCCATGTCCGACCCACCCTTTGGGTCGGACCGTCACCGAACATTTTCCTAACATTTTACAGAGGCTCGACCGACCCACAAACTGGGTCGGCCCCTGGGTCGGTCGCCTTCTAAACTTACCCAAACTTTCCAATTCTTCACCAAACTTCTCCTAAGGCCTCTTAATGCTTCCTAACAACATTTGGTAACCTTACATCCACATACAACATCCATGAAACTCATTTTCTATCTCCTTAAGCCTTTACTTATTTCCTTGTAAAATTCCTTAACACTTATGTTATTTCATACTAGGTTTCCTAGATGGTGTTTCTCACCTATGGTAACTACTATTCCAAAATGCTTTCTCCTTAACTTAACATCATCTCCCAAGCATCATCTCTCACACTAATTCCTTATCTCCTTCTTGAAACTCTTTTCCTAGTGTACACTTCTCCTTATTTTACCAAAGTTTGCCTAGGTATTTACCTAAGTCCCAAGTGACTTTGGTACTACTTAAATCTCAAGATCATGCCTAAGTCCTTATTACACTCTAAATGTTTCCTAGTTCATCAAAATTCCTTAAGAACATCATAAACTTCTTATTCATCTCCTACACTTTCTAACTCACCAACCTTATGTAAACACTTAAAACTTCTTGCTTCTTACCTAAATTTTGACATGGGTTCCCTTAGAACATTACTAAGCCCAAACACTTTACCTTCTCCTTAAACACACAAGATCATCTAAAATCATCAAGAACACTCACATACATAATTCACCAAATTTACACCACATTACAACATAGTGCACAATATAGTTTGCATGGCACTTAGGCCCTTAAAATGCATGGCTCTTAGGCCCTTAAAGTGCTTAAATCATAAACACTGAATTTCCACAATATATATGCCTTTAACCTGCAAATACACTCAACACACATATGCCCTTTACTAGTCTCTTAAGAACACTTTACTAAGTCATTCACCATTGCTCTTTAGATAGTTTTAATAAGCATTATAAGCTCATTTCTCCTAAGGCATTAAAATAGCATTAGGTTAGTAGATTTACCTCTTTTGCAAGATAACTCCTTTCTTGTTTCCTTTAGAAAACAATAGAGTACTTGATTCCTTGACAAGTTCTAACAATATACCAACTCAATAATGAGTATTCAAGCTATAGGCTTCATCTCATTGTAAACCCTAATTTGACATTGTTTCAAAACATTAATGTAGTTGTTTTACCTTGTTCTTTGAAGAGAGTTTGGATATACAACAAGAGAGGACTCCACCTAGTCCATGAAGAGTTGAAATGAAGCTAGAACAAAGTCACACAATGAGCTATATCAATGTGTATTTTCGGACATGACAAAAACAAGGAGGAAACTTGATTTTTGTTTGAGATTCCTTACCTAGAAGTAAAGGAGAGTAATAATATGTAGAAATCCAAGCTCAAGCTCCTTCAATGGTGGAACACCTTGGCACCGAAATGGAGCTCTAGGAGTTTTGAGAAGATAGGAATGAAGAGCTTGATGAGAGGAAGAGATTGGTGGTATTTGTTTTTGATTTGGACAAGTGAGCTAGATTTAGCAAGTGGTCAAAGCTTGTGTTTCAATGGTGGTAGTGGTTTATCGTGAGAGAACAAAGAAGAAGGGAGAAGATGAGTGGGAAACCGTGTGAGCAGGAAGGGAAATGAGAGAATGAAGATAGAATTTGCTTTAAGAGATATTTATACTTATAAAGTAAAAAGTAGTATTTACTTATCTTTACTTACTTAATACCTTAATAAGAGAGTGGTGAGTCACCACCCTTATAAAAACCGGCCCCTTATATTAGTGGGGGGTGTTTTAGTCTTTGTTTGTCAATTTAATTACTTAATACAACATATGTTACAAAATAGCTTATAAAAAGTACTATTCACCTATACAAGGCACATAGAAGTGAAATTTTTGATTTCCCACTAATATAGCCACCCAAATGTGATACTATATAGTACACATATATTTAAGAGTAATGATGGACATTTAGCCATTCAAAACTCATTTACAAGACAATTTTTCAAAACGTGCTTTAAGACTTCTTAAAGCACATTTTGAGTTTTAACTTGTTTTCAAGCTTGGTTTTCTTTGGTAATTGGTTTAATATGTTCATTAGTATATAAATGAAGTCTTGGTAAGCTCATTAGGCCTTACTCAAGTTTATCCCAAGCTTAGAGCACATTTTAGCTCTTATTGACTTTAAAGCACATTTGTGTTTCCTTTTGTTTAAATTTGTTTACTAAGGTTTCTAAGACTCTTTTTAGTCTTAATATACCATGTTTTAATGTTTAACCAACATACCAAGGTTTGGGGTATTTCAATCTACCCCCCTTAAAAGAACTTTGTCCCCAAAGTTCATACTTCCCACATATCTTACTATTAGAACACGGGGAACATTTATAAAAACAATACTTCCAACCATCATTACCAACCTTACCGTCATTCTTACACCACAACGGACTCGAGGTCCAAACCATATAATACCATTCAGACACAAAATACACAGACAATGTATACTTATACATGTCGTACACAACCATAACCGAAACGGCTCTACCCCCCTTAAAAGGGGTACGCCCCGTACCCTATACATATAAACACTAAGAAGCAAACAATGACGGGTGCTTCGCCTTCATCTTTTCTTCCAGCTCCCAAGTGGCCTCCTCAACGTCCTGGTTAGACCAGAGGACCTTCACCAGTCTCACGGACTTATGGCGAGTGTCTCGAGTCTTAGTGTCCAGAATCCGTACCGGAGTCTCCACTGATCGCATGGTCGGCTCTAAAGTTAGCCTTTCAGGCTGAAGCACATGAGACGGATGAGACATATACTTCTTCAACTGGGACACATGAAATACATCATGTACCTTGCCCAGCTCGGCGGGTAAATCAAGTCTATAAGCTACCGGGCCGATCCGCTCCGTCACAACATAAGGACCTACATATTTCGGGCTCAACTTGCCCTTCTGACCAAAACGGAATACTCCCTTCATGGGGGATACTCTCAAAAATACCTGATCGCCCACGGCGAACTCCAGGTCACGTCGGCGCACATCTGCGTACGACTTCTGTCTATCCTGAGCTGCTTTCATATTAGCCCTGATCTGGCGAACTTCTGCCTGAACTTGCTCAAGATACTCTGGTCCTATAATGACCGTCTCACTCGACTCATCCCAGCATAATGGCGTGCGGCATGGTCTACCGTACAATGCCTGGAAGGGAGACATCTTGATCGATGCATGATAACTGTTGTTGTAGCTAAACTCGATCAGATGTAACTTATCAATCCAGCTGGTCTGAAAATCAAGTGCACATGCACGTAGCATATCCTCAAGTGTCTGTATAGTGCGCTCACTCTGACCATCGGTCTGTGGGTGAAACGCCGTGCTCAATTTCAGTTCAGTACCAAGTGCCTCTCGTGTAGACTTCCAATATCTGGATAGGAATCTGGTATCTCTGTCAGATACTATCGTCTTTGGTACACCATGATGTCTAACAATCTCTTTATCGAATAATTCTGCCAATTTTGCCACTTTCCAGGTGTCCTTCATCGGAATGAATCGAGACACCTTGGTCAGTCGGTCAACTACCACCCAAATCATATTTAGACCTCCCCTTGTAGGCGGAAGCCCTACCACGAAGTCCATAGATATGTCATGGAACTTCCACTCCGGCACTGGCATTGGCTGCACCATACCACCAGGCCGTCGGTGCTCAAACTTGACCTTCTGACAAGTGAGACACCTCAACACATAGTCATTTACATCCTTTTTCATTCCAGCCCACCAGAAGTATCTTTTCATACCTTTATACATCTTTGAAGCTCCGGGGTGAATCGAAGTAGTAGAACAATGGGATTCACTCAATATGCGCTCCTTCAGCTCAGCGCTACCCTGGGTATACACAATCTGCCATTGAGCCTAATCAGGTCATCATCGTGGAGTCTGAAGTCATACTTCTGCCCCTCGAATGTGCCATCAATAAGCTTCTGTCTAACCTCCAACATGTACTGATCCGTCATCTGAGCACTCCGCACCTCTTCAACCAAGCCAGTATGAGAGACTAGCGAATGGAGAGAGTGTGCTCGGCGACTCAATGCGTCAGCTACCACATTTGCCTTACCCTCCTTATACTGTAAATCGATATCATAATCATTCAAGAATTCAACCCACCTTCTCTGCCTCATGTTCAACTCTTTCTGAGTGAACAAGTATTTCAAGCTCTTGTGGTCAGAATAGATCGTCACACTTACCCCATACAAGTGATGTCGCCATATCTTCAGTGCGAAGACAATGGCCCCCAATTCTAAGTCGTGGGTAGGGTAGTTCTCCTCATGCTTCTTCAGCTGTCGGGAGGCGTAAGCCACGACCTTCCCGTGTTGCATCAACACACAACCCATACCCCTGCCTGATGCGTCGCAATAGACCTCAAAACCATCTGGACCGTCTGGTAATGTCAGAACCGGTGCAGATGTCAGAGCATCCTTGAGACTCGTGAAAGCTCTCTCGCAGTCGACTGTCCACTCGAATGGTGCATCCTTCTTCATCAAGGAAGTCATCGGCTTCGAGACACTGGAGAAGTCCCTCACAAATCTCCTATAGTAACCTGCCAGACCGAGGAAGCTCCTGATGTCGGTAACTGTCTTCGGCCTAGGCCAGGTGCGCACTGCATCTATCTTTGCCGGATCAACAGCGATCCCGGCCTCAGAAATTACATGTCCAAGGAATGATACTTGGTTCAACCAAAATTCACATTTAGAAAATTTAGCATACAGCTGATTCTTTCTCAACGTCTGCAACACATCTCTCAGGTGGCTTTCATGCTCACCTCTCGATTTCGAATACACAAGTATGTCATCGATGAAGACTACCACTGATTTGTCCAACTGATCTTGGAACAAACGGTTCATTAAGTCCATGAACTTTGCTGGTGCATTTGATAAGCCAAACGGCATAACGGTGAACTCATAGTGCCCATACCTAGTTCTGAAAGCTGTCTTTTCGACGTCACTGTCACGGATGGCAATCTGGTGATATCCGGAACGTAGGTCTATCTTGGAGAATACTGATGCTCCCCTAAGCTGATCAAATAGATCGTCGATGCGTGGTAAGGGGTAACGGTTCTTCACCGTAACAGCATTCAGCTCCCGATAATCAATACATAGGCGGAGGCTACCGTCCTTCTTCTTCACGAAGAGGACCGGCGCTCCCCATGGTGACACACTAGGGCGGATAAAGCCCTTGTCGAGTAGGTCTCGCAGCTGCTCCTTGAGCTCTGTCATCTCAGCTGGAGCCATACGGTAAGGTGCTTTCGCAATGGGTCCGGTGCCCGGAATCAGGTCAATCTCGAACTCAACCTCTCGTGCTGGCGGCATGCCCGGCAGTTCCTTAGGAAATACATCAGGAAACTCCGACACTACCGGCACATCTGGGCTAAACTCAGGGTCTCTCTCTATGTCCTGGACATAGCAGAGGTATACATCATTTCCCCGTCGCAACTCACGGTACATGGCCATGGCGGTGATGATCTGTGTCGAAGGCTCCCTGGGCCTCTGGCGGTAAGATATAGTAACCCCAGATGGACTCCTAAGAAGCAGTCGATGCTCGGCACATAGGATTCTGCCCTTGTACCGCTCCAACCAGTTCATCCCGACAATCACATCAAAACCCAGTCCGTCGAACTCTATCAAGTCGATCGGAAACTCCTCATCCATGATTCGAACAATAGCATCTCGGTAGTAGCGGGTACATCTGATCTGCTCTTTCGACGGGAGAGTGACCACGAAGTCTGGCATCTCTTCACCGTCTAACCCCAGCCTCTTCGCAAATGATAGCGAAATGAATGTGTGAGGCTCCAGAGTCGAACAAGATCGATGCATCCACGCCATTCACTGGAAAGGTACCGGTGAGGATTGTGCCGCTCTTGCCGGCTTCTGCCTTATTGCAGACACTCAGTATACCTCCCGTTCCGAGTGCACAGCCTAATTCATTGGCAAACTAATAAGTATTGGGTAACAACACGTTGATACACTCCAAAACAACATTCCTTTATTCATTAACACAGTCTTTACACCATAAATTGGTGTACATTGTAGACATAGCTCCTTTGTCAAACCACTGGCTTAATACATTACATGATTACACAAGGCTCAAAACTGCCTGAAAGTCAAATTTAAACGTCCAGGTTTCATGTGTGTGGCATTGATCACTGCCGACGGTGCGGTATTCAGTTTGATCTTTCTGATGCCATGGTATAGCATCCTTGATTGCCCACCCATGATTAATACATCCCCCGATTTCAGAAGTAGCTTCTTTGCGAGATCAGCACGCTTCTGCTCGCCATATACAAAACAGCGGTATCACCAATGGACCAAGACACCACGGGTACTCCCTTACTTAGAGACTCGGGTGACTCGTCCTTGTCTTGGTGCATACCCAAACGTCCACCTTTCTGGTAGAAGTTTACAATGCATAGATCTGCCTTACACTTGGAATTGATTCCGTCTCAACTTGCTGAGCAATTCCCACGGCGTGGTTAAACCGCGTGGAACTCCTCTGGTATGCTTGCTACTGTTGCTCCATCTTCAGCTCGAACTTCTTGATATGACTTGGTATAAGGGTTCCAGTCCTTACCCATGCACATCATCTTCAATTGCATCCTTGCTCCGTTCGGGTATTCGGGTGTGTAGAACCCTCCTGGTTTTGCTCCAAGTTCGTCGCATCGTCTGATGATGTGGATTTGTGCTTCCGGTGTCAGGTATCCATTTAAGAGTATCATACCTGGCTGGATAACCTGACATTGCTCCAATGGAAAGTCGGTGATGTTGATGGCGGTTTCTTCAGGGTTTGGTGCGGGTGGGATTGGATAGCAGATATTGAAGGTTCCTAAGTTTCAAATTGCCTAATTTAGGTGTTTTCCACATTATGTTCTAACTCTTTACTTATATGTTTATACCTTTAGACTTGCTAACACTCATGCATGAAATGCGGTAAGCAATCACTTTTTATTTATCAGTTTAGGCGGTACCTGGTCTCGAAGAGGATCCTGGTGCCTCAGACCGGTCCACCACATTCAGGGTGGCCTTGTTGGACCCCGACCCCTTCCCTTTCTGGGACTCTGTGTACCTCTGATCTGGGGGTGGCTGGTTCGCCGTCTTCTGGCCATCGGTGGTCGCAGTGGCCTTACCCTTCCATTGCCCCTTGGCTTGTAGTTCCTGCTGTTGGGGTTGTTCAACACTCAAACTCACGGTGCCCCATCTTCTGGCAGTGGCGGCACCTCACATCATTCCCCTTGCAGTCTTTGCCGGGGTGGTCTCCATTGCACCACTTACAGTAAAAGTGGCGCTCCGATCTAGAACCCGTGCCAGCTGCTATCACAATACATCATCAATACTTGTCTCACAACTTACTAACATATACTCTAACTTATCACACAGAGTTAGACAATTACCCTTAGGTGGGTAAGAACGTAGGGGCTTGGCCGCATACGCATAGGTGAGCTGCAGAGGCTCATCAGCAGTGGTGGTCTGGGCCTGGCCCTTGTCACCTTGTTGCTGTCCTTTCTGGGACTGGGAGTATGACTTCTTCTTCTTCCCTCCCCACTGCCCTTGCGTGCCTTGGCCCTCGTTCTGAGCCTTGCGCTTAAGCGCGTTTCTCCTGTCCTCAGACGGACGGTGATCTCCACAATAGCAGCGGCATGATAGCACTCCTGCAAGGTGGTATATCCAGTAGGCCCCATGCCGTAGCGTAGGCGATAGTTCAATCCGTTGTAGACTTTTAGAACGGTTCACAAGGATCCGGTCCTTGAGTAACCAGATCCGGGTAGCAGGTGGATAAGTCCGATGAAGGCTGAGTAGTACTCATCTACCGTCATCTTATCCCCTTGCCTCAGGTTGTCCAACTCCAGGCGCTTGGCCTCTTGCACATGTATGGGGTAGTATTTGGCTCGCAGCAGAGCCGTGTACTCCCTCCACTGAAAAGTCGGGTCAGCAACCCTTCCCTCGCGCACAAGCTTCCACCAGTTTTGCGCCGAGCCCTTTAAGTAATAAGCAGCAAGTCGCAAATCCTTTGATGCTCAGGTGGTGCTAGGGTTTCGAAGGCGGTCTCCATCTCGGAGATGTATGCCTCGAGCTTACGGGGATCGGTCTCCCACTGAATGATGGCGGCCTAAGATCAGCCAACGCCTTGACCCAATTGGTCTCACGTGGCGGTGGTGGTGGTGGCTGAACTCCGGGCTGTTGCCCTTGCTGAATAGCAGCAACTAGATCGGGTACCAACTGGGCTACGGCGGCTGCAACTGCCTCAGCCATAGTCTGGGCCGTAGTATCATCGCCCTGGTTACCCAAATCTCCAGTACCGCGCCCGCGGCCTCTACCTCGTGGTCTACCTGCCATCTGTATTTATATGAACATCTCATTAGCATTATGCCTGCACACTTATCGGTCCATCGTTTGTAACGCTTCCCGATAATAAGGTATCTCCACACTTAGTTAGTGGTTACCCTTTCCAAACATGTTCACTTAGGTATTTGTAGTTAGGTTTCCTAACTCGGGATATTCCTAAGCTCAGTATTCTAGTCATCAGAGCGATACTTCGCTCTGATACCACTTTTTGTAACACCCCTACAACGCTCCTATCATCTACCGAAGTCGCAGCGGAAATAACCAACCAAATCATAACTATCGCTTTGGTGTTACAACGCCGTTAACCACCCACGTGGTTAACTAGGCAGAATAAATACAAGTGTATCGGTCTGATGATCAGACTCCCGAGCATAGTAACTAACATCCATATATAAACATAACCACCATACCGAGTATTTAATTTACAAACCATATCCAAACCATAATCATCCATAACTGTATAACAAGGTATCAACATGTACGCCTCGGGAGCACAGGCGCATCCCGGGCTCAACAACCTACTTATCCAAAAGTATATCTACCACCTAGGACCTAGAGCCACTCTGCCTCTTCGATCCTCATCCTGCAATAAAATAAAATATGGGGCCCCCGAGGGGGTCAGCACCTTTGCTGGTATGGCTAACGCGCAGCCCATCGACTAACGGGATACGCGCAACCAATTGTCATATTACATGGCATTCATTTTAGAACAACCAACATATATATATACACATATACCATAGCATAGCAAGGGAAATTGCATAGCGTCACATCATCAATACATACCACCACAAGAACGGTTTCACATTAAGATCCTTCCACCACAGTTAGTACATACCATGAGCATAGAGATTGTTGCCAAACTCACCCAAGCTCATTAATTACCTCATCACCATCCTGTTATTTGAACGGTTGACTTAAACCCAAGGCGTGTCGGATATAGTGATCCCAAGCACACCAACAACACAGTATGCCCCTATGGCCCGACGTGAGTCAGTAAACTAGCTTTGGATAAGCTAAGGGAAGGTTGAAACCAAATTGGAATACCACCTAAACATACACCTAGGGAGCCGAACTGGATATGATAACGACCCCCATCCATCACACGCGTGGCCGGAACTTACCGGACTCCTCACTCCCCCCGATTAGCACTTGTTAGTAAACACCAACATTTGTCAAGTCACATACAAGCAACATTCAGGTCTTGTTAGACACACCAAGGGGAAAGGAGTCATAATAACACAACATCATAAATATAAACAGCTGTAAACTCTTTTCATGCTTAATCTTATAAGGTTGTAAACACTCAGAAAACAAACAACACCCAAGCGGTGTAAACCGTTAGGCAACAGACTGCAAGAAAACCATACCTTGGTCCTTGCCTTTTTCGTTCCCACCTTGAGAGAATCCTATACACATTAGTAAGGTCGGTTAATTAATTATTTAACTTCACACTTACTATATATTCAACATGCTTGTATGACATGCTTTAATGCCTATCTTACCCTAGGTTACCTTCATTAAATACCCTAGGGTTAACTACATAAGTCACATCTTTTCTGTTTTTTTTTTTTTACATGTTTTGGTCCGACCGACCAACCGTCCGACCCACAACTGGGTCGGGACCCTCCCAGTGGTCTTCGGGTCTGAAGAACCTTACCTTGACCGACCCATGTCCGACCCACCATTCTGGGTCGGCATGTGCGAACATTTCCTAACATTTTACAGAGGCTCGACCGACCCATGTCCGACCCACCCTTTTGGGGCGGACCGTCACCGAACATTTTCCTAACATTTTACAGAGGCTCGACCGACCCACAAACTGGGCGGCCCCTGGGTCGGTCGCCTTCTAAACTTACCCAAACTTTCCAATTCTTCACCAAACTTCTCCTAAGGCCTCTTAATGCTTCCTAACAACATTTGGTAACCTTACATCCACATACAACATCCATGAAACTCATTTTCTATCTCCTTAAGCCTTTACTTATTTCCTTGTAAAAATTCCTTAACACTTATGTTATTTCATACTAGGTTTCCTAGATGGTGTTTCTCACCTATGGTAACTACTATCCCAAAATGCTTTCTCCTTAACTTAACATCATCTCCCAAGCATCATCTCTCACACTAATTCCTTATCTCCTTCTTGAAACTCTTTTCCTAGTGTACACTCCTCCTTATTTTACCAAAGTTTGCCTAGGTATTTACCTAAGTCCCAAGTGACTTTGGTACTTACTTAAATCTCAAAATCATGCCTAAGTCCTTATTACACTCTAAAATGTTTCCTAGTTCATCAAAATTCCTAAGAACATCATAAACTTCTTATTCATCTCCTACACTTTCTAACTCACCAAATCTTATGTAAACACTTAAAACTTCTTGCTTCTTACCTAAATTTTGACATGGGTTCCCTTAGAACATTACTAAGCCCAAACACTTTACCTTCTCCTTTAAACACACAAGATCATCTAAAATCATCAAGAACACTCACATACATAATTTCACCAAAATTACACCACATTACAACATAGTGCACAATATAGTTTGCATGGCACTTAAGCCCTTAAAATGCATGGCTCTTAGGCCCTTAAAGTGCTTAAATCATAAACACTGAATTTCCACAATATATATGCTTTTAACCTGCAAATACACTCAACATACACATATGCCCTTTACTAGTCTATTAAGAACACTTTACTAAGTCATTCACCATTTGCTCTTAGATAGTTTTAATAAGCATTATAAGCTCATTTCTCCTAAGGCATTAAAATAGCATTAGGTTAGTAGATTTACCTCTTTTGCAAGATAACTCCTTTCTTGTTTCCTTTAGAAAACCAATAGAGTACTTGATTCCTTGACAAGTTCTAAACAATATACCAACTCAATAATGAGTATTCAAGCTATAGGCTTCATCTCATTGTAAACCCTAATTTGACATTGTTTCAAAACATTAATGTAGTTGTTTTACCTTGTTCTTTGAAGAGAGTTTGGATATACAACAAGAGAGGGCTCCACCTAGTCCATGAAGAGTTGAAATGAAGCTAGAACAAAGTCACACAATGAGCTATATCAATGTGTATTTTCGGACATGGCAAAAACAGAAGGAGGAAACTTGATTTTTGTTTGAGATTCCTTACCTAGAAGTAAAGGAGAGTAATAATATGTAGAAATCCAAGCTCAAGCTCCTTCAATGGTGGAACACCTTGGCACCGAAATGGAGCTCTAGGAGTTTTGAGAAGATAAGATGAAGAGCTTGATGAGAGGAAGAGATTGGTGGTATTTGTTTTTGATTTGGACAAGTGAGCTAGGTTTAACAAGTGGTCAAAGCTTGTGTTTCAATGGTGGTAGTGGTTTATCGTGAGAGAACAAAGAAGAAGGGAGAAGATGAGTGGGAAACCGTGTGAGCAAGGAGGGAAATGAGAGAATGAAGATAGAATTTGCTTTAAGAGATATTATACTTATAAAGTAAAAAGGTAGCTTATTTACTTATCTTTACTTACTTAATACCTTAATAAGAGAGTGGTGAGTCACACCCTTATAAAAACGGCCCTTATATTAGTGTGGGGGTTTTAGTCTTTGTTTGTCAATTTAATTACTTAATACAACATATGTTACAAAATAGCTTATAAAAAGTACTATTCACCTATACAAGGCAATAGAAGTGGAATTTTTGATTTCCCACTATATAGCCACCCAAATGTGATACTATATAGTACACATATATATTTAAGAGTAATGATGGACATTTAGCCATTCAAAACTCATTTACAAGACAATTTTTCAAAAACGTGCTTTAAGACTTCTTAAGCACATTTTGAGTTTTAACTTGTTTTCAAGCTTGGTTTTCTTTGGTAATTGGTTTAATATGTTCATTAGTATATAAATGAAGTCTTGGTAAGCTCATTAGGCCTTACTCAAGTTTATCCCAAGCTTAGAGCACATTTTAGCTCTTATTGACTTTAAAGCACATTTTGTTTTTCTTTTTGTTAAATTCGTTTACTAAGGTTCTAAGACTCTTTTAGTCTTAATATACCATGTTTAAGTTTAACCAACATACTAAGGTGGGGGTATTTCAGTTTCATAAATCTCATCATGGCTGTGTTTGGCATATTTCCAGCAATTTCTCACTTTGGACAATTTTCAGTCTTTTCAAGCACTTCAATTTCATTTTGCAATACCCACGTAAACCTTTTCATTTCCATGTTTGGAACTTTGATAATTTGCTTTTTGCCACAATCATTTGCATAAAGCATACTTCACATCTGTGCATCATCAAACATACTACATTCCTCAATTAGCCTAGTTAAGAGTAGAACGGATCTCGTTCTCCATAAGCAACCGAGTAGAACGGATCTCAGTCTCCATAAGCAACTGAGTTAGATGGATCTCGGTCTCCATAAGCAACACGAGTAGAATGGATCTCAGTCTCCATAAGCAACTGAGTTAGATGGATCTCGGTCTCCATAGCAACCGAGTAGAACGGGTCTCGGTCTCCATAAGCAACCGAGTAGAACGGATCTCAGTCTCCATAAGCAACTGAGTCAGATGGATCTCAGTCTCCATAAGCAACTGAGTCAGATGGATCTTAGTCTCCATAAGCAACTGAGTTAGATGTGAAATACCCCGAACTTAAACATAAGGAGTAAAATTAATCTAATATGTATTTAAGGGCCTAATGGTACCTAATTAATACTGGTAAGGAAAAATAAATCCAAAAGAAATAAATAAACGCTCAAAAAGTGGAAAAACGCTAAATAAGCGTAAATAACCACAGGACGTATGAGACCTCGGTTAGAGTATTATATGGATTCTAAAGGTTTAATAAAACCTAATAATATGTGGGAACAACCCGAAGAAAACGGATCCAAATAATGAATTAAAACGCTAATAGAGCTTTAGAGCACGTTTTTTGAGAAAACCCGAAAACGTGACTTTAAGTGGTCAAACAGACCCGTAAAAAATTATAAATCATTAAATAATAATTATTAAGCATTTATGGAAGCTTAATAACCAATAAAAATAATAAACAAGAAAATTCCGGAAAACGGGCCCGGTTAGTGAACAGTACCTAAACCGGGTAAAGTAACGAGTGTTTTTCTGTAAAAGACGAAAAATGCTCCAACTAGTATAAATGTAGGGGGACTGATTTTTAATAGTCAAATAACTCCCTCACACACACATGTAACTAGCTAATTAAATAAGAGAGCCAAAAGCAAAAAGCAATAAAGTAGAAACTACTTTATCCCTTCCCTCTCTCCTCACTCACTCATTTCTCTACTCTCTCACCTCTCTCCTTCCTTATCCCCACCGATTTCTCCCTTCTCTTTCCTCTGGTATGGGCGATTTCTTGAAGCTCCACAAGCCTCCCATGGCTTCCCTTCTTCTACCTCATGCTCAAGCCACATTTGAGCTCCAATCACAAAAATAATTACATATTTGTAATCCCCTCATTCTCCTCTACCATTCTCTCTTTTCAAAATTCGAAAAGGATGAATTTCATCACCATGGGTTTTCCCCATTTGAAGAGAAAAGCACACCATTATGGAGCTTGGAGCCTCCTCTTTCCAACAAGGTAAGAATCTCCATGAAAGACCACACTTTCCTCCATCTCTTGGGTATAACCGATTTGTCCTCTCTCTCTCACCTTGTTTTTCCTCTTGTTTTGGAGCTTTGTTTCAACCCTCCAATGGTGGTGAGAACACCTTCTTGAACCAAGGGCTAAAACCCCTTCTAAAACTCTCCAAAGGTAAACCCTAGAAATTTCATTTCAAACACTTCAATGAATTGGCATTTATTTAGGGGTTAGTATATTAATTGTAGTGTTTTGTGTTCATTGGGTGATGGGAATGGAGCTTGGCAACTCCATTCCCCACATGGCCGATTTGGGCAAGAAAGGAAGAAGGAGGAGAAATGAGAAAGAAAGAAGGAATTAAAAGCTCAAGGTAAGAGCTCTTTACTAATGTTAAATTTTAGTGCATTAGAGTAATGGGAATGGGTAAACCAATCTAAAGAACCCAAATAATGTATTAGTAATGTAATTGTGGAAGTTTGAGTATTTGTGAATTAGTAAGTGAATTGTGGGCCTTAGAGCCAAGTGTATTGTGTATGTGCATTAGTAATGTGGATTGAGGAAGTAATGGCGTACTAAGATTTTGTATGTGTGCTGGTAGAACCCTTGTGGGTGTGGCTAGATTAGGAATGAATTTGATGAAAAATGTGAGTGTGGAGAAGTAAGGAAAGTAGGTGAACTATGGCGAAATTTTGGTAGGAATTATGTAGCTAGGAATGACTTGGTGAATGGGAGAACCAAGGTGTATATTGGATTGGGTTGATATTTTAGTAGTGATGAAGAGGTAGTTGTGGTATGAGGAACAAGAAGTGTAAAAATCTGTAGCAAAGGGTGTAAAAATGCCTTGGAGAAGTTAGGGAAAAACTAGTGTGTAGGAATTGGTAAATGAATGTTGGACTTGGGTATAGATGGTACAATTGCTTGGAAGTGAATTGGCAAAGTAAGAGGAGGTATTTGGGATGCTAGGAGTGACATTGGTAGAGGAAGTATTGGATGGTAGAATGGAGTATGAAAATCTGTAGCATAAGAGGAAAGAAAACTATTGTAAGTGTTGAAAAAAAGTGAGAGAAATTGTGTATGTGGATTTAGGAATGAGTAGGGAATTGATGGATGAACTAAGGTGTATTAAGAGGTTTATTTAGTGGTAAAACATGTGGGATTAAGTGTAGGAACAATGGGGAAGTAATGGGTAAAAGAGAGGACTGAAAACAGAAACGAAAATGGAAATACTAGGCCGGACCGAACTTGCGACCGGACTTGCAAGTTCGGTCGAGCCCAGATTTACAAAGACGGGAATGCTTCTGGAATGGACCGAACTTGCGACCGGACTTGCAAGTTCGGTCGGACCAGAAAATTCTCCCGTCAGTAACCTTCTGGAATGGACCGAACTTGCGACCGGACTTGCAAGTTCGGTCGGCCAGAAAACTTTCCGTCGAGTAAGCTACTGGAATGGACCGACCTTGCGACCGGACTTGCAAGGTCGGTCGGGCTAAAATTTTCACATACGAAACTTACTGGAATGGACCGACCTTGGGACCGGACTTGCAAGGTCGGTCGGCCCTGTAATTCTCCAGCATAATTCCTTACTGACTTGGACCGAACTTGCGACCGGACTTGCGAGTTCGGTCGAGTCAAACAAAAAAAAATTAATTAAATCAAATAATAATTATATATATATATATTATATACGTATACCCACCTATACATATGTCCATATATATGTAAGTAAACCATTGTTAAGTAACTAAAAGTAAGTAAATAAAATGTAAGTATAAGAATGTGAAGACTTAGTAAGTATGAGTTAGGAAGCGTAAGGGTAACCGAATTAAATTAACGATAGTTAGATTAATTATTCGGTTGTATGTATATCATAGGATTTGAATTGTGAACACCGGAGGAACGTTCGGATACAAGTACAACGGTTAAAGGTATGATTTCTTCATGCCCTGTATCCTAATCTGGTTACCCCGATTTGTGTGCTTATTTGACCACCTAATAAGATAAATGCATGAATCGGATTATATTGCACTTACTTGTGCTTGTTTACGTTGTTCTCGATATTTGTCTTGGACAACAGTTTGTATAATTCATGAAAATATATGATGATGATGATGTGTAATTGTACCTTGTAGTGTACTTGTATATTGTATTGTATTTGTATGGATGTGTATATGAATGATGTGTTGTGTATGTGGTTGGATGTTGACTTCTACTAATTCCTAACTACCTAACTCCTAACTTAAGTGAGTAAATTGGAATGAGTAGAAGTCCGATATAGCTTCGGCCACGCGTGAGGATGCAGAGTCACAAGAGGTTGGCTGCAATTCCTGACTCTTAAACTGGTCCGCGGCCCAAATCCCTTAAATGGGTAGCATCCGGGATTGGTGAGTCAAGTAAATCCCGGAGGTGGGACGGAGTAGTCCCAGGGCCGGAGGTCCCGACGACTTAACTTGAGTAAGAGTAAGAGTAAGTAAGTATGGATCCGTAAGTATGTATGAGTATGAGTATGTATGCGTATGTATGAAGTAACGAGTAAAAGAGTAATCTCCACCCGATTAACACGGGTGGACCAATGAAGCTAACAAGAATTGTATATTGTGTATGTAATGTGTATGTGTAATTCGGAAAAAAGGTAAGTATGTATTGAATGGTTTATGTTGTACTTCTTATATGTAATGAAGTGTATGTATGTGTGTATGTCTTGCGTAATGTATTGTAATATTATGTATAAGAGCATGTATGCATGTATGTTTGAATGAAATCAAACGCATGTATTCGACCAAGTGGTCGGCGTACCCTCACTAGTACGCGGGGTATGCGGTTATCATGCGCAGCGAAAGCTGACCCCCTAGGGGGAACGTTTTTAGTGTGCAGGTACCCGAAGCGGATGTGGTCAAGGTAAGAGACTGGCGGCACACCCTTGTACTTAGAAAGTAAGTAGTGGTGAGGAATGGGTAGATGTAGACTCTTAGTGGGTATGTATGAACTTGGAAGAGATATTATAATTGTATAAGGATCCTAGTAGACTCGGTTGGGTATATTGTATTGTATGGATTATGGGGGAGTAAGTATTGAATGGCGCATTGTTGTATTTGATTGATGAATGGAGTATGTATTATAGATGTGTAGTACTCGGGATTCGGTCCATCAGACCGATTCTGTATGTAGAATTAGTAGCCTTGTTAGTCACGTGGGTGACTAACGACATTGTATCACCCACTGTATGTAAGTATGTATCCGCTGCGTGTATCTGATGTGTAAGGAGATTGGACGGTAAGCATTGTATTAACGGTAGGGGTGTTACAAAAAGTGGTATCAGAGCGAAGTATCGCTCTGGTGACTGGAAATACCGAGTTTAGGAACACCGAGTTAGGAATTAGAAGCTTAGGGCTAAGGGCTGAGTGTTAGCATTAGAGATATGCTAGTTAGGAACTACCGGTGAGTACCGGATACCTACAATACCAGTCCCGCCCGCCGCAAACCCCACTGTATAACTTGGGAAAGGACGCCAGAGAGAAGAAAAGTCTTCTCATACTCGGGGGAACCCGATCTGGCAGTTGTGAAGCAATCACACGGTAAACAAGAACCGACATACGGTAGATTCCAAGAACTGAGAGTCCCGGAGATGGATTTCGGTTGAACCACAACACCTGCACTTAATAGCGGTAGGAAGGGCACTCCAACCATGAGGAGGCCACAACTTACAACAGCGTGGGGCGACGTGCTTAGCAGTCGTGAAACCTAGCTAGTCAACCAACAGCAGGACAGAAGCACTAACCGTGCAACGGAATGAAAAAGGGAGCAGTAACGGGACCCGAGACACAAGTCTACGGGATAGTAATACTTGAATAATACCACCAACGGTATGCTAGCCGACTAAGGACATAGTCGGAAGCGGTTAACTCCAAAACTATAATGCCATTAAGGTTGCAGTACCTGGGCAATAAGCTCAGACAACTACAAGAACAACCATGAGATACAATCCAATAGGACTACAAGCGTAGTACCTAAACGGGAAAGGCTCAGTAACCACCACAAATGTGTGGGAACGAGCCACAAGGAACGACACTAAACCAAATAGAACGGGAACCTCCAAGGAGTGGAGAAGTACCCAGATCTACGACAGTCATGTCTAGACCACCAAGAAGCTACCTAAAGGAGCGAGTATACCAATTGTAGATCAATAAGATCAAGGGAAGAGTCAACAAGACTATCAAATGCGAGTGGAAACCATACCGTGATCGGTATAGGATTACTCAAAAACCACCAGTACCATGCACTTGCCATGGCAAGTGCAGTAAGAACATGAATAGGTGAAGGAGCACTAACACGCCACAGGTACATAGTAATGTACCGTGACAGCGATGAAGCGACTACAGGAATAAACATCCTAAAACAGGAGGAATGAAACCATGGGAAGGCCTGACGGCCTGACCACTGCATTTAGAACACGCCAGTCAGCGGGAAGCTGGACTGATCAAGATTTCGAACATGGCTATGCCATGTAGGACTTCTTTCAACACCGAACTGTTATTTTTCAAAACCAAGTTTCTTTCAAAACCATAAACTTTCTTTTAAACCTTGGATTTCAAAACCAAACCAACAAAATCACGGTGAGTATCATAAAACTACGAGTGTACCCGTTACGGGATGTGGGACAACCGCACTCCGAAGGAGCTTGCGGGCCCGACATATAGTTGGGTAAGTGGTAACGTATCAATATGGTACCCCATGTATGTATACATGTAGTGTGCGACACACGGGAAGTAGTCAACTCCGTTCTACGGACCATGAGTGAGTTCAATCAGAACAGCTGGACACCTCAGACGGTCAAGTATCAAGGAACTCAGAGAATCCATCTGGAGATGAGGAATAAGAACTAGGAAGTGCAAAGAGCACATACTAGTAAGTATAGACATTGGATATGTCTCAAATATTCCAAGCAATTACCTGACAGGTGGATGGAATGCCCAGCCTAAACACATTAAGGCAAATGCCTAACGTGAACCTAACAATACTCAACAAACGGGACAGAACTCCCAAGAGCAACCCCAAGATTACCACAAGTATAATCCATCATTGAAGGGGATGTCAAACCTAGTCTTAAGCACTAGGAGCAAGTGTAAACAGTCTACCCAAGAACGGGAGACGTTATAACCCAAAAGGGGGACGACTCAAGTACGATGCACCAGACGGTACAATGGACAACATATCATAAACATTAGCCGGATGTAACGGCATGATTCAACAGCACTCAGGAGCAATCCTTGAAGGGTGTCTGAATTGCAACAGTCGAATAAAGCGTCAAGACAAGAATACAGGAGCTGGAACGAACACTCGGTTAAGACACCGAAGGGATTTCACTTAACAGGAAATGCCCTAAATTACTAGGGGGCACTAATTAACACTAGAGGGCCTAAAGGAGTCTCCTATGAACGGAAGCGTGATGTCACGACTTACCATGGAGCCCAATAATATCTCAACCTATGACGGTATACATGGCATGGAAACATGTATAAGCAGTTGCAAAGAGCATAGCTTGCAGTAATATGGCCCTAAAGCCACAAATCTGATGAGTTGTATAACCTTAAACGGTTGCAAAACCCACACCGTTGGTAACAAGACTTGCAAGGGGGATTGCCTCATACGACAAGAAATTAACAACTGGACCATAAATTTAAACCCAACATCCTGAGTGGCTTGGAGTAATAGCCAACTCAATGTCACTGTCACTAGAGCATCAGCCTAGTATACAGTTGACAGAGTTCTTAATTACCGCCATGCCTTCTGTAGCAATGGTAGCACAGAGGCATGAGAATCATGATAATGCCAACATTGGCCTAGTCCACACTTGGACACTACGAGAAACCCAAGGGAAGGTACCCCTCGTAACCGAAGACCACTAATGCGGTGATGATGTGAACCCTTAGAAAAGGCTTCCATCTACTATAACAATAAAACCACGCAATAGATATTGCCAAGGGATGATGGGATAAGGAAATGAGATTTCCAAACCATTACGACTTAAGGGAGTAAGCATACTCCATATACACCCAAACATATAGTGGACCATTGTGTAAACACCAACATAGCAAACATTGTCATTAGACCTATGAGTGGAGACAAACCCCTCAACAAGAACTTTCATTATCAATGAAAGAATACTCTCAATTGGAGAACGGGACCAGAAAACCCTTGAAGTTTCTTGGGATGTCCCGGTGACATACATACAAAAGTGAAACTACACAGCTGGAGCCTATAACCGATGCTCGGCACTGGGAAGATAATAGTAGTCAAAAGCGATCAATGTGTGTGCACATTGCACACCATGAATGACCAACGCTCAAGAGAGCTTGTAACCCGATAAACCACTTCATCCTCGGTCAACCAAGATACTTGGTGAGTTGTACCATAAATGATGATGGAATGTGAGGTAAGCTAACCTACACAGGAAACCTAAAATGGAAGAACATCTCCACATTGGGAAGATATTAATATTGTGGTATGCTACGACAACCGTTATACACACGAACATTGGAAACCCCAGGGTATTCATACCATAAGGGAATGGTGCCAATGACAATGGCAATGAGTAAAGAGAAACTACCACAGTAACAGTAAGGAGTCAGTAAAAGCAATGTTGTACAATGAGTAAGAATACGGTGCGCAACAAGCGACCGCTATGAGGAAGTAGTTATGCAATGACACGGAGTATAAGTATCACATGACACACAGAAATATTCTTTCCTATCACATAAGTGACTTACTGTCAAGCGTTTACGCCTCTGCACTCTGTATGACTGAGTGTTTTTGTATTGCACTTGTGCAGCTAATGATCTAATGGGATGGCTAGGGATATGGAGAATGTAAACCGTAGTAAACCCTTCTTTTCACCAACTGAAATACCCCGTAATTAAAAACAGTGATTAATTAGGCTAATAAGTAATTTAGAAGCTTAATTAAGTATAAATAATCATGAGGGAACAAATCCGGAAGAAAACAGATCCTTAAAATGGATTAAAACCACTAACGAACCTTAAAGCGCGTTTTTCAAGGTAACCGGGAAAACGTGTCTTTAAGCGGGTCAAATAGACTCGTAACAATTTTGGTCAAATAAATAATCATTAATAAATATTAGTGAAGCTTTAGAACCAATAAAATCAATAAAACGAGAGATTAGTAAAAACTGTCAAAAACGGGAAGTTGTGGTGGTAGAAGTATAAATAACTCAAACTAGGTGTCCAATATTGCAAATAAAATTGTAAAACCAAAAAAAACCATATGGGCTGTGAGGCTAGCCGATTTTTTCATCCCCCCACACACACCCTTAACTCTCTTTTATTTGTAAAAGACAAAGAATAAAAACCAAAAAGTAACCTATTACACTCACCTTTATTCTCTCTCTCCTCTACCATTCTCTTCTCTCACGTGAATTCCCCCTCCCTCACTCTCATTTCCTCTCTTCTTCTCCAAGCAGGCGACAACCATGGGAGCTTGAACAACACACACAAACTCCCCTTCTCTCCTCATGTAACCCCCCTTAATCTCTTCCAAAAATTATAAAAATACCACCATTGGGATCCTCTCATCAAGAGCTACATTTCTACCTTTCCAGAATTCGAAAACAACAATTTTCGTTTTTATGGGTATGTCCCATTTGGAGCTTCATGACCACCATTAGCACTACCTTCTTCTCCTTGTTCTTTTAAGGTAAAAAATCTTCTTGAAACTCCACCTTTTTCTAGCCTTTGTGGGCAAAACGAAATTTGACTAAACCCTTGTTTGGTCCCTTGTGTTCTAGCCGATTTGGCTTTGTTGGAGGGGAGGAAATATTGTTCTGAGCTAACCCAAACAGCTCCTACACCCTTGGAAGGTAAAATAAATTCTAAACCCTAAACCCTATTTAAAACTTAATAATAGTTAGGGTTAGTTTTAGTGTATTGAAATGTGTATGTATATGGGTTGTAGAGTAGAGAATTTGTGTTGCTGAACCGGTGGAGAAAGAGAGGAAGGAAGGAAGAAGCAAGAGAGAAAGAAAAAACTAGAGAAGAAAACAAGGTAATTAAGCTCATCTTTGTATAGCTTTGTAGATTGAGTATGTAACAGATTTTTAGAAGCAAAAACATGTATTGTAAAAATGGTAATGTATTGGTAGTGTAATGTGTAGGAGAATATAAGTATTTTGAATCCTTTAAAAGACATTTTAAAAACTGTTAAAACATAGTTGGGATTAGAATGTTGAGTGCAGGAATTTTGATGTTGTTTTAGTATTGGTATTGTATATGGGAGCTTGGATATGGTTGTTGTATATAAACAGGTGGGATAGTGATAATGAGAGTGTAAACAATGTGGTGAGAGTGTAAAAATGTAGGGGAGACTATGGCAAAATTTGCCTAGAATTAGAACACTTAGTGAACTAGAAACTAGGTGACTAATGTGTGTGTGTAACAGATTTTGTTTGAGGAAAATAGAGGGTAAGTTGAGAGATAGTTAATGTAGTTATAATGTATTAGAGGTGCTAGAAATGCCAATAGAAGAGGGAGATGTAGAAGAGGAGTGTAAGTGTTAAAATCTGTAGCATAATGCAACTAGAGAAGAAACTAGGTGAGTGTTGAAAAGAAACTTGGAAAAGTATGTGAGTGAATTAGTATAGAATTGTGTAAGGAGTTAAGGAGTGAACTAGGGTGTATTAAGAGGTTTAATTAGTGTTAAAACATGTGGGATTAGTGTAGGAACAATGGGGAAGTAATGGGTAAAAGAGAGGACTGAAAACAGAAATTAAATTGCAAATACTGGGCGGACCGAACTTGCGACCGGACTTGCAAGTTCGGTCGAGCCCAGATTTACAAAGACGGAAAAGCTTCTGGAATCGACCGGACTTGCGACCGGACTTGCAAGTTCGGTCGGACCAGAAAATTTTCCCGTCTGTAACCTACTGGAATCGACCGGACTTGCGACCGGACTTGCAAGTTCGGTCGAGCCAGAAAATTCACCGGTGAAACCTTCTGGAATGGACCGAACTTGCGACCGGACATGCAAGATCGGTCGGCCAGAAAAATTCCCGTAATGCAAGCTACTGGAATGGACCGAACTTGCTACCGGACTTGCAAGTTCGGTCGGGCCAGGAAAATTCGGTAATGTGAGCTACTGGAATGGACCGGACTTGCAAGGTCGGTCGCAAGTCCGGTCAAAAAAAAAATCTATTAAATAAAATATATATAAATATAACATATATATATATATATACATATATATATATATATATATATATATATGTACATGTATATAAGTATGCCAACATTAAGTAAGAAAGTAAACCTAAGGTAATGAAAAATAAGTAAGTAAAGTGTAAGTGTAAGAAGTATAAGGAATATAGTAAGTAGGAGTTAAGTTGATGATAGTTAGATTAATCATTCAATTGTATGTATATCATAGGATTTGATTTGTGACACCGGAGGACGTTCGGAAACACGTACAACGGTGAACGGTATGGATTCCTCATGCCCCGTATGCTATCTTGGTTACTCTGATTTGTGTGTTGTGTGCTAATTGATCACCAATTAAGATAAATGTACGAATCGGAGTTATCATGTTTACTCGTGAATATGTAGTGTTGTATGATGTGAATATTTCCTTAAATCTTAGTTTGTATAATTCATGAAATGTATGGATGATAATGAATGTGTGTATGTATGTTGTATTGCATTGTGACTGATTGGGAATGTGATTGGGCTTCTAACTTATTCCTAACAAGCTAACCAATCTAACTTAAATTGGTAATTAAATTGGAATGAGGAGAAGTCCGATATAGTTTCGGCCACGCGTGAGGATTGGAGTCACGAGAGGTTGGCTCCAATTCCTAACTCTTAAACTGGTCCGCGGCCCAAATCCCTTAAGTGGGTAGCATCCCGGATTGGTGAGTCAAGTAAATCCCGGAGGTGGGACGGCGTAGTCCCCACGGCCGGAGGTCCCGACGACTTAACTTGAGTATAAGTAAGTAAGTAAGAATGAGTAAGTAAAGTAAATGAAAGTAAGTAAGTGTAAGTAAGAAAAAGTAAGTAGTAGTAATGAGTAAAAGAGTAAAAGCATTCCGATTAACCCGGATGCATAATTTGGCTAACCTTGTGAAGGTAAGTAAGATGCGTGCTATTGTATTGTTGCCTTGGAATGTGTAATGTATTGAGCATGATTGTATGATGTATGTAAAGCATGTATGTATGAAATTAATGAATCGCATGTTTAGTGGACGTCAAATAGTCGGCGTGCCCTAGCTAGCACGCGGTATATGCGGAGTTTATACGCAGCGTTTGCTGAGCCCCTTGGGGCACCATTTTTACTACATGCAGGTACCCGCGATGGATGAAGATGTGAAGACTTAGTTCTAGTCCTTTTATCTTCTTTTGGATTGTAAACACTGAATTATGATTGGTGTACTGAGTAGTACATGGCTATAGTTTTTGATTAGCCGGTGTACCATGGGGTACACCTTTTTGGGATACTGTGAAGAGATTCTAATTGGTATAGATGAGTAGTTGGTAAACTCATTCTTTTGGGAAGATTGGTAAGGATGTAATTCAATACTTTAAATACTCGGTGATCCAAGAATTGTAAGTATGTTATGTTTTGGTAATGGTAAGTATTGTTTTGGTAGCTCGGTATATTATGTTCATCAGACCGTTACTGTAAGTAGCATAGCCTAGCTAGCCGTACGGGCGGTTAGCGGCGTTGTATCACCCGCCGTAGTAAGTAGTATTTCCGCTGCGAGTAACTCTGGATTATGGGACGATTGGACGGTAAGCATAGGATTAGCGGTTGGGTTGTTACAAAAGTGGTATCAGAGCGTAGTAACGCTCTGATGTCGTTAGTTACCGAGCATAGGGGATTACCGAGTTAGGATTTCAACCGTCTCAAGACGGATACTTAGAAACCTAACTAGGAACTACCGTTGTTAACAACGGATACCTTGACGTTCCTAGGAACGATACCTTGCTTTAATTCCAAGACCTTTGAGTCATATCTTGCAAAGCCTAATGAAACTGTTAAATATTCAGATGTCAGGAAGAGGCCAGGTTGCCCTAGAGGAGGGGGCAATGACGGACCGGCGCGCAGACGATAGCTGAGATCGTCGCCGCCACGGTAGCGCAAATGCTACCACAAGTAATCCAAGCTGTGCAACAAACTCAGCAAAACCAACAGAACCAAGCGGGGCCAATCCCTCCCCCGCCACCCAGAGAAGCGAACTGGGTAAAAGCTGTAGCGGAACTCCGCCCTCCTTGCTTTAGGGGCGAGAGTGATCCGGCTAAGCTCGAGGCCTACATCTCCGAGATGGAGACGGCTTTCGTAACCCTCGAAGCTCCTGCTGGAGTTCGAGTCAGAGTAGCAGCCTACTACCTCAAAGATGCAGCCATGGATTGGTGGAAGCTAGTCAAGCACGAGCACGTCAACGACCCCACATTCGATTGGGAGTCCTTTGCATCTCTCCTCCGTTCAAATACTATCCGGAGCATGTGAAAACTAAGAAAAGGCTAGAGCTGGACGCCTTGAAGATGACAGAGAAGATGTCTGTCGATGAGTACTACCGCACCTTACCTCCATTCTCCGTCTCCTCCCTGATCTAGGATACACCGGCCAGGTGTTGGTCGATCGCTTCTATGGCGGTCTGAGCCATCGCCTACGGTACGGTATGGGCTACACGAGATTTATCTCCCTTCAGGTAAATATCAGTTAACCCTTAGTATCACTTCAATTCCCTAAATTCCTTGAACTCTTTGAATCTTTCCTTATCTTTTCCTAAATGAGAATCCCGGCTAATACCTGAGATTTCAGGAGTGTTATCACGCGGCTTCTCGCGTTGAAATCACTTGCCAATTAAGGGACGAAGAGACCGCGCTGAAGCGCAAAGCCAATAACAAAAACACCAGTACTGAGGAGCAGAACCAGGGGAAGAGCTGGAAAAAGAAGAAGGGGAATTTCTTTCAGTAATCCAAAAGAAATCCCCAGGTGAGAGCAGTGCCCATGCTGAGCAGGACAAACCAGTTGAGCTTCTTTAGCTTGGTTATTCTGCACCGGTGGCAGCAAAGCCACTGAGATCACACCCACCAAAGGGTAAACTTCTATCCCTAAATCGTAAACGTACAAGTAATGTATCTAGTATATCCACACACACATGTGCTAACCCTCTAACCTCAGGTTCTAGCTCCGGTGTCACCAAAACCTTCTCCGATGGCCGCACCTATGTGTGCAGGAAATGCAACCAGGACCATCCTGGTAAGGACTGTTATGGGAGGGAAATCAAGTGCTATAGCTGCCAAAAACCCGGTCACACAGCCAATAGATGCCCAGAGAGAACCAAGCCAAAGGGGAACTTCCAGAACTACAAACAGAGGGAAGGCAAGGAGGTTGCATCTGGCGATGCACCAGCCAGCAGCCACCACAGGGACAGGGATCCCGGGGACCTCCGAGGGGTGCACGTCAGAGGCAGCCTGTCCTTCACGTGATAGACCGTGACGGGTCCGGTTCTAAGTCCGGCCCAGGTAATAATCTAAACCTTTAATCCTTGAAGTAGCATGTCTAAGTAGTAGCGTAACCGTTTGGATGAATGCATGATGAGTAAATAAATGAAGTGTGTATTAAGCATGAAATAAAGTAGTTGAAACTAGTACTCACCGTAGACGAAATTTGTAACCATAGGAAGCTTTAGTATCTGTTACCCGATACCGGTAAACTTGAATCAAGAAGAGATCGACATCACCAACCACGACTACACCAACGAACAGTGTTAGGTCATCCGACCAGGTATGATCTTATTAAGGGGATACCTGACACCAGAAGCACAAATCTCAATCATTCGATGATGCAACGAGCTAGGAACGGGTCAAGGTGGATTTTACACATCCGAATTCCCGGTGGAGCGGAAGATGAAGCTAAAATGATGTGCTTGGGAAAGGACTGGAATCCTTATACCAAGACATACCAGGAGACACGAACACAAGATGGAGCGACGCCGCCGACAATACCACCAGAGTTTCAGACACTCGTCACACAAGCAGTAGAACTTGCACGACAATGTGAACATGAACCGATCCCCGCACTTGAAGCGGACCTCTGTATCGTCAACTTCTACGAGAAAGAAGGACGACTTGGGTTACACCAAGACAAGGACGAGACAGCGGAATCTCTTGAGCAAGGAGTGCCCGTAGTGTCTTGGTCCATTGGTGATGACGCCGTATTCCTGTATAGTGAGCAGAAGCGTGTGGACCTCGCACAGAAACTGGTATTGAGATCAGAGATGTCCTAATCATGGGTGGGAACTCTACGATGCTGTATCACGGGATCAACAAGATCAAGTTGAATACGGCACTGCGGTGCAATAATCAATGCCACACACATGAAACCAGGACGCCTGAACCTTACCTTTAGGAAGATTAAATTCATAGTATCATGTAATCTATTAGTAACGTGTATTAGAGACATGGTATTTATGATGGTTGGTTTATCAATAAGAGCAGTGTTGATTTAATTCCACTTGTGTCCACCATCAATACTTATCCAATTGTGAATCCAATAGGTTGTGGACTTGGTACCGAAGGTAACCTGAGCATCCTCACCGAAGCACAAGCCGGCAGAAGCGGCACCATCTTAACGGTAACATTCCCAGTAAATGGCATTGATGCCAATGTGTTATTCGACTCCGGCGCCTCTCACACTTTCGTATCACCATCCTTTGTGAAGAGGTTGAAGCTAGATGCGGATGAGCTACCGAACTTCATGGTTACTCTCCCATCGAAGGAGCGAGTAAAGTGCACCAAGTATTATCAATCAGCCACAATCCAAATCAAAGGCGAATCGTTTCCCATTTCCTTCATCGAATTCAATGGATTGGGATTTGACTTAATCATTAGAATGAATTGGTTGGAGCGGCACAAGGGTAGAATCCTCTACGCCGAGCATCGATTGCTGCTCAAGAGTCCTTCTGGGGTTACAGTATCTTACCGCCAGAGACCTAGAGAGCCTTCAACCATAGTCATATCTGCCATGGCTATATACCGGGAGCTCAGAAAGGGCCAAGAAGTATATCTGTGTTATGTACAAGACCTGGAGAGAGATCCAGAGTTCAGTGAGATGTACCGATTGTATCCGAATTTCCCGATGTATTCCCTAAGGAGCTACCCGGCATGCCACCTCCGAGAGCAGTGGAATTTGAAATTGATCTCCTGCCAGGTACCGGTCTCATTGCTAGGGCACCGTACCGTATGGCACCTGCTGAAATGACCGAATTAAAAGAGCAGTTAAGAGACCTTCTAGACAAAGGGTTTATACGCCCGAGCGTATCACCCTGGGGAGCACCGGTCCTCTTTGTGAAGAAGAAGGACGGTAGTCTCCGACTATGTATTGACTACCGCGAGCTGAATGCGGTCACAGTCAAAAATAAATACCCATTGCCACGCATCGACGACCTATTTGATCAGCTGAAAGGAGCATCAGTCTTCTCCAAGATTGACCTCCGTTCTGGGTATCATCAAATTGCAATCAAAGAGCAAGACATCGAGAAAACGGCATTCCGTACCAGATATGGCCACTACGAATTCACGGTGATGCCATTCGGTTTGTCAAACGCACCAGCTAAATTCATGGACCTCATGAATCGTTTATTCAATGAGCAGTTGGACACTTCAGTGGTTGTCTTCATCGACGACATACTTGTATATTCCAAATCACCAGAGGAACATGAAACCCACTTGAGGAAAGTACTAGAGACACTGCGCGAGAACCAGCTGTATGCGAAGTTCTCCAAATGCTAGTTCTGGCTTGATCAGGTATCATTCCTTGGACATGTCATCTCGAGCGCAGGAATCTCAGTTGACCCTTCTAAGATAGAAGCTGTACGATCATGGCCTAGACCCATGACTGTTACCGACATTAGGAGCTTTCTTGGTCTAGCCGGTTACTACCGGAGATTTGTAAGGGACTTCTCGAAAGTCGCTAAGCCCATGACTAAATTGATGATGAAAGATGCACCGTTTGTATGGACACACGAGTGCGAGTTATCATTTCAGAAACTTAAAGACTCATTGACCTCAGCGCCCGTCCTTACTCTTCTAGAGGGCACAGAGGGATTTGAGGTATACTGTGATGCATCAGGCAAAGGAATGGAATGCATACTCATGCAGCATGGCAAGGTAGTTGCTTATGCCTCCCGCCAGCTGAAAAAGCTTGAGGAGAATTACCCGACACACGACTTAGAGTTAGGAGCCATTGTCTTCGCCTTGAAGATATGGCGACACTATCTCTATGGGGTAAGCATCACCATCTACTCCGACCATAAGAGCTTACAGTATGTATTCACTCAGAAAGAACTGAATTTGAGACAGAGAAGATGGATGGAATTTCTTTCAGATTATGACATCAACTTGCAGTATAAGGAAGGGAAGGCAAACATTGTAGCCGATGCCCTGAGCCGTCGAGCACACTCGCTCCATTCGCTACTCGCTTCTTCTAGCTTGGTTGACGAGGTGCGAGACGCTCAGCTGAGCGACCCTTACCTAACCGAAATCAGACAAAAGATCGAGAATGGTACATTCGAGAAGAAAAAGTATGATTTTAAGCTACACGAAGATGGTTTGATTCGGTTGAATGGCAGGCTATGCGTCCCCCGAAGCAATGCGAGCTAAGGGATCGCATCCTGCGAGAGTCACACTGTTCCACATTGTCAGTCCATCCGGGAGCCTCCAAGATGTACAAAGACATGAAGAGGTACTTCTAGTGGTCTGGAATGAAATCAGATGTGACAGAAATTGTATTGAGATGCTTAACATGCCAAAAGGTGAAGTTTGAACATCGTAGACCGGGCGGAATGGTACAATCTATGCCAGTTCCGGAGTGGAAATTTCATGATATCTCCATGGATTTTGTTGTAGGACTCCCACCTGCCAAGGGAGGACTCAACATGATCTGGGTTGTAGTCGATCGCCTTACCAAGGTTGTCAGATTCATACCGATGAAGGACACCTGGAAGATAGTGAAGCTAGCTGAGCTATTCGACAAGGAGATTATCAGACACACGGAGTCCCTAAGACTATAGTATCTGACCGCGACACCAGATTTCTTTCGAGATACTGGAGAGCTACAAGGGAAGCGTTGGGTACAGAATTGAAGTTGAGTACCGCCTTCCATCCTCAGACCGACGGTCAGACAGAAAGAACCATCTAGACACTGGAGGACATGCTTCGGGCATGTGCCTTAGACTTTCAGGGGAGTTGGTTAGATAAGCTTCATCTTATCGAGTTCTCGTATAATAATAGTTATACGCGCCTTGATTAAGATGTCGCCTTTCCAAGCTCTATACGGTAGACCTTGCCGTACACCCTTGTGTTGGGATGAGTCAAGTGAAGCGGCATAATAGGACCGGAGTATCTTGAGCAAGTGCAAGCTGAAGTGCGCAGCAAATTCGAGCTAACATGAAGGCAGCCCAAGATAGACAGAAATCCTATGCGGATGTGCGACGACGCGACCTTGAGTTCGCCGTGGGCGACCAAGTGTTTCTGCGCGTTTCACCTATGAAGGGTGTCTTCAGATTTGGCCAGAAGGGCAAGCTTAGCCCAAATTTGTAGGGCCGTACACTATCACCGAAAGAGTTGGATCCGTAGCCTACAGGTTAGCATTACCTGAGGACTTGGGGCGTGTCCATGATGTATTTCATGTGTCCCAACTCAAGAAGTACATTGCTGATCCTTCTCACGTCTTAGAGCCTGAGAGACTATTCATCGAGCCGACTATGCGATATGTTGAAACCCCAGTGAGAATCCTGGATAGGAAGACCAGAGACACTCGCCATAAGTCTATACGAATGGTGAAGGTCCTATGGTCAAACCATGATGTCAAAGAAGCGACATGGGAGCTGGAAGATGCCATGAAGGCTAACTACCCGCAGTTATTCTAAATACTAGATAGTCTAGTATTTCGCAATACGGGTACGGGTCGTACCCCTTTTAAGGGGGGTAGAGAGCCTTTTGCTTTTACATTGCTTCGGGTAAGCATTGCTTAGTGTGTAGGTATTGTAATAGATTTTGTATGGCACATGTAGTGTAAGTGAATTTGGTATGTGTATGTATGTGTAATGTGTGGCATGAATGTATTGTATGATGGATGATGTTTGTGTAATGTGTATTGTGGATTGGAATGGTATGCATGAAAATGTTGAATTGTGTATGGGAATTGGGTATTATGCTTGAAGTGTGTATGTTTGCAATGAGGAATGGAGTAAACACCTCATAGGTGGTAGTAAGACACATTAGTGCAATCGGTTTGCCTAATGAGTAGAATTACTAAACTATTAACCTTGAGCAACTTTGAGGGCAAAGTTTCTTAAGGGGGGTAGATTGAAATACCCCGTAATTAAAAACAGTGATTAATTAGGCTAATAAGTAATTTAGAAGCTTAATTAAGTATAAATAATCATGAGGGAACAAATCCCGAAGAAAACGGATCCTTAAAATGGATTAAAACCACTAACGAACCTTAAAGCGCGTTTTTCGAGGTAACCGGGAAAACGTGTCTTTAAGCGGGTCAAATAGACTCGTAACAATTTGGTCAACTAATAATCATTAATAAATATTAGTGAAGCTTTAGAACCAATAAAATCAATAAAACGAGATTAGTAAAAACTCAAAAACGGGAAGTTGTGGGGTAGAAGTATAAATAACTCAAACTAGTGTGTCCAATATTGCAAATAAATTGTAAAACCCATATGGGCTGTAGAGCTAGCCGATTTTCATCCCCCACACACACACACCTTAACTCTCTTTTATTTGTAAAAGACAAAAGAATTAAAAACCAAAAAGTAACCTATTACACTCACCTTTATTCTCTCTCTCCTCTACCATTCTCTTCTCTCACGTGAATTCCCCCTCCCTCACTCTCTCATTTCCTCTCTTCTTCTCAAGCAGGCGACAGCCATGGGAGCTAGAACAAACACACACAAACTCCCCTTCTCTCCTCTTGTAACCCCCTTAATCTCTTCCAAAAATTATAAAAATACCACCATTGGAATCCTCTCATCAAGAGCTACATTTCTACCTTTCCAGAATTCGAAAACAACAATTTCGTTTTTATGGGTATGTCCCATTTGGAGCTTCAAGACCACCATTAGCACCACCTTCTTCTCCTTGTTCTTTTAAGGTAAAAATCTTCTTGAAACTCCACCTTTTTCTAGCCTTTGTGGGCAAAACGAAATTTGACTAAACCCTTGTTTGGTCCCTTGTGTTCTAGCCGATTTGGCTTTGTTGGAGGGGAGGAAATATTGTTCTGAGCTAACCCAAACAGCTCCTACACCCTTGGAAGGTAAAATAAATTATAAACCCTAAAACCTATTTAAAACTTAATAATAGTTAGGGTTAGTTTTAGTGTATTGAAATGTGTATGTATATGGGTTGTAGAGTAGAGAATTTGTGTTTGCTGAACCGGTGGAGAAAGAGAGGAAGGAAGAAGCAAGAAGAGAAAGAAACTAGAAGAAGAAAACAAGGTAATTAAGCTCATCTTTATATAGCTTTGTAGATGAGTATGTAACAGATTTTTTGAAGCAAAAACATGTATTGTAAAAATGGTAATGTATTGGTAGTGTAATGTGTAGGAGAATAAAGTATTTTGAATCCTTAAAAGACATTTTAAAAACTGTTAAAACATAGTAGGGATTGGAATGTTGAGTGCATGAATTTTGATGTTGTTTTGTTTTAGTATGGTATTGTATATGGGAGCTTGATATGGTTGTTGTATATAAACAGGTGGGATAGTGATAATGAGAGTGTAAACAATGTGGTGAGAGTGTAAAAATGTAGGGGAGACTATGGCAAAATTTGACTAGAATTAGAACACTTAGTGAACTAGAAACTAGGTGACTAATGTGTGTGTGTAACAGATTTTGTTTGAGGAAAATAGAGGGTAAGTTGAGAGATAGTTAATGTAGTTATAATGTATTAGAGGTGCTAGAAATGCCAATAGAAGAGGGAGATGTAGAAGAGGAGTGTAAGTGTTAAAATCTGTAGCATAATGCAACTAGAGAAGAAACTAGGTGAGTGTTGAAAAGAAACTTGGAAAAGTATGTGAGTGAATTAGTATAGAATTGTGTAAGGAGTTAAGGAGTGAACTAGGGTGTATTAAGAGGTTTAATTAGTGTTAAAACATGTGGGATTATGTGTAGGAACAATGGGGAAGTAATGGGTAAAAGAGAGGACTGAAAACAGAAATTAAAATGCAAATACTGGGGCGGACCGAACTTGCGACCGGACTTGCAAGTTCGGTCGAGCCCGGATTTACGAAGACGGAAAAGCTTCTGGAATCGACCGGACTTGCGACCGGACTTGCAAGTTCGGTCGGACCAGAAAATTTCCGTCTGTAACCTACTGGAATCGACCGGACTTGCGACCGGACTTGCAAGTTCGGTCGAGCCAAAAAATTCACCGGTGAAACCTTCTGGAATGGACCGAACTTGCGACCGGACATGCAAGATCGGTCGGCCAGAAAATTCCCGTAATGCAAGCTACTGGAATGGACCGAACTTGCGACCGGACTTGCAAGTTCGGTCGGGCCAGGAAAATTCAGTAATATGAGCTACTGGAATGGACCGGACTTGCAAGGTCGGTCGCAAGTCGGTCCGGTCAAAAAAAAAATTTTATTAATAAATATATATATATATATATATATGTACATGTATATAAGTATGCCAACATTAAGTAAGAAAGTAAACTAAGGTAAGAAAAATAAGTATGTAAAGTGTAAGTGTAAGAAGTATAAGGACATAGTAAGTAGGAGTTAAGTTGATGATAGTTAGATTAATCATTCAATTGTATGCATATCATAGGATTTGATTTGTGACACCGGAGGACGTTCGGAAACACGTACAACGGTGAACGGTATGGATTCCTCATGCCCCGTATGCTATCTTGGTTACTCTGATTTGTGTGTCGTGTGCTAATTGATCACCAAATAAGATAAATGCATGAATCGGAGTTATCATGTTTACTCGTGAATATGTAGTGTTGTATGATGTGAATATTTCCTTAAATCTTAGTTTGTATAATTCATGAAATGTATGGATGATAATGAATGTGTGTATGTATGTTGTATTGCATTGTGACCGATTGTGAATGTGATTGGGCTTCTAACTTATTCCAACAAGCTAACCAATCTAACTTAAATTGGTAATTAAATTGGAATGAGTAGAAGTCCGATATAGTTTCGGCCACGCGTGAGGATGCGGAGTCACGAGAGGTTCGCTCCAATTCCTGACTCTTAAACTGGTCCGCGGCCCAAATCCCTTAAGTGGGTAGCATCCCGGATTGGTGAGTCAAGTAAATCCCGGAGGTCGGACGGCATAGTCCCCAGGGCCGGAGGTCCCGACGACTTAACTTGAGTATAGTAAGTAGTAGTAAGAATGAGTAAGTAAAGTAAATGAAAGTAAGTAAGTGTAAGTAAGAAAAAGTAAGTAATGAGTAAACGAGTAAAATCATTCCGATTCAACCCGGATGCATAATTTGGCTAACCTTGTGAAGGTAAGTAAGATGCGTGCTATTGTATTGTTGCCTTGGAAGGTGTAAGGTATTGAGCATGATTGTATGATGTAAGTAAAGCATGGATGGATGGAAATTAATGAAATCGATGTTTAGTGGACGTCAAATAGTCGGCGTGCCCTAGCTAGCCGCGGTTATATGCGGAGTTTATACGCAGCGTTTGCTGAGCCCCTTGGGGCACCATTTTTACTACACGCAGGTACCCGCGAGGGATGAAGATGTGGAGACTTAGTTCTAGTCCTTTATCTTCTTTTTGGATTGTAAACACTGAATTATGATGGTGTACTGAGTAGTACATGGCTATAGTTTTTGATTAGCCGGTGTACCATGGGGTACACCTTTTTGGGATACTGTGAAGAGATTCTAATTGGTGTAGATGAGTAGTTGGTAAACTCATTCTTTTGGGAAGATTGGTAAAGGATGTAATTCAATACTTTAAATACTCGGTGATCCAAGAATTATAAGTATGTTATGTTTCGGTAATGGTAAGTATTGTTTTAGTAGCTCGGTAGATTATGTTCATCAGACCGTTACTGTAAGTAGCATAGCCTAGCTAGCCGTAAGGGCGGTTAGCGGCGTTGTATCACCCGCCGTAGTAAGTAGTATTTCCGCTGCGAGTAACTCTGGATTATGGGACGATAGGACGGTAACAGCGGTAGATTAGCGGTTGGGGTGTTACACCAACAGACATGGCACAAGCCAATTAAGCAAGCTTAGCAACAAACCGTGCGGCCTAAGGCCAAAGAAGCACGAAGAGTGCGAAACACACTAACAATCATAGATGTGAATTCCAATGGAATAAAAGGTGAAAGGAGACTTAAGAAAGTCACTAGGACCGACGCATATCAATGCAAGGTCATACAAGTAAAGGACACTTGTCCGAACCAGAAGAACTTGATAACTTGGAAACTAGTGACAACAGAGGAAGCACTACATCTGAGTAGTGACTTAACCTCGCCCGACACTAGTCGGAAGAGCTTAGCGAATGATTTGGAAGACAAATAGTGTGTATACTAGATTGCCATAGAGCTGGATATAAACCTACAACTCATTGAGTTCAAACACGGTAAAAGAATACCGCATTTGTTTAGTAAACCTTATTCCCATAATAGATGGATAAGAAGGTGATGTATAGCACATTAATGATAACACGAAGGGTAAGTAACCCAAGCTATCAGGGTCGCGCAGCAGAAGCTAGTGGGCCCTAGCTAGGAGGCAATATACCTAGTAAGTATAATAGAATGGCTGTTAATACCTTGAAGCCGGTTAGGCTAGAACCGAATCAATAATGAGTAAATAAACTCATATAGGAATTCTTGGTGCAAAGACTAAACCATTGGTATGGTTAAGACCCTTTGACCAGAGCATAGTATATAGTATACAGCAGTGAAGCTAAACGCTTCGGATTGCCCGAATTAAATAACCAATGTTTAATATTAACATATGGGAGATTACGTGGGCGTAATCCCTTTTAGGGGGGGTAGAGCGAAACCGCTTAATGTAAGTTTTGTGAATAAAACACATAAACCATAATGTGCATAGCACAAATGAGAACCAAATTGATGATTGATACTATGTTAAATAAACATAAGTACTCATTCACATTGTAATTATGGTAATTAGGCATTAGACATGCAAATACCATAGGAGGAGTATACCCATCTTGTAACACCAATGTAAGAGTATTAGTAAAAGAAAAGTAATGAGTAGTGGACGGAGCCCCACAAGTATTGTAACCTTTGAAGAAGTAGTACGAAATGAATGAGGATAGTAGATGAATGAAGTTTATGAGTAGTGGAATCGTAAGTAAAATATTTGAAACAATTGAAGGCAACTAAATCTTAGAAGTGTAGTATTCCTTAGTTAGAATATAGGAGATGATGGTGAGTAATGGATGGAAGTAGTGAAGGTTGATGAAGTGAGAATTTAGGTATCGAATCATGGAGTAAAACATTTGGGGAAGTAGAGTGAGGATGATCGATGGATTGATTCCATCCTTTGGAGATGTATGAATTCGTAATCACGACTAGAAAGAATAAAAAGATAGAAAATGAAAACAATTAAATTATTTGTTTGACTGAACCTGATGAGGGAAGTCGAACTTGATCCTGATCAGATCAAGGGAAACCGAACACAAATTGGGGTGGAAAGATAGTTCAACACTGATGCTGATCACATCAGGGTCGAATGATTCTTGAAGCTCCCCTCAAGTGGTCACAAGAATCACACATAGGATAGAAGTAATGAACATAATTGGAATCTGGAGTTGTATGTTTAGAAGGATTTCTATGTAGCCGTGGGGAGGAGTTTCCATAGACTGGAGACTAAGTATTGCTAGAAGCTTATACCGGAGAAGATAGTGGTGTAGCAGGTGTATGAATTCAAGGGCAGCGGGACATAGAGTGAGTCTTGTGTCTAGATGACCTGAGTGCCTGCGGGATCGTAATGTGTATTGCATTGCTTTGGGGATAGCTTTGCATTGTGTGAATGTATAAATGTTGTAATAAGAAACCGGATGGTTGGTAGTAATGCAGATTGGAGTAACTATAGTACATTGGTATGGTATGGTATGTAGGGAACCTGAGTAATGGATTTGGGAAGTGTAAGGAGGAAGAAGGCATGGCTTTGGTATTAGACACGTAAGAATGAGTAAGCATTGTAAACCCATAACCTCGAACAACATTGAGGACAAAGTTCCTAAGGGGGGTAGATTGAAATACCCCGAACTTAAACATAAGGATTAAAATTAATCTAATATGTATTTAAGGGCATAATGGTACCTAATTAATATTGGTAAGGAAAAATAAATCCAAAAGAAATAAATAAACGCTCAAAAGCGGAAAACGCAAAATAAGCGTTAAATAACCACAGGAGGTATGAGACCTCGGTTAGAGTATTATATGGATTCTAAAGGTTTAATAAAACCTAAATAATATGTGGGAACAACTCCTGAAGAAAACGGATCCAAATAATGAATTAAAAACGCTAATAGAGCTTTAGAGCACGTTTTTCGAGAAAACCCAAAAACGTGACTTTAAGTGGTCAAACGGACCCGTAAAAATTATAAATCATTAAATAATTATTATTAAGCATTTATGGAAGCTTTATAACCAATAAAAATAATTAAACAAGAAAATTCCGGAAAACGGGCCCGGTTAGTGAACAGTACCTAAATCGGGTAAAGTAACGAGCGTTTTCTGTAAAAGACGAAAAACGCTCCAACTAGTATAACTGTAGGGGGACCGATTTTAATAGTCAAATAACTCCCTCCACACACATGTAACTAGCTAATTAAATAAGAGTGCCAAAAGCAAAAAGCAATAAAGTAGAAACTACTTTATCCCTTCCCTCTCTCCTCACTCACTCATTTCTCTACTCTCTCACCTCTCTCCTTCTTATCCCCACCGATTTCTCTCTTCTCTTTCCTCTGGTATAGGCGATTTCTTGAAGCTCCACATGTAACACCCCTACTAATCCTGCTCCTAAAAATAATATAATCGCAGCGGTAAATAACAGATTGTCGTTTTAATGGTGTCATAGTTATCACTCGCCCATACGGGTGATAACGAGGTACCTGATAATCAACATGCGAAACGTGTTCCCGCAGTGACCACAAGAGATAGATAGTAGTACTTAAACAATTTAAAAAAACAAACAACCCAATTATTACAGACCGTGAGCATCTAAACCAAATACACCTCGGTTAAACAACCCGAGTCCAAAACAACCTGAGTATCACACCGTACCAAGTCTAATCCAACAGTAATATCACAATAGTCACGCATCGCTGCGACCCCCCAGCTAGTCTCCTGCAATAAAGATGGTTTGTGGTATGGAATCAGCCCCTGCTGAGTATGTCATCACATGCCCCGTCATGCCCCCAAAGACCCCTCAATTATTTGGTCGAGAGCATGAGGTTCATTACATGCAATACCATTTTAATATTTAAAACTGTAAAACAATTAACAGTAATATCCATACAATAACACAACCATCAACATATATAATACAACCACAAGTATAACCAATGAAACAACCAAGCGAAACAACGAGAATAATAAACAAGTACTAGTTCTCGTCCATGGTGAAGAAACCAATATCGTTCGCCACTGTATAATTCTTAACTGTATTATTTGTTCAGTTATACCTAGTGACAATCGTTAAAACGACATGTCTCTAGTTACCCATATATTATGGCGGGTCACCCACGGCAGTAGCCACTCCAACGGTAGAGTCTCCGACCAACGAGCCATTCTAGCTCACGGGAAATTTTCTTGATACTTGCGGACCCGTACGCGGACATCCTGGTATCGTTTTTGTGATCACAGCGCGCACCAAGAGCCACATCCTCCTGGCTTTACTTCCTTTCCATTAATTAATTATACCATCGCATCGCATTACCATTTTTTTTCCTAACACAGCAGACTAAGGTCATTAGTCCAATTCAGAGTCTGTAAACTCGGGATCTAGTGTTACATACGAGAGCAGCGTTCAGAAAGGCCAATGCTCCGTATAAAAGTCTCGGATAATATGTATATCTTATTATCCTTATGCTACAACGTTTTTCTGACGATTCTTATATTTCATATAAGATAGCACCATAGCCGCTAGTTCGTTTTGTATATATTGGTCCATATATACGAACCGATACTGTTAACTCAACAACAGTGATAATAAGCAGCTATAAATATACCATTCATGCATATTAATTATCACATTCAGACAAACAATCTTATCACAGATCACACAGAAGTCTGAACTGAGGAAGCCCTCAGAGACAATCAGAGACACATAACAACATACCGTTCACCCTGATGTATTACGGTGGAGTATGAATCAGCGAGATCCTATGCTCCTTGTGTAGTCTCTAACAGTCTAAACAATACATAATGCTACTGATTAGCATACCGTATAACAACACAATTCTACGGTACCCCGTACCGTCACTAACACCTCCTGGTTACCCCCCGTTATTAGCTATCAACATTTGTCGGGTTTTAGGTTTAACTCGAGATTGGAAAAGTGTTATATTACATGCGTAGTTTGTCTTGTATATTAATATACTTATTGTTGAACTCCTTATCGCATGTGACTTAACTCACCCTTGTATGTCGTATAGTTTATTTCATTATTGCATGTGTGATCCTTTGTCATGCATTATGCATCTCACCTTAGTATTTATTTTCCTAAGGTTTGTCTCTTTTTTTTATAAATTCAATGTGGTATAATTCATTTGTAAACAATACTTTGAATGTATAAATTCTTATTATCCCATGTATACTCCTAACATTAGAATTCCACATCTAATGTTTGTAATTCTTTTCCCTTTTATCATATGTCATTTTTCATTATGAAAACACATGGTCATTAAACCATATTATATTTTTCCACCATAACATATATTTATTTATGTGTATGTATTATGGAACTATTTCTTATATGGTAAGTCTTATAATATATATTCATTCTTTCTAATGAATACCTCTTATATTATAAATGTTACAATCCTTATAACATCAAAACCATATATAAATTCCATTTAAAATATTAATATTTCCGAATAGCACCTATGTTCTTAAATATTTACAAAACCCACCACTTAGTTAATATAATGTTACATTATTGTTATATAACATATCTTATGACATTTAGTCATTTTAAAACAATTATAACCTATAGTTATATTTTGTTTATAAAATACCAAATAGCCCCTTATATTTTCGGTTTCCATTTTACACCACTAAAATTCTATAAATCACAATTCCATCCCAATTTATAATACATAGTTTTCTAATTCCTTAAACCATATATTATACATATATCTTTCTAAAACCTTATATATCATTTCAAAAATTACCAAACTGTACCAAAAGGTTATTAATATTATTCCTAACCTTATACTCCTTTTAAATCTCGGTTTTCACCCCTTTGTTACCCATTTGTAACAATGTTATAAAGTATCTTATATTATACTTATATAACTCATATAAAAACTCCACATTTAACCAAATAAATTTCTAAAAATTCCTAAAACCTAAGGTTTGTACTAAACTCCATTTAGTACCCCAAGTTTTCGGAAATTACATTATAGCCCCATCTCTTTTAAATCTTTGACAAATTAATACTTATCTTAATATAAGGTAGTTTTTTAATTTCTTAAATTTTCCAAACTTGGTCAAAGTCTACTATATAGTCAATTTGACTTCTAATACCAAATGGGAACCAATTTTTCGGTAATCACTAATAATAACCAATAATTTTCTATTTTTACAATTTTGACCCAAAACTTTATAAAATGTTATAATTTTTATTAAATTCATTTAAAAACCCTAAATTGCTCTAAATTAAGCCCACGGCTTTCTAATTTCCTAGTAATTACGAATTGGCCCCAATTTCAATATAAGCATAAATAAAACTAAATAAGCTTATAAACTAAAATTAAAATGGCCTAATGACATGGTCTTATTACAACCTTGAACGTGCAAAATAAATTACACAATAAATGTCTCAAAAATAGCAATATTCTCGGCCTCACTTGTAACACCCCTACTACGCACATAACTATACTTGGAATCGCAGCGGAAAATAAACAACTAAACGGTAACTAAACGATTGGTGCCACAATCCGTCAACCACCCACGTGGCTAACAAGGCTGAATAAATACAATCGTACCGGTCTGATGATCAGACTCCCGAGCATAGAACTAACAACCATATATATAACAATATAATACCGAGTATTTACATAAATCCTTCACGTATACTTCACTGTAAACCGTCACCAACAAGTATATAATACGCCACGGGTGCACAGGCGTAACCCGGGCAAACATCCAAAAGTACTTCAAAGTAAACTACTCTCTAGGACCTAGAGCCACTCTGCCTCTTCGATCCTCATCCTGCAATAAAAATATGGAGCCCCCGAGGGGGTCAGCACCTTTGCTGGTATGGCTAACGCGCAGCCCATCGGCTACCGGGATACGCGCAACCAATTGTCATGATGACATGATATACATTTTAAAACACACAACATATACAATATAACAATAACAGGGTATTGTACACATCTTAACACACATCACAAACATACAAATCCTTTTGGGAGAGAACCAACACAGTTAGTCCCCATTGAGAGCTTCGAGAATGTTGCCACGCTCATACTTAGCTCGTTACACAACTCGTTACCGTCCGGTTAGATTGAACGGTTAACTTAACACAAGGTGCCCCGGATATAGTGATCCAAGCACACCGAAACAAAACACATAGTATGCCCCTGTGGCCCGACGTGAGTCAGTAAAATAGCCTTGGTTAAGCTAAAGGGAAGGTTAGAAACCAAATTGGAAACTTAACCATAACATACAGAGAGAATCGAACCGGTTATGACATCGACTCCCATACTCACACGCGTGGCCGGAACAGACCGGACTCCTCACTTCCCCCGTTAGCCCATGTTAGTAGTTCAACATTGAGCACATCAACAATTTACAATAATAGGTCAAGTCCTGTTAGACACTCACATGGGAAGAGAGAGTCATAATTAAAACATAATAATTTAACAACTGTAAACTCTTTACATGGTTTAATCTTACAAAGTCATAAACACACAGAAAATAAACCACACACAAGCCGGTGTAAACCGGTAGGCAACAGACTGCAAGAAAACCATACCTTGGTCCTTGCCTCGACTGATTTCCACCTTAAGAGAATCCTAACACATTAGTAACGTCGGTTAATTATTTATTCAACTCCAAACTCACTAAGTATTTAACATGATTGTATGACATGTTTTAATGCCTATCTCACCCTAGGTACCTTCATTAAACACCCTAGGGTAACTACATAAGTCACATTCTTTTCTGTTTTTTTTTTTTTACAAGTTTTGGTCCGACCGACCCACCGTCCGACCCACAATGGGTCGGACCCTCCCAGTGGTTTTCGGGTCGAAGAACCTTACCTTGACCGACCCATGTCCGACCCAACCTTCTGGGTCGGTCCATTACAGAACCCTTTGACTTCCTTATAATCATGCCCGTCCGACCCACGTCCGACCCACCATTCTGGGTCGGTCATGTGCGAACTTTCCTTCCTTTAAACTTGGAGCCGACCGACCCTGTCCGACCACCTTTTGGGTCGGACCATCACCGAACATTTTCAACAACTAACAGAGGCTCGACCGACCAAAAACTGGGTCGGCCCCTGGGTCGGTCGCCTCCTAATCTTACCCAAACTTTGCCAATTCTTCACCAACTTCTCCTAAGGCCTCTTAATGCTTCCTAGCAACATTTGGTAACTTTATTCCACATACAACATCCATGAAACTCATTTTCTAACTCCTTAAGCCTTTACTTATTTCCTTGTAAAAATTCCTTAACACTTATGTTATTTCATACTAGGTTCCTAGATGGTGTTTCTCACCTATGGTAACTACTATCCCAAAATGCTTTCTCCTTAACTAACATCATCTCCCAAGCATCATCTCTCACAACTAACTCCTTATATATTACTTCAAATCCTTTCTCAAGTTCATACATTCTCCTTAGTTTACCAAAGTTTGCCTAAGTCTTTACCTAAGTCCAAAATGACTTTGGTACATACTAAAATCTCAAGATCATGCCTAAGTCCTTATTACACTCTAGAGTACTTCCTAGTTCATCATAATTCCTTTAAAACATCTTGAACTCCTTATTCATTTCCTACACTTTCTAACTCACCAAACCTTATGTAACACTTAGAACTTCTTACTCCTACCTAGATTTTGACATGGGTTCACCTAGAACATTACCATGCCTAAACACTTTACCTTCTCCTTTAACACACAGAACACCAAAAATCACCAAGAACACTCTCATACACAATTTCACCAAATTTACACACTCACAATGTAGTGCATAATTTAGATTGCATGGCACTTAGGCCCTTAAAATGCATGGCTCTTAGGCCCTTAAAGTGCTTAAATCATAAACACTGAATTTCCACAATATATATGCCTTTAACCTGCAAATACACTCAACATACACATATGCCCTTTACTAGTCTCTTAAGAACCCTTTACTAAGTCATTCCCCATGGCTCTTTAGATAGTTTTTAATAAGCATTATAAGCTCATTTCTCCTAAGGCATTAAAATAGCATTAGGTTAGTAGATTTACCTCTTTGCAAGATAACTTCTTTCTTGTTTCCTTTAGAAAACCAATAGAGTACTTGATTCCTTGACAAGTTCTAAACAATATACAAACTCATAATGAGTATTCAAGCTATAGGCTTCATCTCATTGTAAACCCTAATTTGACATTGTTTCAAAAACATCAATGTAGTTGTTTTACCTTGTTCTTTGAAGAGAGTTTGGATATCTAGCAAGAGAGGACTCCACCTAGTCCATGAAGAGTTGAAATGAAGCTAGAACAAAGTCACACAATGAGCTATATCATGTGTATTTTCGGACATGACAAAAACAAGGAGGAAACTTGATTTTTGTTTGAGATTCCTTACCTAGAAGCAAAGGAGAGTAATATATGTCAAAATATAGCTCAAGCTCCTTCAATGGTGGAACACCTTGGCACCGAAATGGAGCTCTTGGAGTTTTGAGAAGATAGGAATGAAGAGCTTGATGAGAGGAAGAGATTGGTGGTATTTGTTTTTGATTTGGACAAGTGAGCTAGGTTTAACAAGTGGTCAAAGGTGGAGCTCTAATGGTGATAGTGGTATTACCGTGAGAGAACAATGAAGAAGGAAGGGAGGAGAGGAGTGGGAAACCGTGTGGCAAGGAAGGAAATGAAGAGAATGAAGATAGAATTTGCTTTTAAGAGATATTTATATTATAAAGTAAAGGTAGCTTATTTACTTTCTTATCTTACTTAATACATAATAAGAGAGTGGTGAGTCACCCCTTATAAAAACCGGCCCCTTATTAGTATGGGGTATTTTAGTCTTTGTTTGTCAATTTAATTACTTAATACAACATATGTTACAAATTAGCTTATAAAAGTACTATTCACCTATACAAGGCACATAGAAGTGAAATTTTTGATTTCCCACTAATATAGCCACCCAAATGTGATACTATATAGTACACATATATATTTAAGAGTAATGATGGACATTTAGCCATTCAAAACTCATTTACAAGACAATTTTTTCAAAAACGTGCTTTAAGACTTCTTAAAGCACATTTTGTGTTTTAACTTGTTTTCAAGCTTGGTTTTCTTTGGTAATTGGTTTAATAAGTTCATTAGTATATAAATGAAGGTCTGGTAAGCTCATTAGGTCTTACTCAAGTTTATCCCAAGCTTAGAGCACATTTTAGCTCTTATTGACTTTAAAGCACATTTGTGTTTCCTTTTGTTTAAATTTGTTTCGTAAGGTTTCTAAGACTCTTTTTAGTCTTGTTACACCCTATTTAGGTGTTTAAACAACATAACTAGGTTTGGGGTATTTCAATCTACCCCCCTTAAAAGAACTTTGTCCCCAAAGTTCATACTTCCACATAACTTTAAACATTAGAACATGAGAACACATATTAACAACACTTCTATATCACATTAACAACATCTTACATCATATCGGACACGTGGTCCAAACAACAAAACATCACAACATCATTCAGACTCAGCGGTCTGCAACATTAACAACAAGACAATACAACATGACAATACAACACAGACAATGTATTCAAATACATGTCATATACATAACCGAAACGGCTCTACCCCCCTTAAATAGGGGTACGCCCCGTACCCTATACATACAAACACTAAGAAGTAAACAACGACGGGTACTTCGCCTTCATCTTATCTTCCAGCTCCCAAGTGGCCTCCTCCAACGTCCTGGTTAGACCAGAGGACCTTCACCAGTCTCACGGACTTATGGCGAGTGTCTCGAGTCTTAGTGTCCAGAATCCGTACCGGAGTCTCCACTGATCGCATGGTCGGCTCTAAAGTTAGCCTTTCAGGCTGAAGCACATGAGACGGATGAGACATATACTTCTTCAACTGGGACACATGAAATACATCATGTACCTTGCCCAGCTCGGCGGGTAAGTCAAGTCTATAAGCTACCGGGCCGATCCGCTCCGTCACAACATAAGGACCCACATACTTTGGGCTCAACTTGCCTTTCTGGCCAAAACGAAACACTCCCTTCATGGGGGATACTCTCAAAAAATGATCGCCCACGGCGAACTCCAGGTCACGTCGGCGCACATCTGCGTACGACTTTTGTCTATCCTGAGCTGCTTTCATATTAGCCTGATCTGGCGAACTTCTGCCTGACTTGCTCAAGATACTCTGGTCCTATAATGACCGTCTCACTCGACTCATCCCAGCATAATGGCGTGCGGCATGGTCTACCGTACAATGCCTGGAAGGGAGACATCTTGATCGATGCATGATAACTGTTGTTGTAGCTAAATCGATCAGATGTAACTTATCAATCCAGCTGGTCTGAAAGTCAAGTGCACATGCACGTAGCATATCCTCAAGTGTCTGTATGGTGCGCTCACTCTGACCATCGGTCTGTGGGTGAAACGCCGTGCTCAATTTCAGTTCAGTACCAAGTGCCTCGCGTGTAGACTTCCAATATCTGGATAAGAATCTGGTATCTCTGTCAGATACTATCGTCTTTGGTACACCATGATGTCTAACAATCTCTTTATCGAATAATTCTGCCAATCTTGCCACTTTCCAGGTGTCCTTCATCGGAATGAATCGAGACACCTTGGTCAGTCGGTCAACTACCACCCCAATCATATTCAGACCTCCCCTTGTAGGCGGAAGCCCTACTACGAAGTCCATAGATATGTCATGGAACTTCCACTCCGGCACTGGCATTGGCTGCACCATACCACCAGGCCGTCGGTGCTCAAACTTGACCTTCTGACAAGTGAGACACCTCAACACATAGTCATTACATCCTTTTTCATTCCAGCCCACCAGAAGTATCTTTTCATACCTTTATACATCTTTGAAGCTCCGGGTGAATCGAAGTAGTAGAACAATGGGATTCACTCAATATGCGCTCCTTCAGCTCAGCGCTACTCCTGGGTATACACAATCTGCCATTAAGCCTAATCAGGTCATCATCGTGGAGTCTGAAGTCGTACTTCTGCCCCTCGAATGTGCCATCAATAAGCTTCTGTCTAATCTCCACATGTACTGATCCGTCATCTGAGCACTCCGCACCTCTTCAACCAAGCCAGTATGAGAGACTAGCGAATGGAGAGAGTGTGCTCGGCGACTCAATGCGTCAGCTACCACATTTGCCTTACCCTCTTGTACTGTAAATGATGTCATAATCATTCAGGAATTCAACCCACCTTCTTTGCCTCATGTTCAAACTTCTGTCTGAGTGAACAAGTACTTAAACTCTTGTGGTCAGAATAAATCGTCACACTTACCCCATACAAATGATGTCGCCATATCTTCAGTGCGAAGACAATGGCCCCAACTTAAGTCGTGGGTAGGGTAGTTCTCCTCATGCTTCTTCAGCTGTCGGGAGGCGTAAGCCACGACCTTCCCGTGTTGCATCAACACACAACCCATACCCCTGCCTGATGCGTCGCAATAGACCTCAAAACCATCTGGACCGTCTGTAATGTCAGAACCGGTGCAGATGTCAGAGCATCCTTGAGACTCGCGAAAGCCCTCTCACAGTCGACTGTCCACTCGAATGGTGCATCCTTCTTCATCAAGGAAGTCATCGGCTTCGAGACACGGAGAAGTCCTTCACAAATCTCCTATAGTAACCTGCCAGACCGAGGAAGCTCCTGATGTCGGTAACTGTCTTCGGCCTAGGCCAGGTGCGCACTGCATCTATCTTGCCGGATCAACAGCGATCCCGGCCTCAGAAATCACATGTCCAAGGAATGATACTTGGTTCAACCAAAATTCACACTTAGAAAATTTAGCATACAGCTGATTCTTTCTCAACGTTGCAATACATCTCTCAGGTGGCTTTCATGCTCACCTCTCGATTTCGAATACACAAGTATGTCATCGATGAAGACTACCACTGATTTGTCCAACTGATCTTGGAACAAACGGTTCATTAAGTCCATGAACTTTGCTGGTGCATTTGATAAGCCAAACGGCATAACGGTGAACTCATAGTGCCCATACCTAGTTCTGAAAGCTGTCTTTTCGATATCACTGTCACGGATGGCAATCTGGTGATATCCGGAACGTAGGTCTATCTTGGAGAATACTGATGCTCCCCTAAGCTGATCAAATAGATCGTCGATGCGTGGTAAGGGGTAACGGTTCTTCACCGTAACAGCATTCAGTCCCGATAATCAATACATAGGCGGAGGCTTCCGTCCTTCTTCTTCACGAAGAGGACCGGCGCTCCCCATGGTGACACACTAGGGCGGATAAAGCCCTTGTCGAGTAGGTCTCTCAGCTGCTCCTGAGCTCTGTCATTTCTGCTGGAGCCATACGGTAAGGTGCTTTCGCAATGGGTCCGGTGCCCGGAATCAAGTCAATCTCAAACTCAACCTCTCGTGCTGGCGGCATGCCCGGCAGTTCCTTAGGAAATACATCAGGAAACTCCGACACTACCGGCACATCTGGGCTAAACTCAGGGTCTCTCTCTATGTCTGGACATAGCAGAGGTATACATCACTCCCTCGTCGTAACTCGTGATACATAGCCATGGCGGTGATGATCTGAGTCGAAGGCTCCCTGGGCCCTCTGGCGGTAAGATATGGTAACCCCAGATGGACTCCGAAGAAGCAGTCGATGCTCGGCACACAGGATTCTACCCTTGTGCCGCTCCAACCAGTTCATCCCGACAATCACATCAAACCTAGTCCGTCGAACTCTATCAAGTCGATCGGAAACTCCTCATCCTGACTTGTAAAATAGCACCTCGGTAGTAGCGGGTACATCGGATCCGCTCTTTCGACGGGAGAGAGTAACCACGAAGTCTGGCATCTCTTCACCGTCTAACCCCAGCCTCTTCGCAAATGATAGCGAAATGAATGTGTGTGAGGCTCCAGAGTCGAACAAGATCGATGCATCCACGCCATTCACTGGAAAGGTACCGGTGAGGATTGTGCCGCTCTTGCCGGCTTCTGCCTTATTGCAGACACTCAGTATACCTCCCGTTCCGAGTGCACAGCCTAATTCATTGGCAAACTAATAAGTATTGGGTAACAACACGGTTTGATATGCTTCAAACAACTCCACTTTATTCATAAAACACTCCTTTTTACAACATTTATTGGCTATACTGTCGCCATGATTCACACTTACAACATCCTTAATACATACTGGTTTGTCACACATAATTATACAAAGCTTAAAACTGTCTGAAAGTCAAATTCAAACGTCCGGGTTTCATGTGTGTGGCATTGATCACTGTCGACGGTGCGGTATTCAGTTTGATCTTCCTGATGCCATGGTATAGCATCCTTGATTGCCCACCCATGATTAATACATCTCCCGATTTTAGCAATAGCTTCTTGCGAGGTCAGCACGCTTCTGCTCGCCATACACAAACACTGCGGTATCACAATGGACCAAGACACCACGGGTACTCCCTTACTTAGAGACTCGGGTGACTCGTCCTTGTCTTGGTGCATACCCTAACCGTCCACCTTTCTGGTAGAAGTTTACAATGCATAATCTGCTTTTACACTTGGAATTGATTCCGTTTCAACTTGTGAGCAATTCCCACGGCGTGGTTAACGACCGCATGGAACTCCTCTGGTATACTTGCTACTGTTGCTCCATCTTCAGCTCGTACTTCTTGATATGACTTGGTGTAAGGGTTCCAGTCCTTACCCATGCACATCATCTTCAATTGCATCCTTGCTCCGTTCGGGTATTCGGGTGTGTAAAACCCTCCTGGTTTTGCTCCAAGTTCGTCGCATCGTCTGATGAATGGATCTGTGCCTCCGGTGTCAGGTATCCATTTAGAAGTATCATACCTGGCTGATGACCTGACATTGCTCCAATGGAAAGTCGGTGATGTTGATGGTGGTTTCTTCAGGGTTGGTGTGGGTGGGATTGGATAACATATATGAAAGTTCCTTTAAGTTTAGAGTGCTCTAATTAGGTAAATCTCACACTAACTTTATTTATTCACTCACATGGTTGTTCTTTTAAACGCTCTCACACACATGCATGAAATGCGGTATGCAGACACTTATTTCAGTCAACAATTTAGGCGGTACCTGGTCTAGAAGAGGGCCCTGGCGCCTCAGACCGGTCCACCACATTCAGGGTGGCCTTGTTGGACCCCGACCCCTTCCCTTCTGGGACTCCGTGTACCTCTGATCTGGGGGTGGCTGGTTCGCCGTCTTCTGGCCATCGGTAGTCGCAGTGGCCTTACCCTTCCATTGCCCCTTGGGCCTGAAGTTCCTACTGTTCGGGTTCTGCCAGCACTCATGGTCGCGGTGACCCATCTTCTTACAGTACCGGCACTGAACGTCATTACCCTTGCAGTCCTTGCCGGGGTGGTCGCCTTGTTGCACCACTTGCAGTAATAGTGGCGCTCCGGTCCAGAGCCCGTGCTAGCTGCTATCACAATACACCATAATACTTGTTTCACAACTTATTAACATATACTCTAACTCATCACACAGGTTTAGACAATTACCCTTAGGTGGGTAAGAACGTAGGGGCTTGGCCGCATACGCATAGGTGAGCTGCAGAGGCTCATCAGCCAGTGGTGGTCTGGGTCTGGCCCTGCCACCCTGTTGCTGTCCTTCTGGGACTGGGGGTATGATTCTTCTTCTTCCCTCCCCACTGCCCTTGCGTGCCTTGGCCCTCGTTCTGAGCCTTGCGCTTGAGCGCACTCTCCTCGTCCCTCAGACGGACGGTGATCTCCACAATAGCAGCGGCATGATAGCACTCCTATATTTAGGGTGTCAGTTATGCCCGCCAAATAAACTCACATCACATTAACACATTCTACACACTTATTCACATTACACTGTAATTCCTTTACCTGCAAGGTGGTATATCCAGTAGGCCCATGCCGTAGCGTAGGCGATAATTCAGTCCGTTATAGAAACGGTTCACAAGGATCGGTCTGAGTAACCCAGATCCGGTAGCAGGTGGATTAGTCGATGAAGGCTGAGTAGTACTCATCTACCGTCATTCTATCCCCTTGCCTCAGTTGTCCAACTCCAGGCGCTTGGCCTCTTGCAAATGTATAGGTAGTATTTGGCTCGCAGAAGGGCCGTGTACTCCCTCCATTGGAATGTCGGATCAAAAACTTACCCTCGCGCACAAGCTTCCACCAGTTTTGTGCCGAGCCTTTCAGGTAGTAAGCAGCAAGTCGACTTGACCTGCTCAGGTGGTGCTAGGGTTTCGAAGGCGGTCTCCATCTCGGAGATGTATGCCTCGAGCTTACGGTGGATCGGTCTCCCCACTGAATGAGGGCGGCCTCAGATCAAGCCAACGCCTTGACCCAATTGGCGTCTTCGTGGCGGTGGTGGTGGTGGCTGAACTCCGGGCTGTTGCCCTTGCTGATAGCAGCAACTAACTAGGGGTACCATCTGGGCTACGGCGGCTGCAACTGCCTCAGCCATAGTAGGGCCGTATATCATCGCCCTGGTCACCCATACTCCAGTACCGCGTCGCGGCCTCTCCCTCGTGGTCTACCTGCCATCTGAATTTATATGAACATCTCATTAGCATTATGCTTGCACACTTATCTGTCCAACGATCGTAACGCTTCCCGATAATAAGGTATTCCACACCTAGTTAGTGGTTAACCTTTCCAAATCTGTTCACTTAGGTATCTGTAGTTAGGTTTCCTAACTCGGTATATCCTAAGCTCGGTATTCTAGTCATCAGAGCGACACTTCGCTCTGATACCACTTTTTTGTAACACCCCTACTACGCACATAACTATACTTGGAATCGCAGCGGAAAATAAACACAAACGGTAACTAAACGATTGGTGCTACAATGCCGTCAACCACCCACGTGGCTAACAAGGCTGAATAAATACAATTGTACCGGTCTGATGATCAGACTCCCGAGCATAGAACTAACAACCATATATATAACAATATAATACCGAGTATTTACAAAATCCTTCACTGTATACTTCACTGTAAACCGTCACCAACAAGTATATAATACGCCACGGGTGCACAGGCGCAACCCGGGCAAACATCCAAAAGTACTTCAAAAGTAAACTACTCTCTAGGACCTAGAGCCACTCTGCCTCTTCGATCCTCATCCTGCAATAAAAATATGGAGCCCCCGAGGGGGTCAGCACCTTTGCTGGTATGGCTAACGCGCAGCCCATCGGCTACCGGGATACGCGCAACCAATTGTCATGATGACATGATATTTATTTTAAACACACAACACATACATATAACATAACAAGGGTATTGTACACATAACACACATCACAAACATACAAATCCTTTTAGGAGAGAACCAACACAGTTAGTCCCCATTGAGAGCTTCGAGAATGTTGCCACGCTCATACTTAGCTCGTTACAACTCGTTACCGTCCGGTTAGATTGAACGGTTAACTTAACACAAGGTGCCCCGGATATAGTGATCCAAGCACACCGAAACAAAACACATAGTATGCCCCTGTGGCCCGACGTGAGTCAGTAAAATAGCCTTGGTTAAGCTAAAGGGAAGGTTAGAAACCAAATTGGAAACTTAACCATAACATACAGAGAGAATCGAACCGGTTATGACATCGACTCCCATACTCACACGCGTGGCCGGAACAGACCGGACTCCTCACTTCCCCCGTTAGCCCATGTTAGTAGTTCAACATTGAGCACAACAACAATTCACAATAATAGGTCAAGTCTTGTTAGACACTCACATGGGAAGAGAGAGTCATAATTAACAACATAATAAATTTAACAACTGTAAACTCTTTACATGGTTTAATCTTACAAAGTCATAAACACACAGAAAACAAACAACACACAAGCCGGTGTAAACCGGTAGGCAACAGACTGCAAGAAAACCATACCTTGGTCCTTGCCTCGACTGATTTCCACCTTGAGAGAATCCTAAACACATTAGTAATGTCGGTTAATTATTTATTAACTCCAAACACTAAGTATTTAACATGATTGTATGACATGTTTTAATGCCTATCTTACCCTAGGTTACCTTCATTATACACCCTAGGGTTAACTACATAAGTCACATTCTTTTCTGTTTTTTTTTTTACAAGTTTTGGTCCGACCGACCCACCGTCCGACCCACAACTGGGTCGGACCCTCCCAGTGGTTTTCGGGTCTGAAAAACTTTACCTTGACCGACCCATGTCCGACCCAACCTTCTGGGTCGGTCCATTACAGAAACCCTTTTGCTTCCTCATAATCATGCCCGTCCGACCCACGTCCGACTCACTCGACTGGGTCGGACCATGTGCGAACATTTTCTTCCTTTGAAACTTGACCGACCGACCCATGTCCGACCCACCCTTTTGGGTCGGACCATACCGAACACTTTCCTAACATCTAACAGAGGCTCGACCGACCCAAAAACTGGGTCGGCCCCTGGGTCGGTCGCCTTCTAAACTTACCCAAACTTGCCAATTCTTCACCAAATTCTCCTAAGGCCTCTTAATGCTTCCTAACAACATTTGGTAACCTTACATCCACATACAACATCCATGAAACTCATTTTCTAATTCCTTAAATCATTTACTTATTTCCTTGTAAAATTCCTTAACACTTATGTTATTATACTAGGTTCCTAGATGGTGTTTCTCACCTATGGTAACTACTATCCCAAAATGCTTTCTCCTTGATTTAATATCATCTCCCAAGCATCATCTCTCACAACTAACTCCTTATATCATTACTTCAAATCCTTTCTCAAGTTCATACATTCTCCTTAGTTTACCAAAGTTTGCCTAAGTCTCAATCTAAGTCCAAAATGACTTTGGTACATACTAAAACCTCAAGATCATGCCTAAGTCCTAATTACACTCTAGAACACTTCTTAGTTCATCAAAATTCCTTTACAACCTCATGAACTCATGCATTTTCTAAATTTCGACATAGTTTCTCCTAGCATTTGTTACACCTTAGCACATTATTTTCATCATTAAACATCCTAGAACACTAAGAACACCAAGAACACTTTCTTACACAACTTCACCAAATTTACACTACATCACAATATAGTGCATAATTTAAATTGCTTGGCACTTAGGCCCTTAAAATGCATGGCTCTTAGGCCCTTAAAGTGCTTAAATCATAAACACTGAATTTCCACAATATATATGCCTTTAACCTGCAAATACACTCAACATTCACATATGCCCTTTACTAGTCTCTTAAGAACACTTTACTAAGTCATTCCCCATTGGCTCTTTAGATAGTTTTAATAAGCATCATAAGCTCATTTCTCCTAAGGCATTAAAATAGCATTAGGTTAGTAGATTTACCTCTTTTGCAAGATAACTTCTTTCTTGTTTCCTTTAGAAAACCAATAGAGTACTTGATTCCTTGGCAAGTTCTAAACAATATACAAACTTATAATGAGTATTCAAGCTATAGGCTTCATCTCATTGTAAACCCTAATTTGACATTGTTTCAAAAACATCAATGTAGTTGTTTTACCTTGTTCTTTGAAGAGAGTTTGGATATCTAGCCAGAGAGGACTCCACCTAGTCCATGAAGAGTTGAAATGAAGCTAGAACAAAGTCACACAATGAGCTATATCAATGTGTATTTTCGGACATGACAAAAACAAGGAGGAAACTTGATTTTTGTTTGAGATTCCTTACCTAGAAGCAAAGGGAGTAATAATATGTCAAAATATAAGCTCAAGCTCCTTCAATGGTGGAACACCTTGGCACCGAAATGGAGCTCTTGGAGTTTTGAGAAGGTAGGAATGAAGAGCTTGATGAGAGGAAGAGATTGGTGGTATTTGTTTTTGATTTGGACAAGTGAGCTAGGTTTAACAAGTGGTCAAAGCTTGTGTTTAATGGTGGTAGTGGTTTATCGTGAGAGAACAAAGAAGAAGGAAGAAGAGAGGTGGGAAACCGTGTGAGCAAGGAAGGGAAATGAGAGAATGAAGATAGAATTTACTTTAAGAAGATATTTATGTGTTAAAAGGTAAAAAGTAGCTTATTTACTTATCTTATCTTACTTAATACATTAATAAGGGAGTGGTGAGTCACCCCTTATAAAAAACCGGCCCCTTATATTAGTGTGGGGGTGTTTTAGTCTTTGTTTGTCAATTTAATTACTTAATACAACATATGTTACAAATTAGCTTATAAAAAGTACTATTCAACTATACAAGGCACATAGAAGTGAAATTTTTGATTTCCCACTAATATAGCCACCCAAATGTGATACTATATAGTACACATATATATTTAAGAGTAATGATGGACATTTAGCCATTCAAAACTCATTTACAAGACAATTTTTCAAAAACGTGCTTTAAGACTTCTTAAAGCACATTTTGTGTTTTAACTTGTTTTCAAGCTTGGTTTTCTTTGGTAATTGGTTTAATAAGTTCATTAGTATATAAATGAAGTCTTGGTAAGCTCATTAGGTCTTACTCAAGTTTATCCCAAGCTTAGAGCACATTTTAGCTCTTATTGACTTTAAAGCACATTTGTGTTTCCTTTTGTTTAAATTGTTTCGTAAGGTTTCTAAGACTTTTTAGTCTTGTTACACCCTATTTAGGTGTTTAAACAACATAACTAGGTTTGGGGTATTTCAATCTACCCCCTTAAAAGAACTTTGTCCCCAAAGTTCATACTTCCACATAACTTAAACATTAGAACATGAGAACACATATTAACAACACTTCTATATCACATTAACAACATCTTACATCATATCGGACACGTGGTCCAAACAACAAAACATCACAACATCATTCAGACTCAGCGGTCTGTAACATTAACAACATGACAAACAACATGACAATACAACACAGACAATGTATTCAAATACATGTCATATACATAACCGAAACGGCTCTACCCCCCTTAAATAGGGGTACGCCCCGTACCCTATACATACAAACACTAAGAAGTAAACAACGACGGGTACTTCGCCTTCATCTTATCTTCCAGCTCCCAAGTGGCCTCCTCAACGTCCTGGTTAGACCAGAGAACCTTCACCAGTCTCACAGACTTATGGCGAGTGTCTCGAGTCTTAGTGTCCAGAATCCGTACCGGAGTCTCCACTGATCGCATGGTCGGCTCTAAAGTTAGCCTTTCAGGCTGAAGCACATGAGACGGATGAGGCATATACTTCTTCAACTGGGACACATGAAATACATCATGTACCTTGCCCAGCTCGGCGGGTAAATCAAGTCTATAAGCTACCGGGCCGATCCGCTCCGTCACAACATAAGGTCCCACATTTTGGGCTCAACTTGCCTTTCTGGCCAAAACGAAACACTCCCTTCATGGGGGATACTCTCAAAAATACCTGATCGCCCACGGCGAACTCCAGGTCACGTCGGCGCACATCTGCGTACGACTTCTGTCTATCCTGAGCTGCTTTCATATTATCCCTGATCTGGCGAACTTCTGCCTGAACTTGCTCAAGATACTCTGGTCCTATAATGACCGTCTCACTCGACTCATCCCAGCATAATGGCGTGCGGCATGGTCTACCGTACAATGCCTGGAAGGGAGACATCTTGATCGATGCATGATAACTGTTGTTGTAGCTAAACTCGATCAGATGTAACTTATCAATCCAGCTGGTCTGAAATCAAGTGCACATGCACGTAGCATATCCTCAAGTGTCTGGATGGTGCGCTCACTCTGACCATCGGTCTGTGGATGAAAGCCGTGCTCAATTTCAGTTCAGTACCAAGTGCCTCTCGTGTAGACTTCCAATATCTGGATAAGAATCTGGTATCTCTGTCAGATACTATCGTCTTTGGTACACCATGATGTCTAACAATCTCTTTATCGAACAATTCTGCCATCTTGCCACTTTCCAGGTGTCCTTCATCGGAATGAATCGAGACACCTTGGTCAGTCGGTCAACTACCACCCAAATCATATTCAGACCTCCCTTGTAGGCGGAAGCCCTACTACGAAGTCCATAGATATGTCATGGAACTTCCACTCCGGCACTGGCATTGGCTGCACCATACCACCAGGCCGTCGGTGCTCAAACTTGACCTTCTGACAAGTGAGACACCTCAACACATAGTCATTCACTCCTTTTTCATTCCAGCCCACCAGAAATATCTTTTCATACCTTTTACATCTTTGAAGCTCCGGGTGAATCGAAGTAGTAGAACAATGGGATTCACTCAATATGCGCTCCTTCAGCTCAGCGCTACTCCTGGGTATACACAATCTGCCGTTAAGCCTAATCAGGTCATCATCGTGGAGTCTGAAGTCATACTTCTGACCCTCGAATGTGCCATCAGTAAGCTTCTGTCTGATCTCCATCATGTACTGATCCGTCATCTGAGCACTCCGCACCTCTTCAACCAAGCCAGTATGAGAGACTAGCGAATGGAGAGAGTGTGCTCGGCGACTCAATGCGTCAGCTACCACATTTGCCTTACCCTCTTTGTACTGTAAATTGATGTCATAATCATTCAGGAATTCAACCCACCTTCTTTGCCTCATGTTCAACTCCTTCTGAGTGAACAAGTACTTTAAACTCTTGTGGTCAGAATAAATCGTCACACTTACCCCATACAAATGATGTCGCCATATCTTCAGTGCGAAGACAATGGCCCCCAACTCTAAGTCGTGGGTAGGGTAGTTCTCCTCATGCTTCTTCAGCTGTCGGGAGGCGTAAGCCACGACCTTCCCGTGTTGCATCAACACACAACCCATACCTCTGCCTGATGCGTCGCAATAGACCTCAAAACCATCTGGACCGTCTGGTAATGTCAGAACCGGTGCAGATGTCAGAGCATCCTTGAGACTCGCGAAAGCCCTCTCACAGTCGACTGTCCACTCGAATGGTGCATCCTTCTTCATCAAGGAAGTCATCGGCTTCGAGACACTGGAGAAGTCCTTCACAAATCTCCTATAGTAACCTGCCAGACCGAGGAAGCTCCTGATATCGGTAACTGTCTTCGGCCTAGGCCAGGTGCGCACTGCATCTATCTTTGCCGGATCAACAGCGATCCCGGCCTCAGATATCACATGTCCAAGGAATGATACTTGGTTCAACCAAAATTCACACTTAGAAAATTTAGCATACAGCTGATTCTTTCTCAATGTCTGCAATACATTTCTCAGGTGGCTTTCATGCTCACCTTTCGATTTCGAATACACAAGTATGTCATCGATGAAGACTACCACTGATTTGTCCAACTGATCTTGGAACAAACGGTTCATTAAGTCCATGAACTTTGCTGGTGCATTTGATAAGCCAAACGGCATAACGGTGAACTCATAGTGCCCATACCTAGTTCTGAAAGCTGTCTTTTCGATGTCACTGTCACGGATGGCAATCTGGTGATAGCCGGAACGTAGGTCTATCTTGGAGAATACTGATGCTCCCCTAAGCTGATCAAATAGATCGTCGATGCGTGGTAAAGGGTAACGGTTCTTCACCGTAACAGCATTCAGCTCCCGATAATCAATACATAGGCGGAGGCTACCGTCCTTCTTCTTCACGAAGAGACCGGCGCTCCCCATGGTGACACACTAGGGCGGATAAAGCCCTTGTCGAGTAGGTCTCTCAGCTGCTCCTTGAGCTCTGTCATTTCTGCTGGAGCCATACGGTAAGGTGCTTTGCAATGGGTCCGGTGCCCGGAATCAAGTCAATCTCAAACTCAACCTCTCGTGCTGGCGGCATGCCCGGCAGTTCCTTAGGAAATACATCAGGAAACTCCGACACCGGCACATCTGGGCTAAACTCAGGGTCTCTCTCTATGTCTTGGACATAGCAGAGGTATACATCACTCCCTCGTCGTAACTCGTGATACATAGCCATGGCGGTGATGATCTGAGTCGAAGGCTCCCTGGGCCTCTGGCGGTAAGATATGGTAACCCCAGATGGACTCCGAAGAAGCAGTCGATGCTCGGCACACAGGATTCTACCCTTGTGCCGCTCCAACCAGTTCATCCCGACAATCACATCAAAACCTAGTCCGTCGAACTCTATCAAGTCGATCGGAAACTCCTCATCCCTGATTTGTACAATAGCACCTCGGTAGTAGCGGGTACATCGGATCCGCTCTTTCGACGGGAGAGTAACCACGAAGTCGGGCATCTCTTCACCGTCTAACCCCAGCCTCTTCGCAAATGCTAGCGAAATGAATGTGTGAGGCTCCAGAGTCGAACAAGATCGATGCATCCACGCCATTCACTGGAAAGGTACCGGTGAGGATTGTGCCGCTCTTGCCGGCTTCTGCCTTATTGCAGACACTCAGTATACCTCCCGTTCCGAGTGCACAGCCTAATTCATTGGCAAACTAATAAGTATTGGGTAACAACACGGTTTATATGCTTCAAACAACTCCACTTTATTCATTAACACACTCCTTTTACAACATTTATTGGCTTATACTGTCGCCATGATTCACACTTACAACATCCTTAATACATACTGGTTTGTCACATAGTTATACAAGGCTTAAAACTGTCTGAAAGTCAAATTCAGACGTCCGGGTTTCATGTGTGTGGCATTGATCACTGCCGACGGTGCGGTATTCAGTTTGATCTTCCTGATGCCATGGTATAGCATCCTTGATTGCCCACCCATGATTAATACATCTCCCGATTTTAGCAATAGCTTCTTTGCGAGGTCAGCACGCTTCTGCTCGCCATACACAAACACTGCGGTGTCACCAATGGACCAAGACACCACGGGTACTCCCTTACTTAGAGACTCGGGTGACTCGTCCTTGTCTTGGTGCATACCCAACCGTCCACCTTTCTGGTAGAAGTTTACAATGCATAGATCCGCTTTTACACTTGGAATTGATTCCGTTTCAACTTGCTGAGCAATTCCCACGGCGTGGTTAACGACCGCATGGAACTCCTCTGGTATACTTGCTACTGTTGCTCCATCTTCAGCTCGTACTTCTTGATATGACTTGGTGTAAGGGTTCCAGTCCTTACCCATGCACATCATCTTCAATTGCATCCTTGCTCCGTTCGGGTATTCGGGTGTGTAAAACCCTCCTGGTTTTGCTCCAAGTTCGTCGCATCGTCTGATGATATGGATTTGTGCCTCCGGTGTCAGGTATCCATTTAAAAGTATCATACCTGGCTGGATGACCTGACATTGCTCCAATGGGAAGTCGGTGATGTTGATGGTGGCTTCTTCAGGGTTTGGTGTGGGTGGGATTGGATAACATATATTGAAAGTTCCTTTAAGTTTAGAGTGCTCTAATTAGGTAAATCTCACACTATACTTTATTTATTCACTCACATGGTTGTTCATTTAAACACTCTCACACACATGCATGAAATGCGGTATGCAGACACTTATTTCAGTCAACAATTTAGGCGGTACCTGGTCTAGAAGAGGGCCCTGGCGCCTCAGACCGGTCCACCACATTCAGGGTGGCCTTGTTGGACCCCGACCCCTTCCCTTTCTGGGACTCCGTGTACCTCTGATCTGGGGGTGGCTGGTTCGCCGTCTTCTGGCCATCGGTGGTCGCAGTGGCCTTACCCTTCCATTGCCCTTGGGCCTGAAGTTCCTACTGTTCGGGTTCTGCCAGCACTCATGGTCGCGGTGACCCATCTTCTTACAGTACCGGCACTGAACATCATTACCCTTGCAGTCCTTGCCGGGGTGGTCGCCGTTGCACCACTTGCAGTAATAGTGGCGCTCCGGTCCAGAGCCCGTGCTAGCTGCTATCACAATACACCATTAATACTTGTTTCACAACTTATTAACATATACTCTAACTCATCACACAGGTTTAGACAATTACCCTTAGGTGGGTAAGAACGTAGGGGCTTGGCCGCATACGCATAGGTGAGCTGCAGAGGCTCATCAGCAGTGGTGGTCTGGGCCTGGCCCTTGCCACCCTGTTGCTGTCCTTTCTGGGACTGGGGGTATGACTTCTTCTTCCCTCCCCACTGCCCTTGCGTGCCTTGGCCCTCGTTCTGAGCCTTGCGCTTGAGCGCACTCTCCTCGTCCCTCAGACGGACGGTGATCTCCACAATAGCAGCGGCATGATAGCACTCCTATATTTAGGGTGTCAGTTATGCCCCGCCAAATAAACTCACAACACATTAACACATCGTACACACTTATTCACATTACACTGTAAGTTCCTTTACCTGCAAGGTGGTATATCCAGTAGGCCCCATGCCGTAGCGTAGGCGATAGTTCAGTCCGTTGTAGAAACGGTTCACAAGGATCCGGTCTGAGTAACCCAGATCCGGTAGCAGGTGGATTAGTCCGATGAAGGCTGAGTAGTACTCATCTACCGTCATCTTATCCCCTTGTCTCAGGTTGTCCAACTCCAGGCGCTTGGCCTCTTGCACATGTATAGGGTAGTATTTGGCTCGCAGCAGAGCCGTGTACTCCCTCCACTGGAACGTCGGATCAGCAACTCTACCCTCGCGCACAAGCTTCCACCAGTTTTGTGCCGAGCCTTCAGGTAGTAAGCAGCAAGTCGCACCTTGACCTGCTCAGGTGGTGCTAGGGTTTCGAAGGCGGTCTCCATCTCGGAGATGTATGCCTCGAGCTTACGGGGATCGGTCTCCCCACTGAATGAAGGCGGCCTCAGATCAGCCAACGCCTTGACCCAATTGGTCTCTCGTGGCGGTGGTGGTGGTGGCTGAACTCCGGGCTGTTGCCCTTGCTGTATAGCAGCAACTAACTGGGGTACCATCTGGGCTACGGCGGCTGCAACTGCCTCAGCCATAGTCTGGGCCGTAGTATCATCGCCCTGGTCACCCATATCTCCAGTACCGCGTCCGCGGCCTCGACCTCGCGGTCTACCTGACATCTGAATTCATATGAACATTTCATTAGCATCATGCTTGCACACTTATCGGTCCAACGATCGTAACGCTTCCCGATAATAAGGTATCTCCACACTTAGTTAGTGGTTAACCTTTCCAAATCTGTTCACTTAGGTATCTGTAGTTAGGTTTCCTAACTCGGTATATCCCTAAGCTCGGTATTCTAGTCATCAGAGCGATACTTCGCTCTGATACCACTTTTTGTAACACCCCTACTACGCACATAACTATACTTGGAATCGCAGCGGAAAATAAACAACTCAACGGTAACTAAACGATTGGTGCTACAATGCCGTCAACCACCCACGTGGCTAACAAGGCTGAATAAATACAATTGTACCGGTCTGATGATCAGACTCCCGAGCATAGAACTAACAACCATATATATATAACAATATAATACCGAGTATTTACAAAATCCTTCACTGTATGCTTCACTGTAAACCGTCACCAACAAGTATATAATACGCCACGGGTGCACAGGCGCAACCCGGGCAAACATCCAAAAGTACTTCAAAGGTAAACTACTCCCTAGGACCTAGAGCCACTCTGCCTCTTCGATCCTCATCCTGCAATAAAAATATGGAGCCCCCGAGGGGGTCAGCACCTTTGCTGGTATGGCTAACGCGCAGCCCATCGGCTACCGGGATACGCGCAACCAATTGTCATGATGACATGATATTTATTTTTAAACACACAACACATACATATATAACATAACAAGGGTATTGTACATCATAACACACATCACAAACATACAAATCCTTTTAGGGAGAGAACCAACACAGTTAGTCCCCATTGAGAGCTTCGAGAATGTTGCCACGCTCATACTTAGCTCGTTACACAACTCGTTACCGTCCGGTTAGATTGAACGGTTAACTTAACACAAGGTGCCCCGGATATAGTGATCCAAGCACACCGAAACAAAACACATAGTATGCCCCTGTGGCCCGACGTGAGTCAGTAAAATAGCCTTGGTTAAGCTAAAGGGAAGGTTAGAAACCAAATTGGAAACTTAACCATAACATACAGAGAGAATCGAACCGGTTATGACATCGACTCCCATACTCACACGCGTGGCCGGAACAGACCGGACTCCTCACTTCCCCCGTTAGCCCATGTTAGTAGTTCAACATTGAGCACAACAACAATTCGCAATAATAGGTCAAGTCTTGTTAGACACTCATATGGGAAGAGAGAGTCATGATTAACAACATAATAACATTTAACAACTGTAAACTCTTTACATGGTTTAATCTTACAAAGTCATAAACACACAGAAAACAAACAACACACAAGCCGGTGTAAACCGGTAGGCAACAGACTGCAAGAAAACCATACCTTGGTCCTTGCCTCGACTGATTTCCACCTTGAGAGAATCCTAAACACATTAGTAACGTCGGTTAATTATTTAAACTCCAAACTCACTAAGTATTTAACATGATTGTATGACATGTTTTAATGCCTATCTTACCCTAGGTTACCTTCATTAAACACCCTAGGGTTAACTACATAAGTCACATTCTTTTCTGTTTTTTTTTTTACAAGTTTTGGTCCGACCGACCCACCGTCCGACCCACAACTGGGTCGGACCCTCCCAGTGGTTTTCGGGTCTGAAAACTTACCTTGACCGACCCATGTCCGACCCAACCTTCTGGGTCGGTCCATTACAGAAACCCTTTTCTTCTCATAATCATGCCCGTCCGACCCACGTCCGACTCACTCGACTGGGTCGGACCATGTGCGAACATTTTCTTCCTTTGAAACTTGACCGACCGACCCATGTCCGACCCACCCTTTTGGGTCGGACCATTACCGAACACTTCCTAACATCTAACAGAGGCTCGACCGACCCAAAACTGGGTCGGCCCCTGGGTCGGTCGCCTTCTAAACTTACCCAAACTTGCCAATTCTTCACCAAATTTCTCCTAAGGCCTCTTAATGCTTCCTAACAACATTTGGTAACCTTACATCCACATACAACATCCATGAAACTCATTTTCTAATTCCTTAAATCATTTACTTATTTCCTTGTAAATTCCTTAACACTTATGTTATCTTATACTAGGTTCCTAGATGGTGTTTCTCACCTATGGTAACTACTATCTCAAAATGCTTTCTCCTTGATTTAATATCATCTCCCAAGCATCATCTCTCACAACTAACTCCTTATATCATTACTTCAAATCCTTTCTCAAGTTCATACATTCTCCTTAGTTTACCAAAGTTTGCCTAAGTCTCAATCTAAGTCCAAAATGACTTTGGTACATACTAAAACCTCAAGATCATGCCTAAGTCCTAATTACACTCTAGAACACTTCTTAGTTCATCAAATTCCTTTACAACCTCATGAACCCTCATGCATTTTCTAAATTTCGACATAGTTTCTCCTAGCATTTGTTACACCTTAGCACATTATTTTCATCATTAAACATCCTAGAACACTAAGAGCACCAAGAACACTTTCTTACACAACTTCACCAAATTTACACTACGTCACAATATAGTGCATAATTTAAATTGCATGGCACTTAGGCCCTTAAAATGCATGGCTCTTAGGCCCTTAAAGTGCTTAAATCATAAACACTGAATTTCCACAATATATATGCCTTTAACCTGCAAATACACTCAACATACACATATGCCCTTTACTAGTCCTTAAGAACACTTTACTAAGTCATTCCCCATTGGCTCTTTAGATAGTTTTAATAAGCATATAAGCTCATTTCTCCTAAGGCATTAAAATAGCATTAGGTTAGTAGATTTACCTCTTTTGCAAATAACTTCTTTCTTGTTTCCTTTAAAAACCAATAGAGTACTTGATTCCTTGACAAGTTCTAAACAATATACAAACTCTATAATGAGTATTCAAGCTATAGGCTTCATCTCATTGTAAACCCTAATTTGACATTGTTTCAAAAACATCAATGTAGTTGTTTTACCTTGTTCTTTGAAGAGAGTTGGATATCTAGCAGAGAGGACTCCACCTAGTCCATGAAGAGTTGAAATGAAGCTAGAACAAAGTCACACAATGAGCTATATCAATGTGTATTTTCGGACATGACAAAAACAAGGAGGAAACTTGATTTTTTTTGAGATTCCTTACCTAGAAGCAAGGAGAGTAATAATATGTCAAAATATAAGCTCAAGCTCCTTCAATGGTGGAACACCTTGGCACCGAAATGGAGCTCTTGGAGTTTTGAGAAGTAGGAATGAAGAGCTTGATGAGAGGAAGAGATTGGTGGTATTTGTTTTGATTTGGACAAGTGAGCTAGGTTTAACAAGTGGTCAAAGCTTGTGTTTAATGGTGGTAGTGGTTTATCGTGAGAGAACAAAGAAGGAAGGAAGAGAGAGAGGTGGGAAACGTGTGAGCAAGGAAGGGGAAATGAGAGAATGAAGATAGAATTTACTTTAAGAAGATATTTATGTTTAAAAGGTAAAAAGTAGCTTACTTATCTTATCTTACTTAATACATTAATAAGAGAGTGGTGAGTCACCCCTTATAAAAAAACCGGCCCCTTATATTAGTGTGGGGGGTTTTAGTCTTTGTTTGTCAATTTAATTACTTAATACAACATATGTTACAAATTAGCTTATAAAAGTACTATTCACTATACAAGGCACATAGAAGTGAAATTTTTGATTTCCCACTAATATAGCCACCCAAATGTGATACTATATAGTACACATATATTTAAGAGTAATGATGGACATTTAGCCATTCAAAACTCATTTACAAGACAATTTTTCAAAAACGTGCTTTAAGACTTCTTAAAGCACATTTGTGTTTTAACTTGTTTTCAAGCTTGGTTTTCTTTGGTAATTGGTTTAATAAGTTCATTAGTATATAAATGAAGTCTTGGTAAGCTCATTAGGTCTTACTCAAGTTTATCCCAAGCTTAGAGCACATTTTAGCTCTTATTGACTTTAAAGCACATTTGTGTTTCCTTTTGTTTAAATTGTTTAGTAAGGTTTCTAAGACTCTTTTAGTCTTGTTACACCCTATTTAGGTGTTTAAACAACATAACTAGGTTTGGGGTATTCAATCTACCCCCTTAAAAGAACTTTGTCCCCAAAGTTCATACTTCCACATAACTTTAAACATTAGACATGAGAACACATATTAACAACACTTCTATATCACATTAACAACATCTTACATCATATCGGACACGTGGTCCAAACAACAAAACATCACAACATCATTCAGACTCAGCGGTCTGTAACATTAACAACATGACAAACAACATGACAATACAACACAGACAATGTATTCAAATACATGTCATATACATAACCGAAACGGCTCTACCCCCCTTAAATAGGGGTACGCCCCGTACCCTATACATACAAACACTAAGAAGTAAACAACGACGGGTACTTCGCCTTCATCTTATCTTCCAGCTCCCAAGTGGCCTCCTCAACGTCCTGGTTAGACCAGAGAACCTTCACCAGTCTCACAGACTTATGGCGAGTGTCTCGAGTCTTAGTGTCCAGAATCCGTACCGGAGTCTCCACTGATCGCATGGTCGGCTTAAAGTTAGCCTTTCAGGCTGAAGCACATGAGACGGATGAGGATATACTTCTTCAACTGGGACACATGAAATACATCATGTACCTTGCCCAGCTCGGCGGGTAAATCAAGTCTATAAGCTACGGGCCGATCCGCTCCGTCACAACATAAGGTCCCACATATTTTGGGCTCAACTTGCCTTTCTGGCCAAAACGAAACACTCCCTTCATGGGGGATACTCTCAAAAATACCTGATCGCCCACGGCGAACTCCAGGTCACGTCGGCGCACATTGCGTACGACTTCTGTCTATCCTGAGTGCTTTCATATTATCCCTGATCTGGCGAACTTCTGCCTGAACTTGCTCAAGATACTCTGGTCCTATAATGACCGTCTCACCTCACTCACTAACCCAGCATAATGGCGTGCGGCATGGTCTAACCGTACAATGCCTGAAGGGAGACATCTTGATCGATGCATGATAACTGTTTTGTAATCTAAACTCGATCTAGATGTAACTTACAATCCAGCTGGTCTGAAAATCAAGTGCACATGCACGTAGCATATCTCCAATGTCTGGATGGTGCGCTCACTCTGACCATCTGCTGTGGATGAAAAGCTGTGCTCAATTTCAGTTCAGTACAAGTGCCTCTGTGTAGACTTCCAATATCTGGATAAAATCTGGTATCTCTGTCGGATACTATCGTCTTTGGTACACCATGATGTCTAACAATCTCTTTATCGAACAATTCTGCCAGTCTTGCCACTTTCCAGGTGTCCTTCATCGGAATGAATCGAGACACCTTGGGCATCGGCAATCACTACCACCCAATCATATTCAGACCTCCCTTGTAGGCGGAAGCCCTACTACGAAGTCCATAGATATTCATGGAACTTCCACTCCGGCACTGGCATTGGCTGCACCATACCACCAGGCCGTCGGTGCTCAAACTTGACCTTCTGACAAGTGAGACACCTCAACCATAGTCATTCACCTCCTTTTTTCATTCCACCCACCAAAATCTTTTCATACCTTTATACATCTTTGAAGCTCCGGGTGAATCGAAGTAGTAGAACAATGGGATTCACTCAATATGGCGCTCCTTCAGCTCAGCGCTACTCCTGGGTATACACAATCTGCCATTAAGCCTAATCAGGTCATCATCGTGGAGTCTGAATCTCTTCGACCTCGAATGTGCCATCAGTAAGCTTCTGTCTGATCTCCATCATTACTGATCCGTCATCTGAGCACTCCGCACCTCTTCAACCAAGCCAGTATGAGAGACTAGCGAATGGAGAGAGTGTGCTCGGCGACTCAATGCGTCAGCTACCACATTTGCCTTACCCTCTTTGTACTGTAAATTGATGTCATAATCATTCAGGAATTCAACCCACCTTCTTTGCCTCATTCAACTCCTTCTGAGTGAACAAGTACTTTAAACTCTTGTGGTCAGATAAAATCGTCACACTTACCCCATACAAATGATGTCGCCATATCTTCAGTGCGAAGACAATGGCCCCCACTCTAAGTCGTGGGTAGGGTAGTTCTCTTCATGCTTCTTCAGCTGTCGGGAGCGTAAGCCACGACCTTCCCGTGTTGCATCAACACACAACCCATACCTTGCCTGATGCGTCGCAATAGACCTCAAAACCATCTGGACCGTCTGGTAATGTCAGAACCGGTGCAGATGTCAGAGCATCCTTGAGACTCGCGAAAGCCCTCTCACAGTCGACTGTCCACTCGAATGGTCATCCTTCTTCATCAAGGAAGTCATCGGCTTCGAGACACTGGAGAAGTCCTTCACAAATCTCCTATAGTAACCTGCCAGACCGAGGAAGCTCCTGATATCGGTAACTGTCTTCGGCCTAGGCCAGGTGCGCACTGCATCTATCTTTGCCGGATCAACAGCGATCCCGGCTCAGATCACATGTCCAAGGATGAACTTGGTTCAACCAAAATTCACACTTAGAAAATTTAGCATACAGCTGATTCTTTCTCAATGTCTACAATACATTTCTCAGGTGGCTTTCATGCTCACCTTTCGATTTCGAATACACAAGTATGTCATCGATGAAGACTACCACTGATTTGTCCAACTGATCTTGGAACAAACGGTTCATTAAGTCCATGAACTTTGCTGGTGCATTTGATAAGCCAAACGGCATAACGGTGAACTCATAGTGCCCATACCTAGTTCTGAAAGCTGTCTTTTCGATGTCACTGTCACGGATGGCAATCTGGTGATAGCCGGAACGTAGGTCTATCTTGGAGAATACTGATGCTCCCCTAAGCTGATCAAATAGATCGTCGATGCGTGGTAAAGGGTAACGGTTCTTCACCGTAACAGCATTCAGCTCCCGATAATCAATACATAGGCGGAGGCTACCGTCCTTCTTCTTCACGAAGAGAACCGGCGCTCCCCATGGTGACACACTAGGGCGGATAAAGCCCTTGTCGAGTAGGTCTCTCAGCTGCTCCTTGAGCTCTGTCATTTCTGCTGGAGCCATACGGTAAGGTGCTTTTGCAATGGGTCCGGTGCCCGGAATCAAGTCAATCTCAAACTCAACCTCTCGTGCTGGCGGCATGCCCGGCAGTTCCTTAGGAAATACATCAGGAAACTCCGACACTACCGGCACATCGGGCTAAACTCAGGGTCTCTCTCTATGTCTTGGACATAGCAGAGGTATACCACTCCCTCGTCGTAACTCGTGATACATAGCCATGGCGGTGATGATCTGAGTCGAAGGCTCCCGGGCCTCTGCGGTAAGATATGGTAACCCCAGATGGACTCCGAAGAAGCATCGATGCTCGGCACACAGGATTCTACCCTTGTGCCGCTCCAACCAGTTCATCCCGACAATCACATCAAAACCTAGTCCGTCGAACTCTATCAAGTCGATCGGAAACTCCTCATCCCTGATTCGAACAACAGCATCTCGGTAGTAGCGGGTACATCGGATCCGCTCTTTCGACGGAGAGTAACCACGAAGTCTGGCATCTCTTCACCATCTAACCCCAGCCTCTTCGCAAATGATAGCGAATTAATGTGTGTGAGGCTCCAGAGTCGAACAAGATCGATGCATCCCCCATTCACTGGAAAGTACCGGTGAGGATTGTGCCGCTCTTGCCGGCTTCTGCCTTTTGCAGACACTCAGTATACCTCCCGTTCCGAGTGCACAGCCTAATTCATTGGCAAACTAAAGTATTGGGTAACACACGGTTTATATGCTTCAAACAACTCCACTTTATTCATTAACACACTCCTTTTTACAACATTATTGGCTTATACTGTCGCCATGATTCACACTTACAACATCCTTAATACATACTGGTTTGTCACATAGTTATACAAGGCTTAAAACTGTCTGAAAGTCAAATTCAGACGTCCGGGTTTCATGTGTGTGGCATTGATCACTGTCGACGGTGCGGTATTCAGTTTGATCTTCCTGATGCCATGGTATAGCATCCTTGATTGCCCACCCATGATTAATACATCTCTCCGATTTTAGCAATAGCTTCTTTGCGAGGTCAGCACGCTTCTGCTCGCCATACACAAACACTGCGGTGTCACCAATGGACCAAGACACCACGGGTACTCCCTTACTTGAGACTCGGTGACTCGTCCTTGTCTTGGTGCATACCCAACCGTCCACCTTTCTGGTAGAAGTTTACAATGCATAGATCCCGCTTTTACACTTGGAATTGATTCCGTTTCAACTTGCTGAGCAATTCCCACGGCTGGTTAACGACCGCATGGAACTCCTCTGGTATACTTGCTACTGTTGCTCCATCTTCAGCTCGTACTTCTTGCTGATGACTTGGTGTAAGGTTCCAGTCCTTACCCATGCACATCATCTCAATTGCATCCTGCTCGTTGGTATTCGGGTGTGTAAAACCTCCTGGTTTTGCTCCAGTTCGTCGCATCGTCTGATGATATGGATTTGTGCCTCCGGTGTCAGGTATCCATTTAAAAGTATCATACCTGGCTGGATGACCTGACATTGCTCCAATGGGAAGTCGGTGATGTTGATGGTGGCTTCTTCAGGGTTTGGTGTGGGTGGGATTGGATAACATATATTGAAAGTTCCTTTAAGTTTAGAGTGCTCAATTAGGTAAATCTCACACTATACTTTATTTATTCACTCACATGGTTGTTCATTTAAACACTCTCACACACATGCATGAAATGCGGTATGCAGACACTTATTTCAGTCAACAATTTAGGCGGTACCTGGTCTAGATGAGGGCCCTGGCGCCTCAGACCGGTCCACCACATTCAGGGTGGCCTTGTTGGACCCCGACCCCTTCCCTTTCTGGGACTCCGTGTACCTTTGATCTGGGGTGGCTGGTTCGCCGTCTTCTGGCCATCGGTAGTCGCAGTGGCCTTACCCTTCCATTGCCCCTTGGGCCTGAAGTTCCTACTGTTCGGGTTCTGCCAGCACTCATGGTCGCGGTGACCCATCTTCTTACAGTACCGGCACTGAACATCATTACCCTTGCAGTCCTTGCCGGGGTGGTCGCCGTTGCACCACTTGCAGTAATAGTGGCGCTCCGGTCCAGAGCCCGTGCTAGCTGCTATCACAATACACCATTAATACTTGTTTCACAACTTATTAACATATACTCTAACTCATCACACAGGTTTAGACAATTACCCTTAGGTGGGTAAGAACGTAGGGGCTTGGCCGCATACGCATAGGTGAGCTGCAGAGGCTCATCAGCAGTGGTGGTCTGGGCCTGGCCCTTGCCACCCTGTTGCTGTCCTTTCTGGGACTGGGGGTATGACTTCTTCTTCTTCCCTCCCCACTGCCCTTGCGTGCCTTGGCCCTCGTTCTGAGCCTTGCGCTTGAGCGCATCTCTCGTCCCTCAAACGGACGGTGATCTCCACAATAGCAGCGGCATGATAGCACTCCTATATTTAGGGTGTCAGTTATGCCCCGCCAAAAACTCACACACATTAACACATCGTACACACTTATTCACATTACACTGTAAGTTCCTTTACCTGCAAGGTGGTATATCCAGTAGGCCCCATGCCGTAGCGTAGGCGATAGTTCAGTCCGTTGTAGAAACGGTTCACAAGGATCCGGTCTGAGTAACCCAGATCCGGTAGCAGGTGGATTAGTCCGATGAAGGCTGAGTAGTACTCATCTACCGTCATCTTATCCCCTTGTCTCGGTTGTCCAACTCCAGGCGCTTGGCCTCTTGCACATGTATAGGGTAGTATTTGGCTCGCAGCAGAGCCGTGTACTCCCTCCACTGGAACGTCGGATCAGCAACTCTACCCTCGCGCACAAGCTTCCACCAGTTTTGTGCCGAGTCCTTCAGGTAGTAAGCAGCAAGTCGCACCTTGACCTGCTCAGGTGGTGCTAGGGTTTCGAAGGCGGTCTCCATCTCGGAGATGTATGCCTCGAGCTTACGGGGATCGGTCTCCCCACTGAATGAAGGCGGCCTCAGATCAGCCAACGCCTTGACCCAATTGGTCTCTCGTGGCGGTGGTGGCGGTGGCTGAACTCCGGGCTGTTGCCCTTGCTGTATAGCAGCAACTAACTGGGGTACCAACTGGGCTACGGCGGCTGCAACTGCCTCAGCCATAGTCTGGGCCGTAGTATCATCGCCCTGGTCACCCATATCTCCAGTACCGCGTCCGCGGCCTCGACCTCGCGGTCTACCTGACATCTGAATTCATATGAACATTTCATTAGCATCATGCTTGCACACTTATCGGTCCAACGATCGTAACGCTTCCCGATAATAAGGTATCTCCACACTTAGTTAGTGGTTAACCTTTCCAAATCTGTTCACTTAGGTATCTGTAGTTAGGTTTCCTAACTCGGTATATCCCTAAGCTCGGTATTCTAGTCATCAGAGCGATACTTCGCTCTGATACCACTTTTTGTAACACCCCTACTACGCACATAACTATATGGAATCGCAGCGGAAAATAAACAACTAAACGATAACTAAACGATTGGTGCTACAATGCCATCAACCACCCACGTGGTTAACAAGGCTGAATAAATACAAATGTACCGGTCTGATGATCAGACTCCCGAGCATAGAACTAACAACCATATATATACATCAACATAATACCGAGTATTTACAAAATCCTTCACTGTATGCTTCACTGTAAACCGTCACCAACAAGTATAATACGCCACGGGTGCACAGGCGCAACCCGGGCAAACATCCAAAAGTACTTCAAAGTAAACTACTCCCTAGGACCTAGAGCCACTCTGCCTCTTCGATCCTCATCCTGCAATAAAAATATGGAGCCCCCGAGGGGGTCAGCACCTTTGCTGGTATGGCTAACGCGCAGCCCATCGGCTACCGGGATACGCGCAACCAATTGTCATGATGACATGATATTTATTTTTAAACACACAACACATATATAACATAACAAGGGTATTGTACATCATAACACACATCACAAACATACAAATCCTTTTAGGGAGAGAACCAACACAGTTAGTCCCCATTGAGAGCTTCGAGAATGTTGCCACGCTCATACTTAGCTCGTTACACAACTCGTTACCGTCCGGTTAGATTGAACGGTTAACTTAACACAAGGTGCCCCGGATATAGTGATCCAAGCACACCGAAACAAAACACATAGTATGCCCCTGTGGCCCGACGTGAGTCAGTAAAATAGCCTTGGTTAAGCTAAAGGGAAGGTTAGAAACCAAATTGGAAACTTAACCATAACATACAGAGAGAATCGAACCGGTTATGACATCGACTCCCATACTCACACGCGTGGCCGGAACAGACCGGACTCCTCACTTCCCCCGTTAGCCCATGTTAGTAGTTCAACATTGAGCACAACAACAATTCGCAATAATAGGTCAAGTCTTGTTAGACACTCATATGGGAAGAGAGAGTCATGATTAACAACATAATAACATTTAACAACTGTAAACTCTTTACATGGTTTAATCTTACAAAGTCATAAACACACAGAAAACAAACAACACACAAGCCGGTGTAAAGGTAGGCAACAGACTGCAAGAAAACCATACCTTGGTCCTTGCCTCGACTGATTTCCACCTTGAGAGAATCCTAAACACATTAGTAACGTCGGTTAATTATTTATTCAACTCCAAACTCACTAAGTATTTAACATGATTGTATGACATGTTTTAATGCCTATCTTACCCTAGGTTACCTTCATTAAACACCCTAGGGTTAACTACATAAGTCACATTCTTTTCTGTTTTTTTTTTACAAGTTTTGGTCCGACCGACCCACCGTCCGACCCACAACTGGGTCGGACCCTCCCAGTGGTTTTCGGGTCTGAAAAACTTTACCTTGACCGACCCATGTCCGACCCAACCTTCTGGGTCGGTCCATTACAGAAACCCTTTTGCTTCCTCATAATCATGCCCGTCCGACCCACGTCCGACTCACTCGACTGGGTCGGACCATGTGCGAACATTTTCTTCCTTTGAAACTTGACCGACCGACCCATGTCCGACCCACCCTTTTGGGTCGGACCATTACCGAACACTTTCCTAACATCTAACAGAGGCTCGACCGACCCAAAAACTGGGTCGGCCCCTGGGTCGGTCGCCTTCTAAACTTACCCAAACTTGCCAATTCTTCACCAAATTTCTCCTAAGGCCTCTTAATGCTTCCTAACAACATTTGGTAACCTTACATCCACATACAACATCCATGAAACTCATTTTCTAATTCCTTAAATCATTTACTTATTTCCTTGTAAAATTCCTTAACACTTATGTTATCTTATACTAGGTTCCTAGATGGTGTTTCTCACCTATGGTAACTACTATCTCAAAATGCTTTCTCCTTGATTTAATATCATCTCCCAAGCATCATCTCTCACAACTAACTCCTTATATCATTACTTCAAATCCTTTCTCAAGTTCATACATTCTCCTTAGTTTACCAAAGTTTGCCTAAGTCTCAATCTAAGTCCAAAATGACTTTGGTACATACTAAAACCTCAAGATCATGCCTAAGTCCTAATTACACTCTAGAACACTTCTTAGTTCATCAAAATTCCTTTACAACCTCATGAACTCCTCATGCATTTTCTAAATTTCGACATAGTTTCTCCTAGCATTTGTTACACCTTAGCACATTATTTTCATCATTAAACATCCTAGAACACTAAGAACACCAAGAACACTTTCTTACACAACTTCACCAAATTTACACTACATCACAATATAGTGCATAATTTAAATTGCTTGGCACTTAGGCCCTTAAAATGCATGGCTCTTAGGCCCTTAAAGTGCTTAAATCATAAACACTGAATTTCCACAATATATATGCCTTTAACCTGCAAATACACTCAACATTCACATATGCCCTTTACTAGTCTCTTAAGAACACTTTACTAAGTCATTCCCCATTGGCTCTTTAGATAGTTTTAATAAGCATCATAAGCTCATTTCTCCTAAGGCATTAAAATAGCATTAGGTTAGTAGATTTACCTCTTTTGCAAGATAACTTCTTTTTGTTTCCTTTAGAAAACCAATAGAGTACTTGATTCCTTGGCAAGTTCTAAACAATATACAAACTCTATAATGAGTATTCAAGCTATAGGCTTCATCTCATTGTAAACCCTAATTTGACATTGTTTCAAAAACATCAATGTAGTTGTTTTACCTTGTTCTTTGAAGAGAGTTTGGATATCTAGCAAGAGAGGACTCCACCTAGTCCATGAAGAGTTGAAATGAAGCTAGAACAAAGTCACACAATGAGCTATATCAATGTGTATTTTCGGACATGACAAAAACAAGGAGGAAACTTGATTTTTGTTTGAGATTCCTTACCTAGAAGCAAAGGAGAGTAATAATATGTCAAAATATAAGCTCAAGCTTCAATGGTGGAACACCTTGGCACCGAAATGGAGCTCTTGGAGTTTTGAGAAGGTAGGAATGAAGAGCTTGATGAGAGGAAGAGATTGGTGGTATTTGTTTTTGATTTGGACAAGTGAGCTAGGTTTAACAAGTGGTCAAAGCTTGTGTTTTAATGGTGGTAGTGGTTTATCGTGAGAGAACAAAGAAGGAAGGAAGAAGAGAGGTGGGAAACCGTGTGAGCAAGGAAGGGAAATGAGAGAATGAAGATAGAATTTACTTTAAGAAGATATTTATGTGTTAAAAGGTAAAAAGTAGCTTATTTACTTATCTTATCTTACTTAATACATTAATAAGAGAGTGGTGAGTCACCCCTTATAAAAACCGGCCCCTTATATTAGTGTGGGGGTGTTTTAGTCTTTGTTTGTCAATTTAATTACTTAATACAACATATGTTACAAATTAGCTTATAAAAAGTACTATTCACCTATACAAGGCACATAGAAGTGAAATTTTTGATTTCCCACTAATATAGCCACCCAAATGTGATACTATATAGTACACATATTATTTAAGAGTAATGATGGACATTTAGCCATTCAAAACTCATTTACAAGACAATTTTTCAAAAACGTGCTTTAAGACTTCTTAAAGCACATTTTGTGTTTTAACTTGTTTTCAAGCTTGGTTTTCTTTGGTAATTGGTTTAATAAGTTCATTAGTATATAAATGAAGTCTTGGTAAGCTCATTAGGTCTTACTCAAGTTTATCCCAAGCTTAGAGCACATTTTAGCTCTTATTGACTTTAAAGCACATTTGTGTTTCCTTTTGTTTAAATTTGTTTCGTAAGGTTTCTAAGACTCTTTTTAGTCTTGTTACACCCTATTTAGGTGTTTAAACAACATAACTAGGTTTGGGGTATTTCAGGAGATGTATCATATGTCGAAGAACGATGGAGGAAAATACATCTCCAGCTGGCACATTGTCACAATAAGATCCTTTTGTAATTTAGACAGAGTGTCCACATCAAGAACCTTAGACGAAATGGATTTGAGGAAGACACTGACGTTTGTGATTGTGTGTCTGACAGCATCCGGCAAGATCCCACGTAGTGCAATTGGCAAAAATTCTTGAAGTAGGACATGATAATCGTGAGATTTCATTCCTACTAATTTGAAATCTGTCATGGACACTAGGTTTCTTATGTTTGAGGAGTAACCTGATGGCACCTTGATGTTGTAAAGGGTACTGCATAGACTATGTTTCTCTTCTTTAGACAGAGTGTGACAGGCAGGAGGCAAGAATGTGCGTTTTCCACGTTCTTGCGGGCCAAGCTCTGTGCGTATGCCCAACTCAATTAAATTTTCTTCCTTTCAAATGATCCTTTGTCTTTCCTTTTATGTTCAAAAGGGTGCTAGTGAAACTTTCACCCACGTTCTTCTCGACATGCATCCCATCGATACAATGTCTAACCTCCAGATGCTGCCAGTACTGTAGTTCCCAAAATATTGATTTCTTTTTCCAGACACTTTTTTCACCACTTTTGGTTGGCGGCCCGAAGTTGTTCACAATATTATCCAACTTTTTGTAAATCTCTGTACCTGTCAAAGGCTGGCGCGCCATGCTGTGATCAGTTTTCCCATCGAACTCTTTCGCCATCTTTCGATACTTATGTCCTTTTGGAAGCATTTTTCGGTGGCCCATATACACGGTTTTCCCACTATGTTTCAAGCGAATGCTACAAGTGTTTTCACCACAAATCGGACACGCCAACGCCCCCTTGATTGAATAGCCTGAAAGATTACCATAGGCGGGGAAATCATTGATTGTGCAGTACAACATAGCACGCAAATTGAAGTCCTCTTTACTGAATGAGTCGTAAACCGTAGCCCCTTCATTCCACAAGAGTTGTAGATCCTCTATCAAAGGTTGTAGGAATACGTCAATTTTGTTGCCCGGTTGCTTTGGACCAGATATTAACAAAGACAACAAGATGTGTCTTGGTTTCATGCATAACCACGGCGGTAGATTGTAAATAACCAAAAGCACAGGCCAGGTACTGTGTATGCTACTCAAAGTACCGTAAGGGTTCATCCCATCCGTGCACAAGCCTAGCCTTAGGTTTCTCGGTTCGTTACCAAACTCAGGAAATTTTACGTCTATGTTTCTCCACTGTGGTGCATCAGCGGGATGTCTCAATCTGCCATCCTTTTTCCTGTGAACTGAATGCCACCGAAGATTCTCTGCGTCTTTCTCAATGGAGAACAAACGTCTGAACCTTGGAATGATGGGCAGGTACCACAATACCTTAGCTGGTGAACCTTTCTTACTACCGCTGATGTGAGTTTGTTATTACCGTGACGCTCCACATGCTGAACAGCTTTCAGCAAATTCATCCGATTTCCAAAACAGCATGCAACCATTTGGACAAGCATGAATTTTCTGGTACCCCATACCCATTGGGCACATCATTTTTTTGGCTGAGTACGTAGTCGTTGGTAAAACGTTGTCCACCGGAAGAACGTATTTCAATAGTTCCAGGAGGTCAGTGAAACTTACGTCGCTCCAGCCATGTTTCGCTTTCAAGTTGAATAGCTTGAGGACGACACTCAACTTGCTTAACTTTGTAGGGTCACACCCGGGGTACAACGGTGTTTTGGATGAATCCAACAAATTTTCATGCTTGTCTGGCGTGTTAGAGTAATGTCGTTCCACATCTTCAAGCATAGTCTCAATGTCATCATCCCAGAAATCTGGCACAACGTTCGCTGTAACGTCTTCTGGATCACCAGCAACTGTATCATCTCCAAGTTCTGTTTCTGTGTTTGCCTGACCATTATCCCCTTCGTCAGGCTTAATAACATCGAACGCACTCTGACCATGCCATCGGATTATGTCTTGGAAATCTTTTGTAAAACCGCGGCGGATCAGATGTTCCTTAATTGTTTCAACGCCGCGATATCTCAGATTGTTTTGGCAGTCGATACACGGACAAAATATGTATCCCTTGTCTGTAGGTTTCAGATTGTTCGCCAACACCGTGCATAACTTATCAACTCCTTCTAAAAACTTGTCGTCCAAATTTCCGCTGTAAATCCACGAACGTTCCATCTCCTTCTAGCTATTTATATGAAGGCAGCCATTTCATACCGTCACCCGTGACAGAGTCTTTACACTTTTGTATCTTATCAACCTAAATCCATCCATGAGTATTAAATCCCACCGGTGAACGTGTTTTTAATATGTAATTTATTGAAAATTTCGGCAGCATCTCCCTACAGTTCTTCAAATGCACGATATTATGATATTAATCAATAATATATGCATTCGAAGAACAATAAAGAGATACTGCTGAAATAATCAATAAAGTACATATTAAAAGCACATTCACACCCTAGGTGTGTGATTTAACAATCGTGGACAGTCCCGACAGGGACTGCCGAAGATATACCTCTATTAGGTATATCTTGGGCGGATAACTATGTTTGGTAGTTTGTCAAATATTATATGTATATATATAAATCTTACCTCTGGTAGACGATTAGCCGATGCTAAGACGGTTGAGGTCGGAAGCCTAAATAAAGTCGTAGTCCTGATGCATAAATGAAAAACGACAACATTAGAATTCATCAAAAAATCAAGGTTAAATGCTAGCTAAACCGCGGAAAAAAATCGACAGCATCTCCCCTATATTTCTAACGTCTCCAAATCAGTTTTATCAAAGTCAAATTCGCACGCACCATCTAGAACTGGTAACATACATAAACTTATCTTCACTGATGTATTTAGTTTACAGAAACAGAAAAACGACAACATCTTTCTGTTGCCTCTACTGAACAGATTCACACAGAACTCAAACAGAAATAGAAACTGAAAGAAAAGAAACAGACAGACAGAGACTGGTGTATGACTCCTCTCTGTTAACGTTTGTTCACGTGTTTGAATTCTCAAACCTTTCTAAACTGTCGATCCTGTCAATTTGGTGTGTTATAAAGTTTCTAACTCAACTAAACCCAAGGCAACTTTGTTACAGATGCAGAATTAGTCAGAACCTGATCTGATACGAAACTGAAGCTGAAATCCAAACTGAAATCAAAACAGAAACTGAGTTGTGTTCTTGCTTTCTTCCCTGTCTGTTTTTTTTCCTTTCAACTGATTATACTTCTCCTAACTCCTTACCCAGTTACTTAAATATTCCATTAAGCTTTTAAATCCAGACCAAAACTCAAACAACTTGTTACAGTTTTGTTCCATTCATGAAACTGAGATATGCTACAGTTCTGTAACATTCATTTTTCAGGAATCGGTAATATACTTGAACTTACTTTCTTTCCTGTGGCAGTTTTAAGTAGTAGCATTTTTAAAACTACACTATTATGTATTAATTGTAATACTAAATGCTAAGAACAAATAAATACAGCAGTTTACAGATTGGTTTGCAAAGTTACCGTAACTAAGCACCGAAGTGGGCAAGTAGTGTAAAAATCAGCCCACGAACTAGGTCGCAATTAACTGTGAATCTGGGCACAAATATATGAACAAGGTTAGAACATTTGCCATTACACTCTCAGGATTCGATACAAACGAGGTTAGAACTTGCAATCGAAATGCATGTATATGAACAAAGTTAGAAAAAACGACAATCAATCGCGATCGCATACCCAATACGCGATAGAGACGTCGACGGTGACACCAGTGGTAGATGGGTGGTGACCGGCGGCGATGGGAGTGACAAAGGTGGTGGGAGCGACGGCGGCGATGGCCGTTAGCAAGGTGACGGGAAGAGGAGGCAATTTCAGTGAGGAAGATAGCGCGAAAGAGAAGAAGAGTTACTGTGAGTAGAGTGTGCAGAGTGTAGGCAAATGTTTAAATGGACATTAGATTACGGTTTACATGTAAACCGTAAACTAAAGTCACACTTTACATGACGGTTCTCACAAAAACCGTAATCTAAAGTGTAACGAAATTAAAAAAAAAAGCGCGATAATTATTTGGCATATGTTGGGTTTCAAACATAGGTAACACATTAATATAAAGTTTTTATTAATCTAAAATACACTGATAAACGACGTCGTTAAATGTAATCTAAAGTGTAACGAAATTAAAAAAATAGCGCGATAATTATTTGCCATATGTTGGGTTTCAAACATAGGTAACACATTAATATAAAGTTTTTATTAATCTAAATACACTGCTAAAACAACGTCGTTAACTGTAATTTAGATTACGCGCGGAGTCGAATAAATCAAATAATACGGGAAATTTTTTTCGTCAGGTCAAAACGACGTCGTTGACGAGGTTGGCGCGCCTTTTTTAGGAGGGACTTTAGATGACGGTTTTTAGTAAAACCGTAATCTAAAGTCCTTTGACCGTAAAGCACACGTCAACATGGGACTTTAGATTACGGTTTTACTAAAAACCGTCATCTAAAGTCCCTCCTAAAAAAGGCGCGCCAACCTCCGATCGATTATTGATTACGGGTTAATCAATCATCGTCGCTAATAAATTCCGGCCTTCCTATTAATCACGGTGTCTGTTTAAACCGTGATTAAACCACCGTCATTAAAGCCTCGCGTTCCACTAGTGGCAGATCTAAGAGTAAATTTACAAATTATCTCCTTCGGTCGAAGTTATGCCGTTTACCTCACCTTTGAATGTGGTCTTACCAGAGTCGTGTAAAAATGACACGCTCGTTCACTCATGGTTTTCCCACTCAAGACACTCTCGTGAGATTTTCACTTGGAAACTCGTTCGCACATTTAAACAAAAGATAAAAGACGACGAACTTAAACTTAGATTGCCCCCAGTATTGATTTGGGGTTTGTGACAACAATTCGATAGATGTGGACTTTGAACCTCTTTGTGGGTTGTTTGGATATTATAGGGTGAGTTGTGGTGTTTGGTTAGGCATGTTCAAATTTTTAGAAACAAGAGACAAGCCGTTCCATTGCATAGTCAGAAAATGATTGCTTCGTGATCCTTTTCCTTAAAAAACTATTTTGTTTTCCTTCTTTTTTTCGATGAATGAAAAATGGTTTGTACAGGAGTTGTGAAAATGGAACTATGATTTTATTTATGAATCATGAAAGAAATGTAAAGATTACAATCAGAGGTGACTGGAAACTAACTAATAAGCTACTAGGAAAATTTGAAGATGCAAGAAAACAATCTGCACACTTAGAAAAATTGGACTCCTTGCTCGAGGAGGTCTTGAATCTTGTACTTCAATGCTCGGCAATTGTCAGCATAATGGCCAGGCAACTGATGGTAGTGGCAGAATTGATTAAGATGCCTCCCCAAATGAGTGGTTCCTAGCCGAGGGGCCAGGGGCTGTAGTAGGTTTCTCTTCTGAAGCTCTTCAAACGCCTGACTTGGTGCTCGACCACTGTTGGTGAACTCTCTTTGTGATGAGTCTCGGCGTGGTAAGGGTACTGTCCTAAGGTTTTGATGCGGAGATCTAGGTCGTTGAACCATATTCACTTCTGGGAAACTGCTTTGAGCGCAAGCTACTGTCTGAAGATAAGCCTTTTCTGGTCCTGGCTTAGATAATTTGGAGCCACTGCCGGAGTTTCTTGAGCACTCGAGCTCCAAACCTTCCTTATGAATCCTTTCCTCTAGAATACCGACTTGTCCCATCAACATGTCCAAACTCCGAAAGTACATAAATTTTAGCTCATGGTTGTGTTTTTTTCGCATGTTCTCAATTAGCATGCGGATTTGCTCCTGCTCGTCCATTCTGGTAGGCATGGCTGCAGCCTTTCTCCTCCAACGCTTGATGAAGTCAGACATGGACTCACCGTCTTTCTGTCGAGTTCCTGCCAGATCGATTCTGGTGACCTCGAGGTTCTTAGCATACTCGAAATGATTTAGGAAAGCCTCGCAAACCTCCTCGTAGGTTTTGGTATTCATCTTCTGAGTGAGATACTAACGCTGAGGAGTCTCGTCTAGATAGCGTGCGAAAACTTTGGCTTTTTGCATATCGTTGAGCCCCAAGATGGACATTTCTCGGTCGAACATAGCCAAGTGAATCTGTGGATCCGAGGAACCCTTGTACAAAGCGAGTGCAGGCAGCTTCAGCTTTAGGGGAAGATCAACTTCGGGATACGACGCCGTGGAGAAATAATCGAAGCCAGCTGGTTTGTTGGTTTTCTCTATGCGCTTAATCCTTTTCAAAACCCTTTTGACCTCTGCAGCTAGCTAGTTGTCAGGAACATCCTTCCCCATACGTGTTTGAAGATCTTGGGCCCTAACAGAGTCAATCTGGATGTAACTACGATTAAGATTTTCATCCACAAGCTTTTCCAGAGTGTGCTGATTTGTCTCCTGGAGATTAGCCTTACTCCTCAGTTCCTCGACAATGGACTCCAAGACCTTGTACCCTTGCAGCACAGCGGCCAACTGGGCCTCGGTGTTGATCGGATTTCCTCCTTCTGCCATATCTGGATTCGGGCTTGCCTGTTTCCAAGAAGTCCATTATTAGCTAACAAGAGGAAGTGGGTTGAAAGACACTAAGGTGATAATGACACTTCACAAGGTAGATCGAAACAGGCTTAGGCTGAAAGCAAGTGGGCCAAGATACCCAGAAAATGAGGTGCTTGGGCTGAAGTATCTCTCAGGCTATGAACTGGAATTTGGACTGAAATGTAAACAGATGGCTTTGATTGGGCCTGAGAGGTGACACCTAAATCTAGGGTTTTGGGCCAGGGCCCGAATAAGAAGTCTGCCTAGATTAGAATGAGCCCTTGGGCCGGAATGTGTTTGGGCCTAGAGCAAAGCACATGGGCTGGAGTGTGTTTGAGCCTAACTTTCTTTGGGCCAGAGAAGATGGTTGCTAAACCGAAAAAGATTTTATTTTCAGGCCTTGTGAGTTATTTCAAGTTCATGTGGATTTTCTTTTTTGGGCCTAGAACTAATTGGATAATTGAAATTGGGCCAGAAGAGAAATCACCTAAGTCTAAGCTTTTGGGCTGAAGCCCGAACGACTCACATATTAAACCAAACAGGACCTCTGGGCCGTAAACAAGTAGAGCCGCCAATTCGGGTTGGGCTAGGTTAATGTAGGAGAAGTTCCTATCAACCTCTAGGCTCGGTAATGGACCGATCATACAAGCAAACAGGGCTCACACAAATTCAACATGTCATCACTAGATGTTTAAATTCAACCGGGTATGTGCAGACGTTATATTGTGAGTGGTTAGAACAGGTGTAATTAACATAAAAGAAAGAAATTAAAACCCAAAAATAACGTCGGGCTGCAAATAAATCCCGGTCGCAGTAGTATAGTGAAAATTGTAAGCAACCGGATGTCGAACCGTGGGACTAATATACATATAATAGTACCTAAGCGTTGTCACAAGAGGGGGGATTAATTGACTTGTAAAATAAATAAAAAGAAAGATAAAATAAACTAAGTTGACAGATAAATAAAATGGAACTCTGGGTCAGGTTAATATAATCTGCATAATTAAGCTATCTCTACTGGTTTAATAATTTGGCAAGGTTCCTGTAATTATCTTAAGGACTAAGTCATAGCCTCATAAGAACTCGTTCACCTGTAATGCAAGGTTCTAATCAAGGTTCAAGCAAAAGCCTGCGAACGGCAGAGGAGTATTGAGGAATTACATTTGCAACTGAATACTAACTTATTAAATCATAACAAGTTTCCTCCAGTTATACGCCTTAATTAACCTGTCTATTTATCACCTGGTCTGATCAAAATAGACTTAGTAGAGCAATTTAATAAATTCGCGAGATCTATTAAAAAGGCGAGATGACTTTTAAAACGTAACAAACTGTATATAAATAAACTAGTAGAAATATTGCATAATTAATACAGATACATAATAACTATTCCCAGAGTAAACGTAAACTAGCCTAACATATTAAATAGATAGATAGAGACGAGAGTAATAGAAATCATCCGTAATCACTCCGTCTCACTCTGCTATTTTGTGTACGTAGGGCTAGAGGTGAATTTGGTGGACTGTAAAATAAATAAAATGGAGAAGGCGGGAGAAGAGAAATGAGATGGCGTGTGGTGAAGTGGTCGTGGATTGATTGGTGAATTCGTGTATGATTTATTGAGTGAAGCTCGTGGGTTTATATAGACAAAGAAAGAAGAAAGCAGAGAAGATAGACAGACGCGTGAGGCGGTGGAAGATTGAGCTCGTTGATTGCTCTCATTGATTGCAGGGGACAGACAGCTGAAGACGGGGAGCGAAATAAGGTAGGCGCCGGGCGACAGTGGACGAGTTGCAGCGCGAGTTGCAGACGAACAAGATAAGCTCGCGCAACATTCACACGCGTGCTTGCCTCACGTCCGCCTACGCCTCTGTTCACGTCCGCCTGGTTAAGAGGCGGTTGCTGCTCACGTCCGCCACCAAGACCGCCAGATAACAGGCGGTTGCTGCTCTCACGTCCGCCACCAAGACCGCCCATTAAGAGGCGGTACTCTCTTGTTATGTCCGCGAGGCGGTTGCGCCTCTCTAGACCGCCCATTAAGAGGCGGTTGTCTCTCTGTTGTCCGCGAGGCGGTTGCGCCCCTCTAGTCCGCCAGTTATCTCGACGTGTTGTCGTGACTTATTTCTTCTAACTTCGACCGGCTCTAGATTGTTCGTTTGGGCTCCGTTTTTCGAGCCGTTTGCGTCTATGTGTTCGTCTCTTTATCTACTTTAGTCCCAGCTTGGTTTTCCTCATGTTAAACCAATAAATTAGTGAGATAATAATAAAACATAAACTAGAGGAAAACTAACCGAAGTGGAGAAATGAGCAAGAAAAGTGTTAATATTATATATGAAATACACCTATAAATCATGCTCATTTGGACACTTATCAGTATGGATCGATCCGGAGAGGTGCTTGGGGCTTGGGCCCAGGTCACCACAAAGGAATAGGGCTTGCACGCTATTCTCTTTGGGCTTCCCCACTTTTTTCACATCACCTGAAGGTGTGCGTCTACGGCCGGGTCTTTGACTGACCAAACAATGGGCTTGGTAAGGACACTGCCAGGAAAACGCTTGGGGCTAAGGCCCAGGTATTAAGGGGATGTGGTTAGACGACATCCTCCTCTTTTTCCCCGCTTATTCACATCACCTAAAAGGTGTGAGTCCCTGACAGGGGACCCTAGATGGGTCCCGGGGTGAAACTGGTTTGTGTGGGCCCTCGCTCTCATATGATGCAGGGGTGCAAAAATTTAAAGTGCGCACGAAAGTAAACAAACAAAGTAATAAAGCCATAAATAAACAATTTTTCGAGTTAAGCCCTCTTTCTTAAAATTAAACAGGTTAAAGTTAAGAATTCATCCCCAGCAGAGTCGCCAGTCTGTGAGCCTCGATTTTAAACCCTATCCTATGTGGATTAACTTGATTGGGATCTAATCGGGTTTTAGGTCCACTTATAGCCTAAGATTAATAACTATGTCATATAACAATAATTATTAAAACCTAAGCTAGCTCACTGGAACCTATTACGAGTCGCCACCTAATTTTAACCTAGATCAAATTAGGAAAGGAGAGTTCGGGTTCAGGGGCTTGATATTCGACTTAATTAGGGTTCAATTACTTTCATTACCCTTCCTAGGTCGTTTTTCCTCTACTTGGTTCAATTACCGCTTTCTACAAAGTTGTTTTTAACCTAGGTGCGCGCTTCTTTTTTTTTATTTTTTAACGTTTTTTGACAGAAAATTAAAATGGAAATTAAAATTACCTAAACTAGGGTTTCGGAGGCAGAATTAGGTCAAATTTTGTTTCCGTCCGTAGCCACGGACCTAATGTCCGAGACCGCGGACCCCAGTTAACCTATGTGAAAATAAAAGTCGAATTAAACAGAAAACGAAAATTTGAAAAGTCCGGGGCCACGGACAGGACGTCCGTGGGCCCGGACATACTTTAGCAAAACCTAAATTTTTTAAAATTTTAAAATCCCGCCGCCGTCCGTGGGCGTCCGGGCTTACGGACAGGGAGTCCGGGACCCCGGACATGACGTCCGTGGGTGCGGACCGCCCTCGGACGGCGGCGTTGAGGCTGTTCCCGAAGGTGTTTTTGGCTCAAATTTTATGGGTGTGTAGCCTGAAAGATGTACAATTCGTTAGTAATTGAAAGATTGCAGTTTGAAGTCGAATTATGTACGAAACTTGGCGAACAAGTAACAGGGCAGAAACAAAAGTAATTAGCAATACAGAAGCGTAAAAAGGTTAGTTTGAACCCAAAATTTGATAGAGAGTTAATAAGGTCGTGGAGAGTTAGAAAAGTAGAATTGCAACCTGTTTTACCTTCGAATTTAGGAGGATTCTTCACGTCGGGATTCTTCGGAGGCCTCGTTGATGGCGGATCCAGAAGGACTTCGAACCCAGCTTCTGACTCCTTGTTGTTCTTGATGTTCTTCACGTTTTGGTGCTGTTTGGGTGGGGGTTTGATGATATATGATGTTGTGGGAGTTGAAAAATGTGTTTTGGTGTTGATTTTGGTGAGATTTCGGTGTTTGATCGTGGCTCTGGGGTTCAAAACGTGGAGAGAGAGAGACGGCTGCCTTCTTTGAGAGTCTAGGGTTCTTGAGCTTCTTCTTTGATCATGGGATAAGGTTCCTTATATAGGCCTCTTTAAAGATAGAAAAATCCGGTAAAAACCGAGATTTACCGACGTTTTAGCTCATGGACTTCCAAAAGGAATTTGATTATGAAATTTTACACGTGGGTAAAGGATGATATTTCTGAATTTTCTAAAGTGGAATCGAATTTTTTGGATATTGGAATATTTTTAAATTCAATTTCTCGTCAGTTTCAGTCAGAAATTGCTAGAAAATTATTGGAAACTCGAAAAATCGAAATTCCAACGCCATTATGCCCAAAATGTCATCCTCTATCATGGGTTAAAATTTCAAAGAATTTTGAACTGATTTGACCCCTATTTGGAGGAGAGAGAAAGCCTATAGGGGGCTTTGGAGCCTTGAAAAATTACGAAAGTGCCCCTGGAGATGACTAAGCTGCCCCTGGTACTCTGAAATGTTCCGATCGAACTGGGAACCCTCGCTACTTGACCAAACTAGCCTATTAGTAGAGACTCTCTTCCGGGGGGGTTGAAATTTTGGGTATAACAATAAGATAAAAATATGTAATGAGTTTATAGTAATTCATATATGTGGCGTGACTAGTTCCGATACCATTTAACCTCGAAAGTGTTAAACCTTAGCTAACTGAGTCTAGGATCACATGAGATATCGGTATTCGGATTTAACGACCCGAACCATGGGAACGTTCTAACCACGGCTATGTGTGAGTTAATTGTGTGATGTTTGTGTGTGAATGCATGGACCCCCTCGTGTGTTTAACCCAGTTGAAATACCTTTTTGGTGTGTGGATGTGATAGATTCCATAGTGGGGCTCTAACTATTTATCTAAAAGTAAATATGTACTAACAGGGGTGAGGAATTCGGTCAGGCCGGTCGCGCGTTGTTGGGAGTGGGTATCCTTTTTAGCCTTACCCTCCTCTCTGTTATGGTTGTTTCCCTCACGGGTTATGATATCCCATTAGCTTACTCCAAAGCTTAGCTATTCTGACTTATGATCGGTTTAGGGGGAACATGTGTTTGTGTGGTGTGTTCGGGTCACTAAATCCGATCCATCTTAACTTAAGTTACTCGTCCGACTATTAGGACGGTAATGAGTGTTGTATAACGAGCTTAACATGAGGGTAATATCATTCTCTAGGCTCACAGGTGAATTAACTATGTTTGGGTTGGTTCCTTAAGAGAACCGTACCCGTTATGTTAAGTGTTATTGTTGTGTCGTAATTCTTATAGCGGTGTGATGTTATATGTTGTAAAATGTGGAGTATGTGGATCATGGATATGAATCCCAGTGTATGATAAGAGGCGTTTAAGGATAACCCGATTAATGGGTAAGTATCGTCTATTAAGGAAGTAGCTCCATTAGAGGAGAAACACTCTAGGGTTAAGGAAAACAAGGAGTGATTTGTTCAGTGTAGATGCGTTGGCTGTTTTGTTGAGCCCATCGTGGTGGAATGTTATGTGTTGTGTGTTGATCGTTTACATGCATGATTCAAATATAATCAACCGCATGCTCAGACGACAATTAGTTGTGCGTGGCCCGGTAGCATGCGGGCTGCGGGATTACCATACCAGCAAAGGTGCTGAGCCCCTGGGGGGCCACCCTTTCTCTTCTTTTTCCTATTTCAGGTACAAGGAGCTGGAAGCCGTTCGAGAGTAGGACGGGGTAGTTGTTTGTACATGGGTAATCATTTAAGTTGTATATGTACAGTAGGTGTAGTAAGACCGAAATTGTTATCGGCATTAGTTTGTGAATACTCGTTACATTGGAAGGTATGTGTATGTTTTGTTGTTAATGGGAAGGGATAGCAATGTGTAGTCGCTCGGGAATCTAGTCCATCAGACCGATACCTTGTATATGTAATAGCCTTGTTAGCCACGTGGGTGGTTAACGGCGTGTAACACCAACGAGTTAAGTAATGTGATGAAGCTTGTTTCGCTTGCGGGTCCGAGTTCTGTTTTAAGTTGTTTATAGTAATATTGGTATAGGGTGTTACAAAAGTGGTATCAGAGCTAAGTATCGCTCTGATGACTGAATTAGGCCGGCTTAGGAAGTACCGAGTTGGGATTTTTGTACCATTGGGTTTAAGGGTTGAATGATAGCGTGAGAGATACGCTAGTTAGGAGTAACCAGTGTGTACTGAGCAACCTACAGTGTCCAACCCGCCCTCCACAATCCTGTTTTATAACTTGGGAAACACTAGAGAGGATGGAAAGTCATCTCATACTCGGGATACCCGATCTGGCTTTATTAAAGTACCTCTAAAGGACGGAGAACCTGTCATATAGGACGGTAGATCCCGAAAACTGGGAATCCGGAGACGGTTTCCATCTGAACACAACGTTAACTGCATTTAATAACGAAGAGAAGAATTTGTGTTAAAGAGAATAGAATTCCGGAAACCTGGGTCGACATTTGGAGCGAGTCGAGACAGACCACAAAGCTTGCAAACGCACCAACCATGGCAACAGGCAATAGTGAAGTACTGGAACACGGACGAGTGTCTACGGGACCACAGTTGTTAGATAATACACCAACGGTATACCAACCGACTAAGGAACTACAACGTAGTGCCCAAACAAGAGACAAGTCTCAATAACCACGACAAATGCGTGGGACGGGCTACGAGGAGAATACAATACTAAGTAAAAGGGGTTTCCAGAATAGGAAACACCCTAGTTAATGATTATCATGTGAATACAGCGAGAAGTCGCCTAGAGGGTTAATTGTCAAGACTATAAGATTAAAGTAAGAGCCAACAAGGCCACTGAATATGGTGCAGATAAAAACAATACCGCAACCGGTAAATGTTGAACCGATAAGCCAGTTAGCATGGCGCACTTGCCATGGCAAGTGCTGCTATAACAGGGCTGTCGGGAAAGTTTTAATAACTACAAGGTACTTGGTAAAGTACCATGAAGTTAAGTGAGATCATCATAACCGTGGAAGGGCTTGATAGCCTAACCTCTATAATTGGGAGTACACCAGTCAGCAAGAAGCCAGACTTGGTTAAAGCAAGAAGACGTTGTGAAACCATGAAAATTTTTCTTTCAAACTCAGATTTATTCAAAATTCTTTTCTTTCAAAACCAAATTTTCTTTCAAACCAATGTTTATTTCTAACCTTCTTTTAAACCAAACCGGTAAACCCAAGGGTAGCGACCCGAGGGAATGGATGGAGTTCATAGTGATACAACAGTGGATAAACCTTCCCTTGATTAAGTTCGGGAAGCAGGGAATTCATATTGTCACAGGACAATATAAGGGAATTGACAACAGAATACTTCACCTAGGCGTGTGACGGACACTACGAGTGTACCAACTGTAATGTGGGACGACCGCACTCCGATAGAAGCTTGTGGGCCTGACAGACCTACTTATGGGTTAGTTGGGTAAGTAGTAATGTATCAGTAGGGTACCCCACATATGTATACAAGTAGAGTCCGGAACACGGGAAGTAGTTGACTCCATTCTACGGTCAGCAGTAAAAGTCAAGCAAGAGCAACGGATTACCAAGAATGGTTAAAGTAAAGGAACTCAGTTAAGTTAACGAGACTAAAGGAATTAGTGAATTCATTTCAAGGAAATGTTTACGAGTCAGGAGGTGCGAAGTGCACTAACTGTTATGTAAAGACATCACATATGTCTTAAGAATCCCGAGGGGTAAACATGATAGCTGGAATGGTGACCCAGCCTGTGCATGGCAAGCAGATGCCTAATGTGGACACATTAATGTGCAATGAGCGGGATGAAACTCCCAGATTGATTACCTACACTACCAGGAGATGTTGATCTTCACGGAAGAAGATAATAAGCCAGTCAAGAACGTAAAACGGCGTGGCTAACTGAATATACCAATAAGTGCGAACCAGATGTAAAGGCATAACTTAGCAACACCCAGGAGCAATCCTTGAAGGGTGTTCGTATCAACAATTGTTGCACGAAATAACGTGACAGGAACACAAGGGTTGAAACTAACACCCAGTTTGAACATAAGTTGTCAGGAGACGGACTGACAATCCTAAGGGGCATCCCAGGAAAGGAAACGTGATGCAACGACCTTGTCATGGAACCCAATATGGCGTCCAAACCATGTAACGTTGTACAGAGAAGTACATGTGTGTGGACAGCCTACAATGAGCGCAGCTCAAGACAATAAGGCTTATAAGCCACAAGCAAGATATGTTATGTAATTTGATTGATTGCAAAAGTTTATGTTGTACGAGTAAATAGAGCGGAGAACGAACCACTACTTTATGAGTGGGGATACCTCTCGATACTGTGAAACCGCTGGAGCGGTAGTTATGTGAACCAAGTTCAAGAAACATGTTAAGGATGGACGATATTATTATTATTAGAGAGCAGTTAGTTTAGTAGCTTGTGTGTATAAAGTGAAGCACCGAGCTGAATAATGCCGGCTTGTGACCCGAATGATCAATGCTCAAGGAGCATTCAGTAGTCATCCAAATGAGTGACGAACCATAATACGAATGATGTAAGTATATGTGTGGAAGTTAATGTGACAGTAAATACGATGTAAGTTAGTGTATGCAATGAGTAAGAGCACGGTGCGCAGCAAGCGACAGTTGTATAAGTATTGTTAACCGATAAGTGATAGCAAATAACTAGGCAGTAAGCCAGTAGCCAGTATTACGAGATCAGAATCTCAGTGAAACACAGTGTGAAATCCGTTGCGAATTGCATGAGGGATTTACTGCCAAGGGTTTACGCCTCTGCACTCTGTATGACTGAGTGTTTTGGTATTGCACTTGCATAGTAATGATTGAGTGGGATAGCTGGGAATTGGGAACATGTTAATTGTGGAAGAATAATGTTATAATGGCCGATGCATAGGAAATGCAAGGCCACACCAATGAAAGAATACATGTACGAAACCAAATGTGGAGGCATGATTAATAGTAAGTGACTACAGTAGCACTACTACCAAATATCGGTATGGAATATACCTCAAGTGTTGGAAATAACCAAGAGAGCGCTACACATTAGGTAGCAGCTCAACCTCAACCGACGGTAAGTCGGAAGGGAAACAAGTCAATCATTGTGAAATACATAGCTGTATACACAGTAAATTGTCAAAGATGTGGATGGGAAGTTTAATAACTCACCAAATTCGCTCACGGTAAGAGATACCACGCGTCGCTTGAGAAACCATTATTACAATAAATGGGAGATGTACAATGCAGTAAGAATAACGAATGGGGCAAACTAAGCCCTACAGTTGTCAGAGTTGCGTAGCAGAAACTAGTGAGCCAGTGATTCAAGTGCTGAATGTGCATGGTGAACATGAATGAATGGCTAATAATAATGCCTAGAAGCCTCACAGGCCAGAGCCGAAACCAGTTAAGAGTTAAAGCAAACTCCAATGAGAATTCTTGGTTTAGGAACTAAACCGCCAATATGGTTAAGATCCTCTAATCAGAATGCTTGCATAATAGACCGCGTGGAAGTTAAAGTACTTCACGACGGCAGAACATTTTAAACCAATGATCAGTGATTGATTACATGGGGGTAATCCCTTTTAAGGGGGTAGAGTGCAAACCACTTAGTGTGTATTACCGTACAATTGTACGTGACCTATGATGTGCATAGCACAAAAATAATTTGTTTTGATGATTGGTGTGTGTGTTACGTAAACATACGCATTCATTCTGGTTTTGTGGTAATTGCGCACGGAAGATGCAAATACCCATTGTGATAAGCATGTTTTTTTGTTAACAGTTGTGTGTGATAGTACAAGTGTGGGGAGTAGAGAAAACTCCCGGGGAACAAAACCCCCGACATGTATAAATGTGAAACTGTGTGTTGTACTTTGATCAAGTATATGTATATATTAATATAATGATCGTGAAAGGGTATGAAACCGACATAGAACCTAGTGGAATAAGATTCCCTAGGTAACCGGATTAAAGTGAATGGAGATAACTGGTAGACGGAGTTCTATCCTTTGGAGATGTGATGATTATGACTAGATTGACAAAAAAAGAAAAAATGGGATATGCTTGAATTAGTTGTTGTTTGAAATTGAAGTGGGAGGTGAAACTTGATTTCATGAGATCAAGGGAAGCTGAACACAAATTGGGGTGGAAGGATAGTTCAACACTGATGCTGATCACATCAGGGTTGGAAGATTCTTGAAGTTCCCTTAAGTGGTCACAATTAACCAAGCTAAGAAAAGAAGCAAAGAGCATAAGTTGGACTCGGAGTTGTATATGTTTTCAAAAGGATTTTGAATTGGTATTTATAAACTTCGATAGATACTTTACATAATTAAAGTTCTCTTACTTAACCTCACAAGGAAAAATTTTAAATTTAAGTGATTATTTTGATCTCCCAAAGGAACGGGGACGGAAGGTGTCCATCGCGACCGGGTTCTGCGGGATCACAGTGTATGTAAAAGATATTTTTGGTTGCCATACATCTAAGACATGTTGTGTGGTATGTGTAATAAATTTTTTTTTGACCTTGAGTTCCAAAAGTGTATGTTATCAAAACCTATGGTCTAAATGTGTTGTGTTACATAGACCTATGTGTCTAAAGGCTGTTACGTTATCAAGACCTATGGGTCTAAATGTTTTATGTTACCCAGACCCAAGAGTCTAAGGGTTGTTATGTATGTGCAAATGTTTAAGATACCGGACCATGAGTTCGAGGTTATCATGTGAGTATGTTATGTTATGTATGGATGTGTATATGTGCTCGGACCGTCAAGTCCGAGGTTGTGATGTAAAGTACGTTCAGTTATGAAAGTTTTATTTTGTAAGTTATGTAACACCCCTCTCCATAATCACGATATAATCCCTCACGTAGCAATAAATAAAACGTCTCGCAGCGGAAAAATAAATGACAATTACAAAACTCACACGGGTGTCACCGGCCATTACTCGCCCATGCGAGCAACGTAGCCAAACTACATCCAACTTCCAAAAAAAAACTGCTAACCGCAGTGATAACGAGAAACTCCTAAACATCATACTAAGTCCATAACCATAAACATCGACAAGTGAGCGTCTACCCAATCCTGAAAAATACATAACCTTACCATAAGACCATACACCATCTTCATTACTATACAACATCTCCAATTACCCTGTTCCTGCTCTTCAGCTCCGACAATGATCAACAACCTGAAATGGTGTAGTATCAGCGATAGTCGCTGAGTATGCCGGGCCTGGACCCTAATGGTCACTTGTCATTTTAACCATCTTATTATTAGATTGGTTTCATGCTTTCCATTTTACAGTTATAACAATACTGTAGCATAAATGTATAATATACATAACCATCCATCCAAATATCCATAAACATTTAACCATCCATCCAATCCAAACATTCATTTAATATTCCATACAACATTTATATATCGAACGTATCGAGTAATAACAATATAATGTACAATGTACATTCGCCGTAGCGTACAGTTTTCATATTTAATTTACCTTAGCTTGTAGGCTCCATCTAACCACCAACACACAATAAAATAACCACAAGTATAACCAATGAACAACAAAGCGAAACAACGAGGAATAAACAAGTATTAAGTCTCGTCCATGGTATTGTTCGCCACTGTATAAGTCTCAATTGTTTTAGTTGTTCAGTTATACCTAGTGACAATGTCTCGTTAAAACGACACGTCTCTAGTTACCCATATATTATGGCGGGTCACCCACGGCAGTAGCCACTCCAACGGTAGAGTCTCCGACCAACGAGCCATTCTAGCTCACGGGAAATTTTCTTGATATTATGGACCCGTACGCGGACATCCTGGTATCGTTTTTGTGATCACAGCGCGCACCAAGAGCCACATCCTCTTGGCTTTACTTCCATTCCATTAATTAATTAATTATACCATCGCATCGCATTACCAAATTTTCTAACACAGCAGACTAAGGTCATTAGTCCAATCCGGAGTTTGTAAACTCGGGATCCAGTGCTAGATACAAGAGCGGCGTATAGAAAGGCCAATGCTCCGTATAAAAGTCTCAGATAATATGTTATTATCATAGTGCTACAACGTTTTACTTACGTTCCTTATATTTCATATAAGATAGCACCACAGCCGCTAGTTCGTTTTATATATATAGGTTCATATATACGAACCAATACTGTTAACTCAACAACAGTAAATAATAAGCAGCTATAAATATACAGTTCATGCATATTAATTATCACATTCAGACAATCAATCTTATCACAGATCACACAGAAGTCTGAACTGAGGAAGCCCTCAAAGACAATCAGAGACACATAACAACATACAAGTTATATCAACCAAATCCGAGCCCAAGGAGCAACCTTAGGACAACTCGGATCAAACCCCTTTACATACCGTTCACCCTGACTGTATTACGGTGGAGTATGAACCAGCAAGATCCTACGCTCCGTGTAGTCCGTTAGCTCGTCAAGCGTCCTTGTCAGAAGTATACTCTAAACGGTAATAAAACTATAAGTCAGTCTCCATGACTAACTACATCCGGTATTTCCGAATAATAAGCAACCCCGACAGTTCACCCCTGTTTTCTATAGTTGTTTGTTACAGGTTTTTCTAAAACAGTCGGCTTTGTTACTTAAAACGCGTACGTCAAAACTATTTCAACCGTTAAGTTTAATTCCTTTATTTCTTTTAATCTTATCCACATCTAGTTTAGGTACGTAACCTATAGTTGCATGTATGCATGCATTCTTATATTATATTGCATTCTAAAATTCATAACTCATAGTTTGTAACTATATTTTTTTTTTAAATAACCACCACCACTGAATCATATGGTTTTCAACCAAAATATATATATACGCCTTATATACATTATTCTTGTATATATTTTTACCACGTAGGTAATTCTCATGAGTTTCATAAACTCTTATATTTTATGTTACATTTTATCATCTTTTATTAGATGATTATTCCCATTAGTTGTATTATATTATACAACTTATATTAAGATTGTTATCCTAATATTATGTAACATTTTTATGTTGTACATCCACAACTCCTAAGGTTTATTCCACAAATACCTTAGTTTATAAATCTCATTTATTTATAGTTTGTCACACTCTTTTATGTGAGTACCCTTCCTTATATTAATTCCATCTAAACCATATAATTGTTATATCATTTAAACATTATAGACCTTAGTCTAAAATTCATTTTCCAACTCTTATTAACTCGGTATAGCCCTTAACTCAATTTAAATTCCGTTTGACCACATAATATTTGTAATGTTATACTATACACTAATATCATACAATGTGATATTTTTATTCCCTTAACTTATAACTTATAGTTTTTATGCAAAACTATATTATTGCCTCTTAGGCACCATAAGAAAATCTTATTCTTTGCATAAACCATAGTTTCCTTAACTTACAAAATCACCCCTTAAATCATACCATGTTATATATTCCATTATAACATTTCTAACTTATAAAAGAGTATAACCTATGATTATTTTTTTTGTAAATTCCGAACAGCCCTTGTGCTATTCTATAATTGCCATTTGGCCCTATTATAGCATATAGTTTATCATATCATTAAAATCATATCTTATACACATATCTCAATAGATACTCTTAAATAATTCTAAAAATCTCCAAATTTTACCAAAGGGTTATAAATATCCTTATTAACCCATATACTTTCGATATTTACCATTCCACCATCTATATTTCTCCAAAGTGTCATAATGACATAATAACTATATATTATTCATATATAGTTCATTTTAATTCCAAAATCCACCAAATAAATTCCTAAAAATTCCTAATAGCCCATGGGTGTTTAAAATACCATTGTACACCCTTAATTTTCGGTAATAACATATTTACCACATATGTTATAAAATATTACCATTAAATACCTAACTTATTATAAAACCTTAAATAAGTTATCTAACTTATTTATTTTGGTCAAAACCTAGCATATGGTCAATGTTGACCTCCTTAATATTTCCTTGACCATTAATTCCTTATAATTATGGTTTTAACCCCTAAGTTTCCAAAATTCACCATTTAACCCCAAAACTTTATAAATCTTATAAACTTTATTTTAACTCCTTTTTAACTCTAATCTTCGGCCTTATTTTCTAAAGTCCCTAAATTTAATTTAATTATATACAACCCCTTATTCATTCGGTAATAATTATATATAACCTAAACTTAAAAAAAGCTTGTAAATGCATAAATAAAATGGCCTAAAATACATGGCCTTATTACAAACATTGGCTTGCAAAATAAATTACACATAAATGTCCCAAAAATATATAATTTTCGGCCTCACCATATAATTTCCATTTATTTACCAAACTTCCACATAATGTCTTAAATTTGACATTTATGCTTGTTTAATTAGTTATAAAATTTATTAAACCATTTCTTAAACATTTTAAGGTCAAACAAGACCTTGTTTTTCTCCTTCACTCACGGCAATTAATATACACACACTTAAACTTGTGTTAATGTATCAAGTTAAGATTTTAAGTGATTTATACCTTGATTTAGCTTAGGTAAAGCCTTGTTTGAGTTCGCCACCTTAAGGAGAAATTCTCCACAGCTTGTTTTACATGTTTTCAACAGAAACCAAGGCCTAGTTAGTCTCCAAGAAAGATCTAACCATAAGAAGTAATTTAATGTAAGATTTAAGGCAAAAATCACCTTAAGAATGCAAGGAGAGTTCAAGATGGTTTCAACCTGAATCAAACACACCACAAGGTGTTAGATCTACCATATTGACATAGGAAATAGCTAGATCTCGAAATTCTACCTTGTTATTAGGTTTTACCTTGGAAAAATGCCTTAAAAGAGGGTATTTCCTTTGGATCTCGGCCACCCTTGCTCCAAATGGCTTACCAACAGATTCCACATGAAAAGGAGAAGAAGATGAGGCTATGAGCAAAGTTTCACAGCCGAACTTGAAGGGAATCAAAAGTTATGAGCTTAAAGCACATTTTTACCTTAAAATGAGATTTTGAGCAACCTTGGTCTCTAAACTTGTTTCATTCGAATTTGATTGATGTTCTAACCTTAGAACACTGAGAATAAGCCATAGGAACTGATTAGTCACGAAATATAAGCATAGGTGGTGAAGAGATGAAGAAAAAGAGCCAAAAACAAGCCTTAAACCATTAATTCGAAGCTTAGAAGTTGAATCTACCTTCTTAGCTCAAGAGCCACGGTTGGGAGAGCTTGGGAACTCAAGGAGCTCTGTTGGAATGAGCTGGAGTCGTTGGAATGGAGCTAGGAGGCAAAGAATGATTGAAAATGAGCATTATTGAATGAAAAAGCACTTTTGGACTATATTATTGATTTGTAATGACTAATGAGTCATCAAAGGGGTAATAATGGAGCTGGCATCTATAATTGGAGAAAGTAGAGGCTCCTCACACGTTTTTCCAGCTGGAGAATTCAAATAATGGAGCTAGTGGAGGGTATAAACTAATAAAAGGCAAAAAGTAAGCCTTAATTAAGGGAACAAGTGGAGTCTTGTTTATTAAGCTAGTAAGTGACGAATTGGAGCCTCATTTGCTTGTACATGTCGAACTTATATGGTCTAAGGGGTCAACTTTGACCTCTTGACCAATCTTAGTCAATATTGACTCCTGTGGGCCCCCTTTTAGGGTTTTATTAATATTTTAATATTAAATTTGTAAAAATTCGTAAATTCTTGGAATTAAATTCCTAATATGATATAATATGATATTTTATCATATTTAAAGGTATTTATAACCTTTTAGCCCATTTAAAACCAATTTAGAAGGCAATTACACAAAAACGTGCTTTAAGGAGTTTTAGTGCACATTTTGTGTCGCAAGGTGTTTCTGGGTTTGGTTTTCTTTGAAAACGGTTTTGTTGTGATCCTTAAATGATATTTGATCATGTAATTCAATTTTATATCATTTAGAGGTCATTTGATTTTTAAGGTTTTCCTAGAGCACCTTTTTGCCCTTTTTGACCTTGAAGCATGTAAATGCTTTTTCTTTGTGTTGGAGTGTTGTCCAACGGTATAATATGTTTATATTATGTTAATATACTTAGGACAAATTTTTAGGTCCTAAGAAGTTCATTTGGGTATTTATTTACCCTTAACAGTCAAAGGGTGCAACATCTTGTTTTGTGTTGACCACTGTTGTTCTCAGTTGACTTTTAAGGCGTGTTTAGGCCTTAATTAATGTGATTAGATATTTAATCCATGTTTTATTAATTTGGGGTATTTCAATCTACCCCCCTTAAAAAGGCTTCGTCCCGAAGTCTCTTAATCAAGTAGGTAAGTATATATAAATGTATAACTACCCATTGTTCCCATAATGTATATCTATGTGATATATCATTTACACACATCGTATTGCGCTTATACAGCACATAGCCATCACGTTGTGGCGTTAGTTCAATCATATATGGATATAGGTGGTCCATCAGCACCATCATTTCCTATCAGTTCTACCAACCCTGACAACCTCCCTGAGGTGTCCATAACATTCCATTGTTCCACATTCCATATCTAATGATTCATTTCGTATCTAGGCGATACCATATGTAATCATTCTATAAAGCAATATGAATACATATCACAAATAGCATAAGAAAAGTACTACACACATGGTGTATATATAATCATTCAAACAAGTATCTCATAAGATACATACATACCAATGCACGTCACACAAAAACAAAACAAACAACGCACGCCCCGCGCACCAACCATAATCAACAAAACCAATTCATTGTATGCCATGCATACCAAATAATTCACAAACCAACCAAACAACCCTCGTATGCCCCGCACACCACCAATTCTTTGTATGCAATGCATACTAATCAAACCAAATTTAGTGCACACATGTGCACAGCCAAGAGGCTCTACCCCCCTTAAAAAAGGTTACGCCCCCGTACCCCACAAGTATACAACAGCCACTCAACAAGGAGCGTTGGATACTTGGCTCTCAAAGAGTTCACCAACTCGTGGGTTATCCTCATATCAGAGAGACGGGTATAACTCTAGCCCTTCTGGCTCCACAATATATAAAGGGTGAGGCACTAACTATTTGTGCTCTCTAAGTTCGTTCTTATGGGCCCACTCGCTCCGTATGAGGCGTAGACCCATGAACATAGACTCAATTTGCCTATTTCCATTGCTATGTGTCCTCTCATTTGGATCACTAGCAAACATGTGTGTGTCTTCTCTCACTGATATTTAGCTTGAGGTATAATATGACATTGGCTACTGTTAGTACTTAGTGCCCTTGCACTCGTCTTGTAATACTAAGACGTACCAGCCTATATGTCCATAAAGATGATGTTTGTCATCCATGTCTCCTGGTGGTTTTGTTCCGGAGTAACACACTGTTGTAATTCTCTTTCTTTTCTTTCGTTTTTGCACACTCGTGTTGATTTCCACTTTATCTTTCTGCATTCCCGCTAGATTAATAACTGCACGAGTGCAATACCAAAACACTCAGTCATACAGAGTGCAGAGGCGTAAACGCTCAACAGCTAATATCTCATGAGTCAAACAGATTAGATGAGCGAATTATCCTGTGAGTGGTACATTCCAAATCCACTGTTCCTTAAGCAAGGTATCTTCTATCATATAGCTTTATCTTTTCTCCTTGCGTGGTCACGCGTTAATATCCATATCATCTGGTAGATTTCCTCTGGATTGCAAGCATTTGCTTGATCCTTATGAGGGTGCTACATCCTATTCGTCCATAATGGGTTTCCATGTTCTTATCCTTAGGTTTCACGTCCTTGAAAGGTTTCCTTGTCTTCTCTGTATACTGCCTAATGCTATCTGCTGAAGGTTCGTGATTTCTCTAGCTCGTTGGTTTAACTGCGGTTCTTCTCGTCCATCTTCGAGGTAATCCGTCTTACTGTCCGTAGTATGGAGTTGACTACTTCTCGTGTTCCTAACACTACTTGTCTACTTGCATGGGGTACCGTACTGATACATTACTACTTACCCGACTAACTCATAAATGAGTCTGTCAGGCCCACATGCTCCTAACGGAGTGCAGTCGTCCCATGTCTCGTTTAGTAAACTGGTAATGTCTGTCACACGGTTATTGTGAAGTATTCTGTTGTCAATCTCCCTTTGATGGATATCCCTTTTTTTTTTGTTCTTCTTCTTTTTTGTCTTCTTTTTTGCTTCTGCCCTTTTTTTTGTCTTTTTGCTTTTGCTTTTTTTTTTGTCTAATAGTTCGTGTTATCGGTTATCCTGTAATAAGTGTTATTGCCTTTGTGGCATCCGTGGTAATTCGTATCTTTAACCAGCGTCATAACGCCGGCTTGTAAGTAAAATCTGTGCTACATTTAGCAAACCCGGTTCTCCTAGTTCGATCTTATTGAGTACAACACATTCTCCTTTCCTCCCTATTTATCCTGATCATATCACATTCATAATTCATATTCGCTCCCTCATCCATGTAATTGGATGTATTGCAGATTGCATAATAGCTTGAGCAACTTGGCTCTCCACTTCCCAACCATCCTCACTGACGGTGGTGCATCTACAAAGGGTATGCTTGTCCATAAGGACTAAACATGTATCACTAGTAGTGATTAGCATCAAATGCAAGTATACTCTGATGGTATTTGGCTAATAGCCCTGTCTGAAACTTCCTCGAACGTTTAAACTGGTGTGTTTTACAGTCACAGTGGCTGTATAATTTCTCTAGTTGCAGTGGTCGAACTAACGGTCCTTCCAAGGTTGTATAGGTTTCTAACCTCAAGGTTTGAATGAAAAAGTTTGAAAAATAGTTTTTTTTTATAAAAGGTTAAAAAGTAGTAGTTGTTGCAGTTGCATTTGCAGTAGCTGTTACTGTTGTTGTCGCTGTCGTTGCACTTGCTGTAGCAAGTGCGCAAGGCAGGTGGAAATTTCAGTGATTTTCTTGTCATAGCGCTTGCAATAGCAAGTGCGCCATGCAGGTGGAAATTCTGGTTCAGTAATCTCCGGTCTCATTGACTCTGCGTCGTAGAGTATAGGCTACATGGTAGTGTAAGCATTAACATCCTGTTCATATATATATCCGTCAAGGTTTAAAGCTTATTGGTACTGAGTACACACAACTAATCCCAAAGTCTTACACAAAAGGCGAGTGGTAAATGACACTCCCACATACTCATAACATAGCTCCTTCTAACACTCAAAGTAAGCACACAACATAGTAAGTAAAAGTCTTCCACCAGCGGTCTCATGCAGTTAGGGTACTCATGCCCTATCTACTCCCTTGCCTTTATAGGCTCCAGCATCAGTAGATGTCTGGCCATCCTGACCGCCTCGTGGTACTCCAGATCCTCCAGCTGAGGTCTTCTGAGTATTCTTTGGTGGCCTGTAATTACGGCTCTCTGGGTTCATCCAGCATTCAAATTCCCTATGGCCTTCTTTGTGGCAGCACCGACAGACAACTTTGCGGTCTTCGCAATCGACCCCAGGATGGTCTTTCCCACAACGCTTACAGTAAAAGTGGCGCTGGGGCTGTCTGGTGCCCTTAGGAGGTGCGGATCTCAGAGGCTTAGCATCTATAGCTGGGCCGGTCAACCGAAGGACGGGCTCTTTTCCCTTTGTTCCCTGGTGACCCTGCTGCCCTGTCTTTTTAAAGAATTTCCTGTTCAAGATTTCGGGTCGGCATTCTTAAGATATTTAATATGGTAGATAGTTTAGAATGGGATAAGTCCTTACTTTCCCTTTTTTGGCCCTCGCCTGAAGATGCTCCTCCACCCTCAGACTCTCCCTCAGGGTTCTTCCTTTTCTTGGCCCCGAGAGTCTCTTCCCGAGTCTGGAGCATTAGCTCCGTCCTCGAGGCAGCCTCATAACACTCCTGGAATCTCCTTGGTAAGTTCTCACAACGTTATACGGTACTGTAGTAAGTAAGGAATTTTTATGGCTTTCATGTTAGCACCTGGATGGTAGTGTAGAGGGTAGCACCCATCGCCATCTGAATGCGAAATAATAGTCCTCCCCGGAACTTCTCGACCTTCACGGTCTCTGAGTAATCTACACCGGGAATGGAGTCCAGCTGACCAATGAATCGAGCGTAATACTCATCCACGGTCAGACTTCCTTGGGTCAATGTTTCAAACTCATGGCGCTTCTTCAGCTTGAGATGCATCGGGTAGTATTTTCCTCTCAGTAATTCTACAAAGGCAGCCCACGAAAAGTCGGGCGTAGCCAGGTGATGGTCCTTGACCAACCTCCACCAAGTACTGGCTGCATCCTTCAGATGGAAAGCAGCAATGGTGACCTTCTTGTCGTCTGGTACTTGTAAAGCTTCAAATGCTTTCTCGTGTTCAACCATGTAACGCTCTAAAGCTACGGGGTCTGGTTCCCCTGAATAAGTAGGTGGTCGGGTCTTTTGTAATTGACTTTAGCCAGTTCGTTTCCCTGGGCTGTGGCGGGTGGGCTGGTGCTCTTCCTATCTGAGTACCCAGCTGTGCAAGAACGGCTGCAACCGTCTCAGCAACTCCTGGAGTGCCGGGGTCACCGCCTCCACCTCTACCAGTACCACGCCCTCTAGTTCCACCAGACATCTGTAGTACAGTATGTCACATAGATACTCGGTAAATTACTGTACACAACCAATAGATATTAAGTCGCCTTAAAGGCTAACCTGTCACGCAATTTGCGTTACTAGACACACTATCTCTTAAGACGAATCGTCTTGTACCTCCCAGATGTTTCCCAATGTTTCCCAGGTCCTAAGCTCATTGTCTTAACTTACTTTCTCGTCATCAGAGCGGTACTCCGCTCTGATACCACTTTTGTAACACCCCTCTCCATAATCACGATATAATCCCTCACGTAGCAATAAATAAAACGTCTCGCAGCGGAAAAATAAATGACAATTACAAAACTCACACGGGTGTCACCGGCCATTACTCGCCCATGCGAGCAACGTAGCCAAACTACATCCAACTTCCAAAAATAAACAAACTGCTAACCGCAGTGATAACGAGAAACTCCTAAACATCATACTAAGTCCATAACCATAAACATCGACAAGTGAGCGTCTACCCAATCCTGAAAAATACATAACCTTACCATAAGACCATACACCATCTTCATTACTATACAACATCTCCAATTACCCTGTTCCTGCTCTTCAGCTCCGACAATGATCAACAACCTGAAATGGTGTAGTATCAGCGATAGTCGCTGAGTATGCCGGGCCTGGACCCTAATGGTCACTTGTCATTTTAACCATCTTATTATTAGATTGGTTTCATGCTTTCCATTTTACAGTTATAAACAATACTGTAGCATAAATGTATAATATACATAACCATCCATCCAAATATCCATAAACATTTAACCATCCATCCAATCCAAACATTCATTTAATATTCCATACAACATTTATATATCGAACGTATCGAGTAATAACAATATAATGTACAATGTACATTCGCCGTAGCGTACAGTTTTCATATTTAATTTACCTTAGCTTGTAGGCTCCATCTAACCACCAACACACAATAAAATAACCACAAGTATAACCAATGAACAACAAAGCGAAACAACGAGGATAATAAACAAGTATTAAGTCTCGTCCATGGTATTGTTCGCCACTGTATAAGTCTCAATTGTTTTAGTTGTTCAGTTATACCTAGTGACAATGTCTCGTTAAAACGACACGTCTCTAGTTACCCATATATTATGGCGGGTCACCCACGGCAGTAGCCACTCCAACGGTAAAGTCTCCGACCAACGAGCCATTCTAGCTCACGGGAAATTTTCTTGATACTTATGGACCCGTACGCGGACATCCTGGTATCGTTTTTGTGATCACAGCGCGCACCAAGAGCCACATCCTCTTGGCTTTACTTCCATTCCATTAATTAATTAATTATACCATCGCATCGCATTACCAAATTTTCTAACACAGCAGACTAAGGTCATTAGTCCAATCCGGAGTTTGTAAACTCGGGATCCAGTGCTAGATACAAGAGCGGCGTATAGAAAGGCCAATGCTCCGTATAAAAGTCTCAGATAATATGTTATTATCATAGTGCTACAACGTTTTACTTACGTTCCTTATATTTCATATAAGATAGCACCACAGCCGCTAGTTCGTTTTATATATATAGGTTCATATATACGAACCAATACTGTTAACTCAACAACAGTAATAATAAGCAGCTATAAATATACAGTTCATGCATATTAATTATCACATTCAGACAATCAATCTTATCACAGATCACACAGAAGTCTGAACTGAGGAAGCCCTCAAGACAATCAGAGACACATAACAACATACAAGTTATATCAACCAAATCCGAGCCCAAGGAGCAACCTTAGGACAACTCGGATCAAACCCCTTACATACCGTTCACCCTGACTGTATTACGGTGGAGTATGAACCAGCAAGATCCTACGCTCCGTGTAGTCCGTTAGCTCGTCAAGCGTCCTTGTCAGAAGTATACTCTAAACGGTAATAAAACTATAAGTCAGTCTCCATGACTAACTACATCCGGTATTTCCGAATAATAAGCAACCCCGACAGTTCACCCCTGTTTTCTATAGTTGTTTGTTACAGGTTTTTCTAAAACAGTCGGCTTTGTTACTTAAAACGCGTACGTCAAAACTATTTCAACCGTTAAGTTTAATTCCTTATATTTCTTTTAATCTTATCCACATCTAGTTTAGGTACGTAACCTATAGTTGCATGTATGCATGCATTCTTATATTATATTGCATTCTAAAATTCATAACTCATAGTTTGTAACTATATTTTTTTTTTAAATAACCACCACCACTGAATCATATGGTTTTCAACCAAAATATATATATACGCCTTATATACATTATTCTTGTATATATTTTTACCACGTAGGTAATTCTCATGAGTTTCATAAACTCTTATATTTTATGTTACATTTTATCATCTTTTATTAGATGATTATTCCCATTAGTTGTATTATATTATACAACTTATATTAAGATTGTTATCCTAATATTATGTAACATTTTTATGTTGTACATCCACAACTCCTAAGGTTTATTCCACAAATACCTTAGTTTATAAATCCATTTATTTATAGTTTGTCACACTCTTTTATGTGAGTACCCTTCCTTATTAATTCCATCTAAACCATATAATTGTTATATCATTTATAACATTATAGACCTTAGTCTAAAATTCATTTTCCAACTCTTATTAACTCGGTATAGCCCTTAACTCAATTTAAATTCCGTTTGACCACATAATATTTTGTAATGTTATACTATACACTAATATCATACAATGTGATATTTTTATTTCCTTAACTTATAACTTATAGTTTTTATGCAAAAATATTTATTAGCCTCTTAGGCACCATAAGAAAATCTTATTCTTTGCCATAAACCATAGTTTCCTTAACTTACAAAATCACCCCTTAAATCATACCATGTATATATTCCATTATAACATTTCTAACTTATAAAAGAGTATAACCTATGATTATTTTTTTTGTAAATTCCGAACAGCCCTTGTGCTATTCTATAATTGCCATTTGGCCCTATTATAGCATATAGTTTTATCATATCATTAAAAAATATCTTATACACATATCTCAATAGATACTCTTAAATAATTCTAAAATCTCCAAATTTTACCAAAGGGTTATAAATATCCTTATTAACCCATATACTTTCGATATTTACCATTCCACCATCTATATTCTCCAAAGTGTCATAATGACATAATAACTATATATTATTCATATATAGTTCATTTTAATTCCAAAATCCACCAAATAAATTCCTAAAAATTCCTAATAGCCCATGGGTGTTTAAAATACCATTGTACACCCTTAATTTTCGGTAATAACATATTTACCACATATGTTATAAAATATTACCATTAAATACCTAACTTATTATAAAACCTTAAATAAGTTATCTAACTTATTTATTTTGGTCAAAACCTAGCATATGGTCAATGTTGACCTCCTTAATATTTCCTTGACCATTAATTCCTTATAATTATGGTTTTAACCCCTAAGTTTCCAAAATTCACCATTTAACCCCAAAACTTTATAAAATCTTATAAACTTTATTTTAACTCCTTTTTAACTCTAATCTTCGGCCTTATTTTTCTAAAGTCCCTAAATTTAATTTAATTATACTACAACCCCTTATTCATTTCGGTAATAATTATATATCACCTAAACTTAAATAAAAGCTTGTAAATGCATAAATAAAATGGCCTAAAATACATGGCCTTATTACAAACATTGGCTTGCAAAATAAATTACACATAAATGTCCCAAAATACATATAAATTTTCGGCCTCACCATATAATTTCCATTTATTTACCAAACTTCCACATAATGTCTTAAATTTGACATTTATGCTTGTTTAATTAGTTATAAAATTTATTAAACCATTTCTTAAACATTTTAAGGTCAAACAAGACCTTGTTTTTCTCCTTCACTCACGGCAATTAATATACACACACTTAAACTTGTGTTAATGTATCAAGTTAAGATTTTAAGTGATTTATACCTTGATTTAGCTTAGGTAAAGCCTTGTTTGAGTTCGCCACCTTAAGGAGAAATTCTCCACAGCTTGTTTTACATGTTTTCAACAGAAACCAAGGCCTAGTTAGTCTCCAAGAAAGATCAACCATAAGAAGTAATTTAATGTAAGATTTAAGGCAAAAATCACCTTAAGAATGCAAGGAGAGTTCAAGATGGTTTCAACCTGAATCAAACACACCACAAGGTGTTAGATCTACCATATTGACATAGGAAATAGCTAGATCTCGAAATTCTACCTTGTTATTAGGTTTTACCTTGGAAAAATGCCTTAAAAGAGGGTATTTCCTTTGGATCTCGGCCACCCTTGCTCCAAATGGCTTACCAACAGATTCCACATGAAAAGGAGAAGAAGATGAGGCTATGAGCAAAGTTTCACAGCCGAACTTGAAGGGAATCAAAAGTTATGAGCTTAAAGCACATTTTTACCTTAAAATGAGATTTTGAGCAACCTTGGTCTCTAAACTTGTTTCATTCGAATTTGATTGATGTTCTAACCTTAGAACACTGAGAATAAGCCATAGGAACTGATTAGTCACGAAATATAAGCATAGGTGGTGAAGAGATGAAGAAAAAGAGCCAAAAACAAGCCTTAAACCATTAATTCGAAGCTTAGAAGTTGAATCTACCTTCTTAGCTCAAGAGCCACGGTTGGGAGAGCTTGGGAACTCAAGGAGCTCTGTTGGAATGAGCTGGAGTCGTTGGAATGGAGCTAGGAGGCAAAGAATGATTGAAAATGAGCATTATTGAATGAAAAAGCACTTTTGGACTATATTATTGATTTGTAATGACTAATGAGTCATCAAAGGGGTAATAATGGAGCTGGCATCTATAATTGGAGAAAGGAGAGGCTCCTCACACGTTTTTCCAGCTGGAGAATTCAAATAATGGAGCTAGTGGAGGGTATAAACTAATAAAAGGCAAAAAGTAAGCCTTAATTAAGGGAACAAGTGGAGTCTTGTTTATTAAGCTAGTAAGTGACGAATTGGAGCCTCATTTGCTTGTACATGTCGAACTTATATGGTCTAAGGGGTCAACTTTGACCTCTTGACCAATCTTAGTCAATATTGACTCTGTGGGCCCCCTTTTAGGGTTTTATTAATATTTTAATATTAAATTTGTAAAAATTCGTAAATTCTTGGAATTAAATTCCTAATATGATATAATATGATATTTTATCATATTTAAAGGTATTTATACCTTTTAGCCCATTTAAAACCAATTTAGAAGGCAATTACACAAAAACGTGCTTTAAGGAGTTTTAGTGACATTTTGTGTCGCAAGGTGTTCTGGGTTTGGTTTTCTTTGAAAACGGTTTTTTTGTGATCCTTAAATGATATTTGATCATGTAATTCAATTTTATATCATTTAGGTCATTTGATTTTTTAAGGTTTTCCTAGAGCACCTTTTTGCCCTTTTGACCTTGAAGCATGTAAATGCTTTTTCTTGTGTTGGAGTGTTGTCCAACGGTTATAATATGTTTAATATTATGTTAATATACTTAGGACAATTTTTAGGTCCTAAGAAGTTCATTTGGGTATTTATTTACCCTTAACAGTCAAAGGGTGCAACATCTTGTTTTGTGTTGACCACTGTTGTTCTCAGTTGACTTTTAAGGCGTGTTTAGGCCTTAATTAATGTGATTAGATATTTAATCCATGTTTTATTAATTTGGGGTATTTCAAGTTATCCCCGTGTTCTAATCCAATGATGTGTGGGAAGTGTGAACTTCGAGGACGAAGTTCTTTTAAGGGGGGTAGATTGAAATACCCCAAACCGTGTTATGTTGTTTAAACATTGAACTATGGAATTTAAAGGCTAAGAAGTGCCCTAGAAACATCATTGTACAATTTAAACCATAGTAAAACACAATAAAACACTAAGACACAGTTTGAGCAAAAACATGCTCTAAGCTTGGAGTGAACTTGGTTGGGACCCAAAGAGCCTACCAAGACTTAGTGATATTCAATTATGATTTAATAAGGCTAATTAAGTCCTTAGGAAACCTTGGTAGACAATTAAACCAAACAAAACACCAAATAAATACCTTAAAGCCAATATGGGTGAAAATGTGCTCTAAGCTAGGGATAAGTTTGGTTAAGACCTAATAAGCTTACCAAGACCTTATTTACATGTTAATGAACATATTAAATCAATTACTAAAGAAAACCAAGCTTGAAAACAAGCTAAAACACAAAATGTGCTTCAAGGAGCCTTAAAGCACATTTTTGAAAAATTGTCTTGTAAATGAGTTTTGAGTGGCTAGATGTGCATCATTACTCTTTAATCAACATGTGTACTACTTAGTATCACATTAGGAAGTCTAGATCAATGGGAAATCAAAAATTTCACAAATATGTGCTTTAGTTTGTGAATAGTAACTAAAATAAGCTAGTTTATAACATATGTCTATATATGTAAGTTAAATGGTCAACAAAGACTAAAACACCCCTAGGTGAATAATGGGGGCCGGTTTTTGACAAGGGATGAGTCATCCCCCTTGTTATCTTAATAAGAAAGAAAGAAAGTGATAAAGCTAGTTACTATTTGCTTTAACTTACAAATATCTCCAAAAGCAAGTTTCTTCTCATTCTCTTCTTTCCTTCTTCATTTCCCACAGTCATCTATCTTCTTCTTCCTTCTCCATCGGTTATGCTACAGTAACTTCACCATTTCTCAACTTCCATATCTATATCTCCTAGCTCCATGATCCAAATTCATTTTCAAGACTACCATTCTTCTAGTTAGGCCAAGCTCTACAACCTTGTCTTTTCAAATCTTCAAAAGCTCCATTTCGGTGCCATGGAGATTCACCATTGAAGGAGCTTGAGCTCATATTTTCATGCCTTGTCATTCTCCTTTGTTTCAAGGTAAGGAAAACCAAAGAAAATCAATGTTTCCTCTTGTTTTTGTGTGTAACCGAGAATCACCCTTTGATGGTGTGTTCGTTTGATCTTTCATAGCTCCATTTCAATCTTCAAAGTACAAGGAGGAGTCCTCTCTTTTGTTACTTATTCAAGCTCTCTTTTTATTCCAAGGTAAAACAATTATCCTAATGTGTAAAGACAATATATATAACCTAAGGTTTGTAAATGAGTTTAAGCATGAAGCTTGAATGCTCATTGGTTTTAGTTGTGTATTGATTAGAACATTGACAAGTAGCCAAGTACTCTTGCCGATTTCCAAACAAGGAAGAACAAGAGTGTTCAAGTAAAAATCTTGAAGAAAAGAGGTAAACAAACTATCTCAATGTAGTTTAAATGCCTAGGAAAAATGAGCTTGATTTGCTTAATAAAATACCTAAGGAGCCAATGGCAAATGAGCTAGTAAAATGCTCTCAAGGAGTTATTAAGGGCATATGTATTGTTGGGTGTATTTGCAGGTCAAAGGCAATATATACATGTGGAAATTCAGTGTTTATGGTTTATGCAATTTAAGGGCCTAAGAGCCATGTTATTTAAGGGCCTAAGTGCCAAGCATTTTGATTATGCACTATATTGTGATGTAGTGTAAATTTGGTGAAGTTTTGTGTGTGAGAAGGTTCTTGATGGATTTAGGTGTTCTTGAATGTTTAATGGTGAAAACTATGTGTTTTGGAGTGTTGATGTGCTAGGAGAACCCATGGCAAAATTTGGAAAATGTATAAGAAGTTCTAAGTGTTTTAAATGAGTTTTGGTGAACTAGGAAGTGTTAAAAATGAACAAGTGTCTTACTAGGGAAGAAAACATGTATTAAGGTGTTATATAGTGCTACGAGGATTTAGGCACTATCTTGAAGTTCTAGAAATCCAATGGGTGTTTTTAGGATGTAATAAAGTCTTGGAGAAGTTTGTTTTAGGTTTAGGTGATGTTGATGTATAAGGAATGAATGATGTTTAGGTAAGGATATGAGAAGGAATTTTAAGAAGGTGTGAACAAGGAAATTTAGTTAGTAAGAAAAGATGCTTGGGAGATGGTGCTAAGGTGTAGAGGAAACATCTTGGTATAGTGGTCATTATAGGTGAAATACCACTTAGAAAACCAAAAGAGAAATGTTACAAGTGTTAAGAGATTTATTGGAAAAAATGTGTGACAAGTTGGACAATGTTTTAAGGTGAATCAAAGTGATTGTCATAAGTATAAAACACCACTTAGAAATCTAAGGAAAAACACTACAAGTGTTAGTATTTATAAGAATTGTGTAATGCTTGAGGAAGATCTTTAATGGGTGATTTAAGGAGTTAATGAAGTCTTAAGGTGTGTTTGAGGTGCCCAAAAGAGGTTAGAACATACTAGGATACATGAGGTGAAGTTTGGAGTCAAATGGGAATTTAGAAATAAAGGTCTGGAGCCGACCGACCTTAGGGACCGGACCTGCAAGGTCGGTCGAGCTCAGTTTACACTACCGGAAAGAGTTTCTGGAATGGACCGACCTTGGGGACCGGACTTGCAAGGTTGGTCGGGCTTATATTTTTGGTACGGATTAAGTTTCTGGAATGGACCGACCTTGGGACCGGACTTGCAAGGTTGGTCGTGTCTAAATTTTTGAACGGGAATTGTGTCTGGAATGGACCGACCTTGTGTAAGGTCGGCCGGTAAGGTCGGTCGGACCAAAAACATTTTTTAAGGTTATAGGACGATGGGGATTATTAAGTAATGATGTTATAAGATTGTTAAGGATGTGTTAAGTGAGTTATAATGACAATTTAGTGGGGGAAAAGTTGTATTAAAAATGTAAAAGTAAAACAAGTTAAAATGTGAAGTTATTTAACTAGTTAACGGGGATAAGTTGAGCATTAGACTTTAAACAATCATGTTACCCCGATGTTAATAAAAGTAAATGTAATGTTACCAGTTGTTTAAAGATGTTACGAGGAACATGTGATGGCACGTTAGAGTGAAACCCCGGTGACAGGTATGGTTTTCTTGCAACCTGTGTCCTACCGGATTACACGGGCTTGTATGCCATTTTGTTTTTCTGAATGTTTGCCACGTTATAAGATAAAAATATGTAATGAGTTTACAGTAATTCATATATGTGGCGTGACTAGTTCCGATACCATTTAACCTCGAAAGTGTTAAACCTTAGCTAACTGAGTCTAGGATCACATGAGAGATCGGTATTCGGATTTAACGACCCGAACCATGGGAACGTTCTAACCACGGCTATGCGTGAGTTAATTGTGTGATGTTTGTGTGTGAATGTATGGACCCCCTCGTGTGTTTAACCCAGTTGAAATACCTTTTTGGTGTGTGGATGTGATAGATTCCATAGTGGGGCTCTAACTATTTATCTAAAAGTAAATATGTACTAACAGGGGTGAGGAATCCGGTCCGGCCGGTCGCGCGTTGTTGGGAGTGGGTATCCTTTTTATCCTTACCCTCCTCTCTGTTATGGTTGTTTCCCTCACGGGTTACGATCTCCCATTAGCTTACTCCAAAGCTTAGCTATTCTGACTTATGATTGGTTTAGGGGGAACATGTGTTTGTGTGTGTGTTCGGGTCACTAAATCCGATCCATCTTCACTTAAGTTACTCGTCCGACTATTAGGACGGTAATGAGTGTTGTATAACGAGCTTAACATGAGGGTAATATCATTCTCTAGGCTCACAGGTGAATTAACTATGTTTGGGTTGGTTCCATAAGAGAACCGTACCCATTGTGTTATGTGTTATTGTTGTGCCGTAATTCTTATAGCGGTGTGATGTTATATGTTGTAAAATGTGGAGTATGTGGATCATGGATATGAATCCCAGTGTATGATAAGAGGCGTTTAAGGATAACCCGATTAATGGGTAAGTATCGTCTATTAAGGAAGTAGCTCCATTAGAGGAGAAACACTCTTGGGTTAAGGAAAACAAGGAGTGATTTGTTAAGTGTAGATGCGTTGGATGTTTTGTTGAGCCCATCGTGGTGGAATGTTATGTGTTGTGTGTTGATCGTTTACATGCATGATTCAAATATAATCAACCGCATGCTAAGACGACAATTAGTTGTGCGTGGCCCGGTAGCATGCGGGCGGCTGCGGGATTACCATACCAGCAAAGGTGTTGAGCCCCTAGGGGGCCACCATTTCTCTTCTTTTTCCTATTTCAGGTACAAGGAGCTGGAAGCCGTTCGAGAGTAGGACGGGGTAGTCGTTTGTACATGGGTAATCATTTAAGTTGTATATGTACAGTAGGTGTAGTAAGACCGAAATTGTTATCGGCATTAGTTTGTGAATACTCGGTACAGTTGGAAGGTATGTGTATGTTTTGTTGTTAATGGGAAGGGATAGCAATGTGTAGTCGCTCGGGAATCTAGTCCATCAGACCGATACATTGTATATGTAATAGCCTTGTTAGCCACGTGGGTGGTTAACGGCGTGTAACACCAACGAGTTAAGTAATGTGATGAAGCTTGTTTCCGCTGCAGTTTGTTGTTAAGTGTGTTAATATTGGATGGGGTGTTACATATAGCCGACGTAGTGTTAGTCCCGTAGGACGCTCGTGCACAAATAAACAATGCAGTAACACATAATCACATACACGTATCCAAAACACATAACACACAAGTTATATAAACCAAATCCGAGCCCAAGGAATTCCTTAGGACAACCTGGATCAAACCCCTTTACATACCGTACACCTTAGACCAAGGATGCGCAGTGTAGACCACTAGCTCGTCAAGCGCCTTCGTCTGAAGTATGATTTAAACGGTAATAAAACTATAAGCCAGTCTCCTTGACTAACTAAATCCGGTATTTCCGAATAACAAGTAACCCCGACAGTTCATCCCCGGATTTCTATAGTTAATTGTTACGGGTTTCTCTAAACCAGTCGGCTTTGTTACTAAAACTCGTAAGTCATATTATTTCGACTGTTAAGTTTTATTCATTATATTTCTTTAATCTTATCCATCATTTAATTTAGGTATATAACCTATAGTTGCATGTATGCATGCATTATTTATTATATTGTATTATTTTCCCACCTTCCATTATATTACTTTGTATTATAAAATCCATTATCTTTAGTAATCTATATTTGCATTCAAAAACTTATAACTTATAGTTTGTAACTATTTTTATGTAATAATGTAACACCCCATCTCAATCCAAATGTGGTTTCACAACTTAACAACATATATATAAATGTCACAGCGGAATTCAATACACTCCAGGACCTTGCCACGGTCTGATTGACAGAATATACCGAACATTAGTACATACAAATCTTAACCAAATACATACCCTTCTTACAATCCCCCCACATCCTATACATCTTACTAACTCAAGATGCCATACGAGTGTACATGCACATCTCGTAGGCCACACTTAACCCGTATCACGTCTACCCCATCTTACTCTCGTGAGGGCCGCCTTCTGACGTTCACCTGTGTAGTAAAAACAGCCCCCAAAGGCGGTCAGCACGAATGCTGGTACGATCCTCTCATGGTCCCCAAGCTAACGTGGCTATGACGACTAATTGTCGATATCATGGAGGTTGATTAGATGCACAACATAATAGAAGGTTCAATAAACAACAAACCAATTATGAACAATCAAAGTTCAAACACCATGAACGACTTAAATGCGTTCCCTTAATTAGAGGGTTAATTATTTAACACCTTAGGTTATGTTTTCTCTTAATCTTAGTCCATCCTTATCTTACCTCAATCTTAGTCTTATCTTAGTCTTAGAAACAATCATCCTTTAAAAAGGAATGGATGTAGCTTATCTCGGTCTTATAATACAAACCACCCTTTAAATAGGAATGGTTGCAACTTATCTCAACCCTTATCTCATATATGCCAACCGTTCTCTCATTGGGAACTGGTTAACCCTTAGTTCGTTGTTTATTTTCGTAGGGCTTGGTTAACCCTAGCCAGCAGCAGGACACTTACCGGCAATAAACAACATTCTTAAATTGTTGGGGATGTAGGCTAGATCCCCCCACGCCATCTTAATGCCTCCTACCTTGGACTGGCTGTCCAACGTAGCTGAGCCGGTCAACCGACCCTAGGCTACAAGTCCAAAGACAAGTCCTTAAGCGAAAGTTGGATCTGCTTTAGATACCGACCCCCTTTCCTTAGCATGCATGACCGGAGTCAGTCCCGGGTTCCTCACTCCCCCCAAGTACCAGTTAGTAGAAGTCTTAAGACAATGTTTGTTGGTTAAACCTCTTTCGGTTTTTAACAAACTAATATTAGGGAGTGTTCCTTAGTCTCACACAATTCCTTACTAAACGTTAGTTAGTAGGTTCTCACGGTAAGTGTGTTAGTTTTCAAACATCACACAACAATACAATAAACATAATGTTCCAGTTGCATGCTTTATCTTGTTTAGTGAGCACACAAAAACAAATAGCACACAAGCCGAGGGACACCTCGTTAGCAAGCAGGTCACAAGAAGAACTGTACCGTTCACCGTTGGTCGTTTCGGTTGCTTACTCTCCTCTGGAGTCCAAATTCCCAAGTCCTAAAACATTCATCAAATTTGGTGGTTAATTACTTTTAATTAACCTAGCTTACTTAATCACTAATGATTCCAACTAAATACCACTTAAGTTCTTATGAACTTAATCTTAAGTGAATCACTTCTCTCATTCCTTATACCTATTCACCCACTTAATTATCATTGTCACTCACCAAACATGTCTTAAACAACCTTATATTATCATTACATATCAATCTCCATCTAGCTCTTCTTAAATTCTTACCAACTTAACCTTAAAACACTTAATACCATTTTATTTACCTTAACCTCTTAAGTCCTTATATGCTTATCTTTCAAATCATCATCACTCTTCTAATGGTGGACCCCTAAGTCAAGTCATTATAATTTAAACTTAATCATGTAAGTTAATCAGTTCTCATTACACCTCATACTTGTTTACACCTCTTAAGGCCTTTACATGTCACCAAACAAGGCCTAACATCATCTAAAACCATTACCATTCAATCCCCCATCATTAGAAGCCAAACAAACTTTTTTCTTTTTTCTCTGCACTGGACCGCCCCTCTGGGGTGGTCCCAACTAGAAGCTTCATGCGCTGCAGAATTCGCCTGGACCTCCCCACAGGGGCTGTCCACAGCAGAACCTATTTTCAAAGTGTTTTTCTCCTCATTTTGAACTCCAAATTCACCCCAATCTTTTCCCACTCATTCCATAATCTTTCCACATGTTTCCTACATGTTTAAACACTTAAAACATGCACTAAACCTTCCTCAAAAATCACCAAACTTGGCACTCAATTTCTTACAAAATTCTTACACTTAACACTTGATTCCTTACACTTCCCTCTTGTGACTTTGCCTAAGACCTCAACTAATCATTGTGTTTCTTCACCACCATCTTAACTACTCCTCAAGCATCATTTTGCACACCCATTTGCTTTACTCAAACTTCTCAAAGCCATATATAATCTAGCACATGCTTACATCCTTATATGTCATTATACCTTATTTTTCCTTCAAACTTTGTACAAGTTTCCTAGCTTCCTTAACCATGGTTTTGGTGCATAAAACTCACCATTATAACCCCTAGTCCCTCTTATACATTCCTATGTCTTCCTAGTACTCAAGAACTCCATGGTTTATCCATTTTCGCCAAAACAACCCTTAGTGATCACTAGAACATCCTTAGTCATTAAATCTCCTTAGAACACCTTAAACACTTAGCTTTCTCTCCAAATTATGACATGGCTTTCTTAGTATATTACTACACCCAACATTTAGTTTTTTTTACCCTTAATACAATCATGAACACTCATCGAGTCCTTTCTCATCATATTTTCTCACCCAAATCAACTCATTCATAATGAAATCAATATAGTGCAATAAATCTTAAATTGCATAGCACTAAGGCTCTTAAATGACATGGCTCTTAGGCCTTTAAATGACATGGCTTTTAGGCCCTTAAATGACATGAATTTAAACACTGAATTTCCCACATGTAATAGCTTTCAACCTGCATTTACACCCATCAATCTCATAGTAGTTATAATGCTCTTAAAATCCACCTTTAACTTATCTTACAAACTCATTCCCATTGGCTCCTTAATCACAAGTTCATAAGATTGTTTAAATTCTTTTTCCTAGGTTATATAACCCATTACATAATGTAAGCTTTAGGCTACATTAGTACTTATCTAAATACCACCCCCTTAAACCTTAAACCACCTTAAGGTAAGTAATTTACCTTGTTTTGTCCAAGCTTCTCCTCACACTTTTCTCCTTGGGTTTCCTTGCTTAGTTTTCGGCCACCCACTTAGATTTCCTTGCCAATGTTCTAATCAATATACATTGAATCTCATGAGTGCTAAATAATACACTAACCTTAAGGAATCATTCCTAGGTTAAAATGTGTTTTAAAGCTTAAAAGTGTGTGTTTACCTTTGAATTTTGGAATGGCTTTCATAATGAAGCAAGGCAAGACCTCCTCAAGTCTTTGGAGAATAGAATCAAGCTAGAACAAGAGTAAAACAAGCCATCTTACGAGGCAAATTTTCGGCCATATATGAAAAATGCAGGAAAGTTGATTTTTCTTTCACTTTCCTTACCTTGAATGAATGAAGAACCAAATGAGATCTTCAAACTTGATTTTCCCCCTTCAATGGAGTTTCTCCATGGCACCAAAATTGAGCTTTTGAAGATTTAAAAGATAGAATGAAAGAGCTTGCTCTAACTAAGAGTAATCTATGCTCACTTTTTGATTTGGAGCTAAAATGAGTATTTGGTGAGCAAATGAAGATGAAGGTGCCATGGATGGATAAAGAACGGTTTTGGAGCAGAGAGGGGAGGAATAAAACGTTGGTGAAGGTGTGAAATGAAGAAGAGAGGAGAGAGAGAAGGTATAAGAAGATATTTTGCTTTTAAAAGGTAAATAGTCTTTTTCCTCTTTTAAAACCGTCCCCCCCCCCCCTTTAGTATTTAACATACATAAGGCCTTGTTTGGCCATTTAGCTAATTAAGGTTGACTTAAGTCAAAACTAGCACTATTTGAGCACTATTCACTAATTAGTGCACATATTCGGGAACTTTTTGGTTTCCCATTGATTTAGACTTCCTAATGTGATACTAATTATTACACATGTTGATTAAGGTGTAATCATGGGCATTTAGCCACTCAAAACCCATTTCTAAGACAATTTCTCAAAAGGTGCTTTAAGGAGTCTTAAAGCACATTTTGTGTTTAAGCTTGTTTTTGAGCTTGGTTTTCTTTTCTAATTAATTTATCATGTCCATTACCATGTTAATAAGGTCTTATAATGATATTTGGTGCTAATTAAAGTCACTCCAAGCTTAAAGCACATTTTTGCCTAAATTGCCCTTAAGGCGTTTTCTTGTGTTTTCCTTGGTTTAAATTGTCTACCAATCTTTCTAAGGCATATTTTAGCCTTACTACATCATAATTTGATGTTTACTTAGCATACTTAGTTTTGGGGTATTTCAATCTACCCCCCTTAAAGAACTTTGTCCCCAAAGTTCCCATGCATCTTATCTTATTAGAATACATGTCTTACCTCATTCCATAGATCATATAGATCATACTTATGTATACTTAAACTCATTGAATCATTAGATCCACCATATGCTTATACTTAAATATCACACAACACGCTTAAGCATGTATAGCACTCAAAATTCCCTTTGTTCCTTTTGATGATTAAAACATTCACATAATTTCCAACGTATTCTCCCATGTCACCGGTCCGTAGACAATGGCTCGTTCGTCCTCGTCACCATGGGCCAGAATACAAAACAACTCTATTCCCCCCATGTCACCGGTCCAAAGACAAAGGCTCATGCGTCCTCGACTTCATGGGCGAGACTCAGTAAAAAGGAAATCCTTTTTACGAGGTCAAGTGAGGAATAATTCCCTCTATTTGAAAATACAATCAACTCCAATTTCGTTTTATCCTAAATCCTCTATCCATAGTGTGATTTAATTGTGACCACTGGTAGGGAGTTTCAGGAATCATCCAACCCTGATGTGATCAGCATCAGTGTTGGACTATCCTTCCACCCCAATTTGTGTTCGGTTTCCCTTGATCCCTAGAAATCAAGTTCCACCTCCCACGTCATTTTCAAACATCAAATAATTCACTCATGTCCAATTTTCTATCTTTTTAGTTCTTCTAATAATAATCAATACATCTCCAAAGTGTGGACTCAGTCCATCGAACATTCCCGATTCATCTCTTAGTAATTACCTCAAGACTTAAATTTCTACTAAGTTCTATAACCGTCTCATACCAATTCTCACCATCTTATATCTCATAGCATTACTATCTTATTCCTCATATTCATATCGAACAGTATCCCATAGTGTTATCTTATTCCTATCTCACACATAGTCTCATATCGACTCATACCTCATATATTCCATATTTCTTAAGTCTCCTTAATCCTCTTCCTTAATTCTCTAAACTTGTACTCACACCGCAGTTAACAAGATAGGTACTTAATATGTATGGTATTCACATCTTCTGTGCGCAATAGCCATAATTTATCTCAAAATGTTTATGCAAAACATATTCTCAAATTCTTTTGTGCTATGCACACCGTAGTTTATGTACTCAGTACACAAACATACGCTAAGCGGTTTTCGCTCTACCCCCCTTAAAATGGATTACGCCCACGTAATCAACATTATATCATCCTTGAACATAAGTTCAAGATGTCTAATTCTCACCAAGCATTCTAGCTTCCATGTCATCTATCTCACTTACGATTCGATCAGAGGGTCATAACTATGCTAATGACTTAGTCTCTGCATTGAGGATTCTTAACGGTACTTATACCATATTCTTAACTTAGTTTGGTCTAACCTCAAAGGTACTGATGCTTTCTAATCATTCATAGTATTGTATATCCTTCTGCCTCCTTACAGTTTAGGAATATTAGTCTCTCAGTGGACACGTGTTATCTTTTATATACACGGCCTTAATGAGTTGTAACTCGTCTATCCATTCTCCTTGAAGATCTTATGTTCATACTCTTAGCGTTTTCTCGAATGTCTAAATTGTTCTCTCCAACTGACCTTTGGTCTGAGGATGACCCTTAATCTGAAACTACTGTTTAGTGCTTATTGCGCTTTACAGTCTTATCCTTAACACTTTAAGACATGTCCAATGTCTGTGCTTAACAATCCGTGCTCTTCGCACTTCATAGTCCTTAATTATTTGTTCTCTGATTCCTTTGTGTGTTGGTTCAACTGAATTCTTCTCTTTGACTGTTTGCGGTAGTAGCTGCTCTTGTCTGATCTTGCGTCGTTGTCCGTGGTATGGAGTCGACTACTTCCCGTGTTCCTTACACCACTCGTCCACATGCATGGGGTACCTTACTGGTACATTACTACTTACCCAACTAACTCATAAATGAGCGTGTTAGGCCTGCAAGCCCCTGTGGGGTGCAGTCGTCCCACGTCTCGTTTTAGTAAACTCATAGTGTCCGTCACACGTTTAGCTATTGCTAATTATGAAGTATTCTGTTGTCGATCTCCTCTTCTATCTTCCCATAATAACACTTATTGTTCTTCTTGAACTTAATCAAGGAAAATCCATTTACTATGTTCTTGGGTATTGTATGCTCTAGTTCTTTCTGTATCCCGTACTGATTCGGTCTCTTAGCGACTGAGGTCTCTTCCCATAGAGCCTCTTATCTTCTTTCTCATATTTGTTTTACTAGGAATGCACTTCCAGTTCCTTAAGGAATGGGTAGTGTGCTTCCTGTGAAATCTTACCTAACCAGGTCCAGACTACTGGCATCAATGCACAGTTCGTCTACCATCTTATTTCCTTACTTATATTGGTCTTAATTCATAAATCTAATTGCCTCAGTGTCAATATTTGACGGCTCATACATAATGGTCGCTTTACTGCGCACCATGTCTTAATCCCCTTATATAATTATTGTACTCACGACCGCTACTACCATGGTAGCTGGCCTTTACCATGTTGCCCATTGATGGCGCAACTACTTACTCATTTACTCTAACATCTTATCTTATATTCAATCCCTTCTTGGTGTAAACACACTGGGAGTTCTCTAATTTCGGTGTTTGGCGGTTGCCCTACCGTGCTGTAAAATGGTCATCTCGTCATACGAAGGTGTTCTGCTTCAATCTCAGGTTCATAAGTAGGCTAACTTTTTTTTTGACAACTTAAGGGTCGACCGACCCTACCGACCGACCTTACCTAAGGTCGGTCCATTCCAGAACTTATTACCGTTTGAAAATTTTACCCCGACCGACCTTGCAAGTCCGGTCCCCAAGGTCGGTCCATTCCCGAGAGTTTTTCCCGTGGAAAATTTACGCCCGACCGACCTTGCCAAGGTCGGTCCCAAGTTCGGTCGATTCCAGAGACTCAATTCGTACACAAAATACAAGCCCGACCGAACTTGTAAGTCCGGTCCCCAACCACTACCATTATATTATATGGTTTCCAACCATAATATATATCCATCCTTATATACATTATTCTCGCATATGTATATATTTACCATATAGGTAAGTTTCATGAGTTATAAAACCCTTATATTATATGTTACATTTTATCATCTTATATTAGATGATAATTCCCATTAATTGTATTATATTATACAATTTATATTAAGATTTTTATCCCAATATTATGTAACATTTTTATGTTGTATAATTACAACTCCTAAGGTTTATTCAATATATACCTTAGTTTATAAATCTTATTTATTTATAGTTTGCCACATTATTTAATTTGTATATCCTTACTTATATTAATTCCATTAAAACCATTAACACCATATAATTGTTATAACATTGTAGACCATAATCTAAAATTCATTTTCCTATCTTTAATAATTCGGTACAGCACCTTATTTTATTTAAAAATTTCATTTTAACCCCATAACATTATGTAATGTTATACCATATACTAATATCATATAATATGATATTTTTATTCCCTTAACTTATAACCTATAGTTTTTACAAACTATTTAATATTGTCGCATGGGCACCATATCAAAACCTTATTCTTTTTCATAACCCATAGTTTTCTTTATTTACAAAATCACCCCATAATTTATACCGTGTTATATATACCATATAATATAACATTTTTAACTTATAAAAGGGTATAACCTATGGTTTTATTTTTGTAAAATTACCGAACAGACCATGTATGTTTATAAATTAATTTCCAACCCCTTTAACTTTCCAAATTTATAATTTGACCACATATATAATGTTATGTATATATATATATATATATCATATATTATAACATTTTAAACCTTAATATAAATAAAGCCTATGGTTATATATACTTAAAATTTGCGAACAGACCCTATGCTGTTCTATATTATTTTTTCTAACCCACCAAGTTTCTATAATTGCCATTTGGCCCAACTTATAACATATAGTTTTTAATATCATTAAAACTGTATATATACATATATCTTAAATACTCATATTATTCTAAAAATCACCAAACTCCACCAAAGGGTTATAATTAACATTCCTAACCCATATAATCTAGGTATTTACTATTCCACCACATATATTTATCCAAAGTGTCACAATGACATAATAACTATATATTATACATATATAGTTTATTTTAATTCCAAAATCAACCAAATAAATTCCTAAAAATTCCTAATTGCCCATGGGTGTTTATAATACCATTTTTACACCCTTTAGTTTCGGTAATAACATATTTACCACATATGTTATAAAATTGTTACAATTAAATACTTATCTTATTATAAAACCTTAAATAAGTTATTTAACTTATCTAATTTGGTCAAAACCTACCATATGGTCATGGTTGACCTCCTTAATATTTCCTTGACCATTAATTCCCATATATTACGGTTTGTACCCATATTTTTCAGAAATTACCATTTAACCCCAAACTTTATAAAATCTTATAATTTTTATTTTAAATGATTTATCCTCAAACATTCGGCTTTATTATTATATAGCCCCCAAAGTTAATTTAATTACACTTTATACCCCAATTCCTTGCGGTAATATATATAATATATATGTTACCTAAATTTAATTAAAACATTATAAATATAGAAATAAAATGGCCTAAAGTACATGGCCTTATTACAAACATTAGCTTATAAAATAAATTGCACATAAATGCTCAAAAATGCTTTAAACTCTCGGCCTCTCCCATAAGTTTCCATTAATTACCAATTTTCCACATAATGTCTTAAATTTGACAATTATGTTAATTAATTACTTATATAAATTTACTAAACCATTCCTTAATCACCTAAGGTCAAACTAAGACCTTTTATACCTTGTTCACTCACGGCATATATATACACATATGTATAAACACATATTAATATACCAAGTGAAGGTTTAAGTGATTTATACCTTATTTTTGCCAAGTTTAGGCCTTGTTTGGCTTCGGCTGCTTAGGAACAATTTTTCCATAGCTTAGTTTACATGTTTTCACATAGAAATTAAGGCATGATTAGTCTCCAAACAAGAGCTAACCATAAGAAGTGTTTAATGTATATTTCAAGGTAAAATTTACCTTAGAATACCAAAGGCAAATAAGATGTTCTTCGGCCTGTTTTTACAGAAGAAAAAGAGCATCAAAAGAGCTACTAAAACCAAGTTTAAAACCGGTATAACTTAGATTAGAAGATGGCTAATTTTCACCTTGATTAAAATGCCAAAAATGGTGTTTTTGGCATGGATTTGGCTATTCCTTGAAGCTCTTGATATACCAACTGAATAAGTATGTTAAGAAAAAGATAATAAGCCTAGGGAATCAAGCTTTCAAATCGGTAATGAAAGAAATGAAGAGATAAGTGCTTAAAGCACATTTTTATACCTTAAGAACAATATAGCTTTGCTTCCTTCCTCCCCTGAATTTCTCCACCGAAACACAGCCTATTTTCCAACCCAAACTCACACCAAATGGTTGGATGAAAATGGAAGTGGGTAAGCTCATTGGAAAGAGAAGAAAAAGATGATGAAAATAGACATAAACTTGTCTTTGGAGCTTACCTAGATCAAAAGATCTTACCAACTGAACTTGGAGTCTCCTTGCTGCTAAGGATGTTAAAAGAGAGGGTATGGAGCTGAATAAGACGGCTGGAGGAAGTAATGGGAGGAAAGAGAAGAAAAAAAAGCTTATAAGGTAATGTTTACTTACTTTAGTAAATAGTCTTAGATGACTCATCCTTAGATATTTTAGGTTGCTTAATGGGTGGGTATGACAGCCGAAAGAGGTCGGGAATGGGTGGTTTGGTCAATGGGTGACATTTGACCATGGTTAAAGTTAAGTAATTAAATGTTATTTTAGGTACTATTCACCCAAAATCACCCATTTTGATTTTATTTTTAAACTTTGATTTAGACTTTATAATATAGTATATCATGTCACATTAATGATATAAAGAATGTAATCTAGTCTTTAAAGTGACAAAAAGAAAATATCTTAGAGCTCATACACAAAAACGTGCTTTAAGGCGTTTTAGTGCACATTTTGTGTCACAAGGTGTTTCTGAGCTTAGTTTTCTTTGAGAAAAGTTTTGTTGTGTTCCTTACATTATAATTGATCTTAGGAATCAAATTTTATATCAAATAGGGGTCATAAGACCTTTAAGGTTTCTTAGAGCACATTTTTGCCCTACTTGACCTTGAAGCATGTAAATGCTTGTTCTTTGTGTTGGAGTGTTTTTCAACGATTGTAGTATGTTCCTATATGTGTTAATATGCTTAGGACAGAATTTTAAGTCCTAATAAGTTCATTTGGGTATGTATTTACCCTAAACAGTCAAAGGGTGCAATATCTTGCTTTGTGTTAACCATTGTTGTTCTCAATTGACTTTTAAGGCATGTTTAAGCCTTAATTAATGTGATTAGATGTTTAATCCATGTTTAATTAGTTTGGGGTATTTCACTTCCAACTCTTAGGATGTGTGATCCTGTAGTTGCTTCATTGAAGTCACGGTACATTACTATGTACTTGTGGTGTGTTTGGGTTCCTCTACATGTTCTTGTTCTTACTGCACTTGCCATGGCAAGTGCGTGGTACTAGTGGTTATTGGGTAAACCTATACCAGTCACGGCATGGTTTCCACTCGTATTTGGTAGTCTTGTCGTCTTCTCCATCGATCCACTGATCATTTACTTGGGTTATTCAATCTTCTTAATAGCTTCTCAGTGACCTTGACATGGTTGTCATTGATCGGAGTACTTCTCCAATCCTTGTAGATCCTCATTTGCTTGGTTTTGTGTTTCCCTTGTTGCTCGTTCCCACATGTTTATTGTGGTTATTGAGCCTTGGCTTGTTTAGGCACTACTTCTGTAGTCCTATCAGTTTATATCCAGTGAATATTCTCGTAGTTGTGTGAGCTATGTCGGCCAGGTATTGTAACCTTCCTGGAGCTGTAGTTTTGGAGTTATCCACTCCCGACTATGTCCTCAGTCAGCTAGTATACCATTGGTGGTGTTGTTTAGCTATTACTGTCCCGCAGACTTGTGTCTCGGGTTTTATTATTGTTCCTTTTTCCGCTTCGTGCACACTTAGTGCTTCTTTTCCAGCTACTGGTTGACTAGCCAGGTTTCGCGACTGCGAAGCATGTCGCCCCATGCTGTTGTAAGTTGTAGTCTCTTTATGGTTGGAGTGCTCATTCAACCGCTATTGAGTGCGGGTATTGTTGTTCAACCGGAATCCATCTCCGGGACTTCTAATTCTTAGAATCTACTATATGTCAAATTCTTTCCTCTTTTTGGAATATCTTACTACTGCCAGATCGGGTTTTCCCGAATATGAGGGGCTTTCCTTCTCTCTGGCGTTCTTTCCCAAGTTATACAATGGGTTTATGGAGGGCGGATCTAATATTGTAGGTATCCGGTACACACCGGGAGTTCCTAACTAGCATATCTCTAATGCTAACACTCATCCCTTAGCCCTAAGCTTCTAATTCCTAACTCGGTATTTCCTAAGCTCGGTATTTCCAGTCATCAGAGCGATACTTCGCTCTGATACAACTTTTTGTAACACCCTTACCGCTAATACCGTCATTACCGTCCAATCTCCTTATACATCCATACTCACGCAGCGGATACATACTTGCACAACGGCGGGTGATACAATGCTGTTAGCCACCCACGTGACTAACAAGGCTACTGCTACATACAACATCGGTCTGATGGACCGGAATATCCGAGTGCTACACAAATACAATCCTTACTACAATCACATCCGGGTGGAAATACCCCAAACTAATAAAACATGGATTAAACATCTAATCACAATAATTAAGGCCTAAGCATGCCTTAAAAGTCAATTGAGAACGACAATGGTCAACATAAAGCAAGATATTGCACCCTTTGACTGTTTAGGGTAAGTACATACCCAAATGAACTTCTTAGGACCTAAAATTTTGTCCTATGCATATTAGCACATAACTAAACATACTACAATCATTGTACAACACTCCAACACATAGAACAAGCATTTACATGCTTCAAGGTCAAGTAGGGCAAAAATGTGTTCTAAGAAACCTTAAAGGTATTATGACCTCTATTTGATATAAAATTGGGTTTCTAAGATCAATTATCATGTAATGAACACAACAAAACTGTTCTCAAAGAAAACTAAGCTCAGAAACACCTTGTGACACAAAATGTGCGCTGAAACACCTTAAAGCACATTTCTGTGTATGAGCTCTAAGATAATGACTTTTTGTCACTTTAAAGACTAGATTACATTCTTTATATCATTTATGTGACATGATAGAATATATTATAAAGTCTAAATCAAAGTTTAAAAATAAAATCAAAATGGGTGATTTTGGGTGAATAGTACCCAAAATAACATTTAATTACTTAGTTTTAACCATGGTCAAATATCATCCATTGACTTTACCATCCATTGCCGACCTCATTTAGCTGTCATACCCACCCATTAAGCAACATAAATATCTAGCCAATCTAATGAATCATCATTTACTATTTCATAAAGTAACATTAATTAACATAAAAGGTAAAACTAGCTTTCTTACCTCATTTGCTTTCTTCCCAGCCGACACCAAGCACCTTCATCCTCTCTTTTGCTTCTCCAAAACCGTTGGAACATATCAATTCAGAAGAGAACACCAATTGACATAGGTAAACTTATTAAGCCATTTTATGTTCATTCTCTTCGCATTTCTTTCCTCTTTCCATGGAGCTAAGCATCAACCATTTCCATCCATGTTTCTAGCTTGTTTTGGAGGTTAAAAGGAGGGCAATTCTCAGCTGTAACAAGGGAAGGAGGTGGAGAATTCTAATCTTGTTCTTAAGGTATAAAAACGTGCTTTAAGCACTTATATCTTGTTTCCTTTCATTACCGGTTGTAAAACCTGTTCTCTTAGGCTTATACTCTTCTTCTTAACATGCTTATTCAGTTGGTATATCAAGAGCTTCAAGGAATAGCCAAATCCATGCCAAAAACACCATTTTTGGCATTTTAATCAAGGTCAAAAATTAGCCATCTTCTAATCTAAGTTATTCCGGTTTTAAAGCTTAGTTTAGCAGCTCTTTTGATACTTTATCTTCTGTATAAATAGGCCGAAGACTACCCTTGGTTACTTTGGTATTCTAAGGTAACTTTTACCTTGAAAATATACATTAATCACTTCTTAAGGTTAGCTCTTGTTTGGAGACTAATCATACCTTAATTGCTGTTTGAAAACATGTAAACTAAGGTGTGGAAAATTTATCTCCAAACAGCCAAGGCCAAAAAAGGCCTAAACTTGGCAAAAATAAGGTATAAATCACTTAAACCTTCACTTGGTATATTAATATGTGTTTATACATATGTGTATATATATGCCGTGAGTGAATATTTTTATTAAGGTCTTATTTTGACCTTAGGTTATTAAGGAATGGTTTAGTAAATTTATATAAGTAATTAACTAACATGAATGTCAAATTTAAGACATTATGTGGGAAATTGGTAAATATGGAAAACTATGTGGTAAGGCCGAGAGTTTAAAGCATTTTTGGGCATTTATGTGTAATTTATTTTATAAGCTAATGTTTGTAATAAGGCCATGTACTTTAGGCCATTTTATTTATGTATTTATAAGGTTTTAAATAAGTATAAGTAGCAAATAAATATTACTGCAAGGAATTGGGTTATAAAGTGTAATTAAATTAAATTTGGGGGCTATATATTAATAAAGCCAAAAATTAGAGGTTTAAATGAGTTTAAATAAAAATTATAAGATTTTATAAAGTGTTGGGGTTAAATGGTAATTTCTGAAAAATAAGGGTACAAACCGTAATATATGGAAATTAATAGTCAAGGCAATATTAAGGAGGTCAACCTTGACCATATGGTAGGTTTTGACCAAATTAGATAAGTTAAATAACTTGTTTAAGGTTTTATAATAAGATAAGTATTTAATTGTAACATTTTTATAACTGAAATACCCCAAACCTTGATATGTGGTTTAAATAATAAACTATGGTATGTAAAGGCTAAAAAGTGCCTTAGAAACATCGGTGAACAATTTAAACCATAGTAAAATGCAATAAAGCACTAAGATACAGTTTGAGCAAAAACATGCTCTAAGCTAGGAGTGAACTTGGTTAGGACCCAAAGAGCCTACCAAGACTTAATAATATTCAATTATGATTTAATAAGGCTAATTAAGTCCTTAGGAAACTTTGGTAGACAGTTAAACCAAACAAAACACAAGAAAATACCTTAAAGTCAATAAGAGCAAAAATGTGCTCTAAGCTTGGGATAAATTTGTATAAGACCTAATGGTCATACCTATACCTTATAAATATGTTAATGAACATATTAAATCAATTACCAAAGAAAACCAAGCTTGAAAACAAGTTAAAACATAAAATGTGCTTTAAGGAGTCTTAAAGCACATTTTTGAAAAATTGTCTTGTAAATGAGTTTTGAATGGCTAAATGTCCATCATCACTCTTTAATTAACATGTGTATATAGTATCACATTTGGAAGTCTATATCAATGGGAAATCAAAAATTTCACTTCTATGTGCCTTGTTTTATGAATAGTAACTTTTATAAGCTAGTTTGTAATATATGTTGTTATAAGTAATTAAATTGGTCAACAAAGACTATTATACCCTTCTAAGTATATGGGGGCCGATTTTATAAGTGGTGAGTCACCACCCTTGCTAGTTAGTTAAAGAAAGAAAGAAAAAGTAAGTAAAAAGGTTACTTTTGCTTTATAACATAAATATCTCCAAATCTTACCTCTCTCCTCACTTTTCCTTCATTTCTCCTTGCTCCCATCGTCACCCATCTTCCTCCTCCCTTCTCCATCTCGTTTTGCTACAGCCCACCTCCATTCTTCATCTTTGAGTGCTTGTAACTCATGGCTCCAAGCTCCGAATTTAATTCCGAGACTACCATTCTCTTAGTTGGAGCAAGCTCTAAAACATTGTCTTTTCAAATCATCAAAACCACCATTTCGGTGCCAATGAGAACTTCCATGGAAGGAGCTTGAACTTATATTTTTATGCCTTGTTGATCACCTTTGCTTCAAGGTAAGGAAAAACCAAAGAAAACTCCATTTCCTTCATTTTTGGTGTTGACCGAAAATGCACCTTGTAATGGTGTCTTCTCTTGTCTTGTTTTAGCTTCATTTGAATCTTCCAAGGGCTAGGAGGAGTCCTCTCTTGATACTCATTCAAGCTCTCTTTCCATTCAAAGGTAAAACAATTACCTTAATGTGTTAAAACAATATATGTAACTAGGGTTTACAATGAGATGAAGCATAATGCTTGGATACTCATTCTATTATGTGTACATTGTTTAGAAGTTGACAAACAACCAAACATCCTACCGGTTTTACAAGGAAACAAGAAAGAAGTTTGTGAGGAAAAAGAGGTAAACAAACTATCTCAATGTAGTTTAAATGCCTTAGGAAAATGAGCTTGATTTGCTTAATAAAATACCTAAGGAGCCAATGGTGAATGACCTAGAGAAATGCTCTCAAGGAGTTTATTAAGGGCATATGTATTGTTGGGTGTATTTGCAGGTCAAAGGCATTACTTATGTGGGAAATTCAGTGTTTAAGTTTAATGCAATTTAAGGGCCTAAGAGCCATGTTATTTAAGGGCCTAAGTGCCAAGCAATTTAAGTTTATGCACTATATTGTGATGTAGTGTAGTTTAAAGGTTTGGTTGTGTGTAAAAAAACATCTCTTGTGAAGGTGAATGTGTTTGATGGTTAAAGGATTAAAAACCATATGCTTGTGTATAAGAATGTGTATTAAGAGATTGAATGTTCTTGATTGTATAAAGGTGAAAAACAATGTGTTTTGGTGTAAGGTGATACAAGGGAAGCTATGGCGAAATTTAGTTGATAAACAAAAGAGTTTATGTGTTGTAATGAGATTTTATGACCTAGAAGGTACTAGGAATTTTTAAGTGTTAAGATGGTGAAAGAAAGTGAATTAAGGTGTTCTTAGGTGTTAAGATGCCTTAGGCATAGTCTTGGAGATTTAGGGAACTAATGGATGATTTCTTGATACACCAAGGTGATGGTGGAGGTGTCGTAAAGTCTTGTGCAAAGTTTGGTGAACAATGGAAGTGTAACGCCTTGTGAAGGTTTAATTATGAACTTGTGGGAAAGACTTGAGGAGTGTGTGTAAAGGGGATGAGTGTAGTGCAAATGATGTTTAAAAGGGTGGTTATAAGGTAGTGAGGGAGTACTTTGGTTAGGTGAAGTTTTAGGCAAGAATACAAGTTACAAGTGTAAGAAAAAAATGTTCTAAGTGTTAAGGACTTAGTAAAAGTTGAGTAAAAGTTTAAGGAATTTTTGGGATGTTTCGAGAGGGTTTAAGTGTGCCCAAAAGATGTTAAAACATGTGGGAGAACATGTGTAAAGCATAGGAAAAAATTGGGATGAATTTGGCGTTCAGAAAGAGGAGAAAACCACATTAGAAAATTGGTTCTGCAGTGGACCGCCCCTACGGACCGCCCCTGTGGGGAGGTCCAGTGCAGAGAAGTGAAAAAAAATATACGTGTAGCATCTGTTGTGGACCGCCCCTGGGACCGCCCCAGAGGGGCGGTCCAGACCAGAAATGAAGAAAAAAATTTGTTTAAGGCTCCTAATGATGGGGGATTGAATGGTAATGGTTTTAGATGATGTTTAGGCCTTGTTTGGTGACATGTAAAGGCCTTAAGAGGTGTAAACAAGTATGAGGTGTAATGAGAAAGTGATTAACTTATATGATTAAGTTTAAATTACAATGACTTAGTGGTCCAACATTAGGAGTGATGATGGTTAGAAAGATAAGCATTAGACTTTAAAACAATCATGTTACATCGATGTTAATAAAAGTACATGTAATGTTCAGTTGTTCGAGAATTGCTCGAGGAACATAAGTGGATGTGGTAAAGTGGACTCCTGACAGGTATGGTTTTCGCAACCTGTGTCCTACCGGATTACACCGGCTTGTATGCCAAGTGTTTTTCTGTGTGTTTGCCACGTTATAAGATAAATCATGAAAAGTTTACAGTCGTTAATGTTTGTATGTTTACGTTAAATACCCCTAAATTAATTTAAATTAATTTAGGGGATTCTTTTATTAACCTGTAATAATACTATTAAGTATTAAATTATTATATGGAATTATGAATATTAAATTATTATATGGAATTATGAATATTAAATTATTATATGGAATTATGAATTAAATTAAATAAGGGGTTGTGAAATTTATTTAGGGGTTTTCTCCTAATTATTATATATTATTCTATAGTATTATGAATTTAATATAAGATTTATAAGTCAATAAATCTTGGGGAAATTTCTAAACACTCCAAATATATTATAAAGATTTTAGGAAGTGTTGGAACATTGTTTGGAAATATAAAAGTCAATATAAAATTCTAGAAACCTTAAAGCTTATTAAGCCTTGCTAGAGTTGACTTTTTGAGAATGGTCAAACCAGGCCATGAAACCTATACAAAAAATAGGTTACGGAAAACCATGAAGATCGATAAAAAGAACGTCAAAAACGGATCATCCTAGCCAAAGTTATGCTAGTTTGAAGTTTAGAGCCAAAATTTCATAAACTGCCACGTGTCAGCCTCTCGTGCGCCCCAACACTTAGTCGGTTCTATCTCCTGGTTTTTCTCTAACAACCACCCGATTTTGACCTAACTTGTGACGGCTATATCTCTCTCGTTACTTCGAATTTTCCAGTGCCGTCTTCACCACTCTCTTCTCCTTAATTCCCTCTTTACAATCATAACTCATACAAGCCCTAAATCCTTCTACATCGACGGAAAGTTGATCCAAAGTTGTCAACTTTCGAGTTTCGTAACCCAGTTTCCAGTTTCATCCGATTTCAGGTAATGTTCGTCTTGCCATAACTTCCTCGTCTTTCAACCAAATTTCGATTTCTTTAGCTCGTTGTGTAGATCACTAATCCATCTACAACTTTCATGTTTTTCCAAGCCTGATTCATAACCGTTTGGAAGTTATAGTCGCTCAAAGTTCCGGATTTTTCAGCACATAAAATCATACCGGAAACAGAGAGGTAAACTCGTAACTTTCGGGTCAAATTTCTTTCTGTATAATGCATATTAGATTGAGTTCTTGTTATCATTGTGTAGATCTATGTCCCATCTTTCGATTGAGCCAAAGAACACGGCCTAACTCAATCTGTACCGAAAGTTATAGAGTCGCAAAGTAGGCTACCCAAACACGGTCAAGCTCGAGCCTTTTTCCAGTTTCCGATTTCGAATTCACCAAATTCGCACAATCCGGTGAGTCTCCGACCAAATTTTTCCGATATTGTTGTTCGTAGTTGTGATTTCGACCTAACCCATGTTTCAATTGTGTCAATTACGCTCTAGATTAGGAGAATTTGACGAATTAATATCCGAATCGTATCCTGTTCGAATATAAACCCTAACTCTCGTATCAACCTCGAATCTTGATGAATACTGCATGAAAATTGGGGAAATCGGTACCATTAGAACCGGAATTCGATTTCGAATCCATAGAAACAACAATCACTCAATTTCGTTCTGTAGATTTGGAGTTATCGTCGAATTAGTACTCGCGGTGATTTGGGGATTCGCTGAAGAACTCGATAAACCAGGGCCGTCCGATTGTAGTTAGGAGAAACGGACGGCCGAGATTAAAACGTTTCAGATTTAGTTTATTTAAGTTTCTATAGATTTCAGTAAATAACCCTAACTTGTTTAATTAATTTAAATATCTTCCCGAATGTATTTTGACTTGCAATTTTAACCATAGATTCCTTATTTTATGTAGTTTATTTTGATATAAATTATTAAGGGTTTGGAGTTTTTAAACGTAAGTTATGATTTTTATAAGTTACGGGTTTTCTGGAATTATTTGGCTAAATTAAAAAGATATTTTTATGAAACAAAAATTTTATAATATGTCTAAAATGTTATAGTTACTGTATATTAAGTTTGGGAATTTTTGGGCAACGGGAAAAGGTTTTAAAAATTGTGTTTGTGAGTTTTTCATAAGAATAACTTATAATATATAGTTTTTAATGTAATCAAAAATTAAAGTATAGTTGATTAATGAACTTTATAGGTTGGGGAAAATATAATAAGACTAATTAACATTTAATACAGTATGTTTATAAATATTTTGGGTATTAACTTTAAGTGAAGTAAAAATTGTTACATATATTTATGTATATATTTATATGAGAGAAATAAATAGAAACTTATCAAGGAATTTAACTAAACTACATTTTGTTTATTATATATAATATGGAAGCTAATATGTTTAACTAAAACTAAGGGAAATACTTTATTTTATAAACCATAAATCAGTTTTGGATATGTCTAAAAGATATTAGATATAATTAAATATAATAGAATTTCTTAAAGAATGTTCTCGATAAATCTTAATATGTGTAGGTATATGTATATATATATATAAATACAATAAAAATAGATAAAGGTAATAACATTCCTTGTGAGAAATATAATAGGAAGGATATATATATATATATATATAAATAAATAAATAAAAGAAATAAAATACCTTATAGAAAATGGGATATGAAGGAATTAATGAGTTAAACTAAACCTCTACATGATACTAATAAAAGAATATTATATGAGGTGGTATTAATTTATGGTTATAGGTTGAGTTTTTAGTTATCTTTGAATTTCTAAGATTTATATAAACAGTATTTAAATATACGTATATTTAGTCAATGACCACAATGTAAATCTATAATTTGGTTAAGAAATTAATAAGTTGAAATTTAGGAATATTTGGAATTAGTTTACATAAAGTGTTACACAAATAGATCTTATTATATAATTAATAATAAAAGGAATGAAATACTTTTACATTTAAATGTTCTTATTATATAAAAAATAATAAAGTAAATGAGTTACTTTTACATCTAAATGTGAAGATGATAAATAAGTCTAGATTTAATCATTTCTTAATATTTATAGTATTGAGTAATAACTTAATATTTTGAGATAAAATCATTAAAAGGGATTATGGTATAAGACTATAGTAAACTATGATTAGGAAATTACTCTAAATAATAATCCTTAAGTTTCTTAGAATTAGTTAGCCATATAAAATACATTTATTACTAATATTCAAGATGTGAGTTTATAAATAAGTGTTGTACATAATAGTTAAAGATTTACTAAAAGGTTTGTAAGTAGAAATTAGATACATAAACCTTTGAACCTTTATTTAGAGGAACTAAGTTACATAAGAGGCTATAAGGATTTACCTTTTGACACGGGAAATATTAATGTGTCATTTGAATATAAGGTATGGGGATTTTTCATAATAGATTATCTTATTAAATAATTAACAATTTCACTTACGAACTAGAATTTAATTCTTTGATAAATTCTACCTTATGCTAAGATATAATGTCCATCCTAAATACAATAAAGGAAATTAATTTATTAAGTTATTCTTTTGAAACCTTAGGTTTTGTAAACAATATAAATGTATTTAAGACTTGAGTTTAACGAAGTTTAATACAAAAGGATTATACATGGTCTATAGAGAGAATGTGTATAAAAGTAAAACAGTTAGGGAATTAAATGTAAGTAAGGATACATAAAAGGTTATCTTAAAACACCTTATTATAAAGATATGGTTAAGTAAATAATATACCTTGTGGATACTAAATGTGAGAGTTCGATAAGTTTGAGTTAACTATAATATGGTTATTTCAAGATGAAAAGTAATTTAACAACTTATGACAAGATTAGTAGATGGTTGTAATTAAAGGCCATTCTGAATAAAGATAAGATAATTGAGTTTAGTAGCTCAAATAAGTTATACTAAGGTGCATCTACAACACTACGATTTCAGTATACGGGATGTAGATCTTAATTAAGTTAAGGGGGAAAACTTAGTTATAATGGATTATCTAGTAGATATTGATAAAGATACATAGTCAATAAATTGTGAAATAATAGTATAGTATTCTATGATAAACCCATCATTGGTCATAACACGATGTATGTCCTAAAGTAAGAATAAAAGTATTGAGCTTAAGAATTGTTATTGAAATTCTAAGGTTGATTGAATAACGTATAATGCACTTATGTTATAAAGGTCTTTAATGTGAGAATTATGGTTAGGTATGGGTAAAGTGGATAAGGGTGGAACAATTAACAAGTGTTAATAAAATACATTCCTTGATCCTACAACCTTGGGCTATACAACCTTCTAAAATAAGTCAAAGGTTATACATAACATTTAAGCGAGGGCTTATAAGATAATTGAGATTTGGAGATAAGAGAGAAGAATTCATTTAAGTTTTGCTTAGGGTACGGGTTATTGATAGTAAGTTACCTTTAATATTCTTCAGAGTACTGTTGATTGTTTGCGCAAGTTGATTAGAACTGCTACAACGTTACCCAGGTACGATTTCTCGTACTCAGCTTGTTGTGTTTTGGACTTTATGGAATGTTTTGTACGGTTTCTCGTACTACGTTATTTTGGCTGATTGACTTGTGGAATGTTTTGGAAAACGCTAACTGGCTTTAAGAGGAACTTCTAAAAAAGGAAATGGTTGTGTGACTGACCCAGCTTGTGTGACTAACTGAGCCTTGGATGTGGAACTTACATGGGTATTGGTTCCTTCTATTTGGTTGCCCGTTAGACATTGGCTGCTTAGGGTTTACGCTTCTGCACTCTGTAGGACTGAGTGTTTTGGTATTGCTCTGGGTAGTTGGTGATCTAGCGGGATTTTTGGAAAAGGTCAATCTTGGAAATCTTTCTTTCGACGTGCGCGCGTCTTTAATGGTAACAGTAGGGGGCTGTATATCCCTCGCCCATAGGGGCATTGATATTTGACAGTGAGGGGCTGTATATCCCCTGTCCTTAGTGGACGTGATGAACAGTGAGGGGCTGTATATCCCCTGTCCTTAGTGGACGTGATAAACAGTGAGGGGCTGTATATCCCCTGTCCTAAAAGGACGTGATTGGCGGTGGGGGCCATCTCTCCCAGTTGAATTATTCCACTCTCGAGTTCTTGGTTCTTGGATCTACTTTATCATTCCTAGTCCTTTGTGACTATCTGGGTTTTTCTACTCCTAATGGGAATTGGTTCTAACATCAACAATGGATGCTTACTAACTATGTGGTGTGACTACTTAAGTGGATGACTTGTTTTGGAAGTTCTCTATCTCTATCTTTGTCTTGTTTTCTTTTCTCTTTTACTTGATTGTTTTGAAGTGCTCTATCTCTGTTTTACTTTTAAGAGTTTATTTTCATGTTACTTTTTATTTTGAAGAGTTATGTTTTATAAGTTTGTTTTTGGAGAATTGTACCAGTTCCATTCCAGGGAACTGACCCGCCCCTTTTGGGGTGGGCTGCTTGGTTTCATCTTGCAGGTACGAATTGACTTACAGGTGGCCACGAAGAGAATGAGCGTTTGGGATGGGACTAGGTTTTGTGGAGAGCGAATGTGTTTTATTGTTATGTTTTGTTAAGTTTTCTCGAAGTTCAGACCGTAACTTAGTTGATTGTAAAGGTTGTAATTGGTGAGGTTGGTACCGGGTGTTTGGAGCCCGATGGTCTGTAGCACCTTTAGTTTATTTTCCGCTGTTGTTTTATTATTATAGGGGTGTTAAAGAAAGTGGTATCAGAGCGAGTATCGATCTGACCGTTGTAGAGGAAAACAAGCCGAGTGAAATACTTAGATTTAGGTGCACTTAAAACGGGGAACGGGGTAGAATTGGAAGTGAGGACTCCAGTAAGGCACGACTCCTAACCCTTTTTGGAATTGTGAACGATTCCTTACACACTTTCTTTGTGAATGTCTTGAGTGATGTGTTGTTATACCGTCCCAACAATAAACTACAGAAATATATATATACATATATATATAAGTTTGGAACATCCTATATTAAGTACGATAAGATTTTGGTTGAGATAAACCAAATATTAAGCTATTTTTCAAAAGCATGCTCATGGAGAATACATTGCTAAAAAAAAAAATGCAATCCTTTAAAAGCTAGTACACAAATTCCTGGAATTGTAAAGAATACTTTTGGTTGAAAACAGTATACAAATAGAACTTTACATAATTAAATTAGTATTGATATTATGTGAAAGTACTTCAACTCCTTTAAAGTTTGAAAATAAATCTCATGAACTACTTGGTATCAATTCATTACCTAAAGATAATGTTTAAGATAAATCTTAAGTCTAGAAAGTTATTAAGCTAACAAGAACTAGTAGCGTATTAGTAAAGATCAACATCTGAAACCTGTAAAAACACATTAAAACTCTATGTTAACTTAGAAGAAAACACATAAACCTAACACCCTACGGGAAGTGCCTGGTGCGACGAACTCCTAGGCTGAAAGTAGTGGGGGTGCACACCCACTTCTAGAAGTTTAGGGGCTAGACAAGCCTTGTCATCTAACTGTAAATAATCTTCTACGCAGGTGATGGATTGTGTTGAACTTGAGGGGAAGTGGTGGTAAGACGTTACCATCATGAAATCTTGAGCTAGGCATATCTCATGCTAACACAATGAAAAAATCAATTTGTATCTTAAGATCCGGTATTAAAACTCATAAATGTAAAGGGTTTATTGAGTTAAATCTTTGGTGAAAAATACCTATATGGAGGAAGGGGATTAAGTTGGGTACTCCAAGATGCAACATCTACCCCTGGTTGGATAAAAAAAAAATCAATAAAAGAAGTTACTTAAAGATTGAGTGAAGAGAAGAGTAATACTAAATTAAGTATCATTGATCCTTAAATACTTGAGTATTGAGGCATCTTAAAAAAAATTGAGAGTTACTTAAAGATTGAAAATCCTCATGTTACTTGGAAGTTTAACATTATACAGGTATAAAAATTTTAAAAGACACACTAAGAGTGATATTTACCAAAAGCCACCATGTCTAAGAGAGTACTAAGATTTAATAATCAGAAGAATACTTACATAGAGCAAACCTTAAGGAAAATAATTATCAAGAGTGAGTGAGTTTTCATTAGACTAATGCATTTGACCTAAAATTTATACAGGGTCCCTACCTTAAATAATATATATCTATATAGTATATATATAATTATATATATTATATATATAATGTATAAATTTTAAGATAAGGAATCAGATTTGGACGAATTTCTAAAATTCTGCCTTGGGTGAAGTTATATAATAAGTAAATTTTATAAAGTAAACATAGAAACAATTGAAACTTGAAAAGTCACAGAAAAATATTTATCTTATAGAGTTTTAACATATGGTTGGCTAATAAACCTTTGAAGATAATTTTGGAAGATTATTGAGGATTATTAAATGATCGGGAATATGTTAAACTACTCAAGTACACACGAGGTATAGCTTAGTAAATAATTGATATGATAAATGATCATATATGGACATATAATTCGTATCAGTCATTAAATGAATGGATAATAATCATAAGATAAAATTTTATAAACCACCAAGGAAATACAAATACATAACAATCAAGAGATACAGATATATATAACGATCATAGATATAATCAACGGTGCAGTAAATTCAACAAAGCTGGTTAATAAGGTGTTGAATTCTTTGAATGTGCCATTAGTAGCGGTACGAGGGCGTACCTTAGCTCTTTTAAGGGGGATATGTGGCATACTCCTTCGTTTTCTCATCCGGATTATGCCTCGTTGCATTATTAGCAAAGGGAGAACAGTATTAGCAGAATGAGAGGTGTTTGTATGTGCTTGGTTTTTGCATTATGACTCAGTATGTGACTTTGATTTCATCATGATATTTGGTATATCCTGATTCAGTTTGATTTTGAGTAATCTTGAGTGGAATGTTGTTATGGAAGTGGATGGAAATAAAGGATTGGTTTGGTATGGAACTTCATTGGAACTTTTATTGTCTCAGCAACACCCGAAGCGGTGTGAGTGCTTATTAGTTGATTTTTTAAACTTCGAGGCGAAGTTTCTTTTAAGGGGGATATGCTGAAATACCCCTAAATTAATAAATTAATTTGGGATTTCTTTATTAAACCTGTAATAATACTATTAAGTATTAAATTATTATATGGAATTATGAATATTAAATTATTATATGGAATTATGAATATTAAATTATTATATGGAATTATGAATATTAAATTAATATAAGGGGTTGTGAAATTTATTTAGGGGTTTTCTCCTAATTATTATATATTATTCTATAGTATTATGAATTTAATAATAAGATTTATAAGTCAATAAATCTTGGGGAAATTTCTAAACACTCCAAATATATATAAAGATTTTAGGAAGTGTTGGAACATTGTTTGGAAATATAAAAGTCAATATAAAATTCTAGAAACCTTAAAGCTTATTAAGCCTTGCTAGAGTTGACTTTTTGAGAATGGTCAAACCAGGCCATGAAACCTATACAAAAAAATAGGTTATGGAAAACCATGAAGATCGATAAAAAGAACGTCAAAAACGGATCATCCTAGCCAAAGTTATGCTAGTTTGAAGTTTAGAGCCAAAATTTCATAAACTGCCACGTGTCAGCCTCTCGTGCGCCCCAACACTTAGTCGGTTCTATCTCCTGGTTTTCTCTAACAACCACCCGATTTTGACCTAACTTGTGACGGCTATATCTCTCTCGTTACTTCGAATTTTCCAGTGCCGTCTTCACCACTCTCTTCTCCTTAATTCCCTCTTTACAATCATAACTCATACAAGCCCTAACTCCTTCTACATCGACGGGAAAGTTGATCCAAAGTTGTCAACTTTCGAGTTTCGTAACCCAGTTTCCAGTTTCATCCGATTTCAGGTAATGTTCGTCTTGCCATAACTTCCTCCTTTCAACCAAATTTCGATTTCTTTAGCTCGTTGTGTAGATCACTAATCCATCTACAACTTTCATGTTTATTCCCAAGCCTGATTCATAACCGTTTGGAAGTTATAGTCGCTCAAAGTTCCGGATTTTTCAGCACATAAAATCATACCGGAAACAGAGAGGACTGTAACTCGAACTTTCGGGTCAAATTTCTTTCTGTATAATGCATATTAGATTGAGTTCTTGTTATCATTGTGTAGATCTATGTCCCATCTTTCGATTGAGCCAAAGAACACGGCCTAACTCAATCTGTACCGAAAGTTATAGAGTCGCAAAGTAGGCTACCCAAACACGGTCAAGCTCGAGCCTTTTTCCAGTTTCCGATTTCGAATTCACCAAATTCGCACAATCCGGTGAGTCTCCGACCAAATTTTTCCGATATTGTTGTTCGTAGTTGTGATTTCGACCTAACCCATGTTTCAATTGTGTCAATTACGCTCTAGATTAGGAGAATTTGACGAATTAATATCCGAATCGTATCCTGTTCGAATATAAACCCTAACTCTCGTATCAACCTCGAATCTTGATGAATACTGCATGAAAATTGGGGAAATCGGTACCATTAGAACCGGAATTCGATTTCGAATCCATAGAAACAACAATCACTCAATTTCGTTCTGTAGATTTGGAGTTATCGTCGAATTAGTACTCGCGGTGATTTGGGGATTCGCTGAAGAACTCGATAAACCAGGGCCGTCCGATTGTAGTTAGGAGAAACGGACGGCCGAGATTAAAACGTTTCAGATTTAGTTTATTTAAGTTTCTATAGATTTCAGTAAATAACCCTAACTTGTTTAATTAATTTAAATATCTTCCCGAATGTATTTTGACTTGCAATTTTAACCATAGATTCCTTATTTTATGTAGTTTATTTTGATATAAATTATTAAGGGTTTGGAGTTTTTAAACGTAAGTTATGATTTTTATAAGTTACGGGTTTTCTGGAATTATTTGGCTAAATTAAAAAGATATTTTTATGAAACAAAAATTTTATAATATGTCTAAAATGTTATAGTTACTGTATATTAAGTTTGGGAATTTTTGGGCAACGGGAAAAGGTTTTAAAAATTGTGTTTGTGAGTTTTTCATAAGAATAACTTATAATATATAGTTTTTAATGTAATCAAAAATTAAAGTATAGTTGATTAATGAACTTTATAGGTTGGGGAAAATATAATAAGACTAATTAACATTTAATACAGTATGTTTATAAATATTTTGGGTATTAACTTTAAGTGAAGTAAAAATTGTTACATATATTTATGTATATATTTATATGAGAGAAATAAATAGAAACTTATCAAGGAATTTAACTAAACTACATTTTGTTTATTATATATAATATGGAAGCTAATATGTTTAACTAAAACTAAGGGAAATACTTTATTTTATAAACCATAAATCAGTTTTGGATATGTCTAAAAGATATTAGATATAATTAAATATAATAGAATTTCTTAAAGAATGTTCTCGATAAATCTTAATATGTGTAGGTATATGTATATATATATATAAATACAATAAAAATAGATAAAGGTAATAACATTCCTTGTGAGAAATATATAGGAAATATAATAGTATATATATATATATATATATATATATACGATAAATAAATAAATAAAAGAAATAAAATACCTTATAGAAAATGGGATATGAAGGAATTAATGAGTTAAACTAAACCTCTACATGATACTAATAAAAGAATATTATATGAGGTGGTATTAATTTATGGTTATAGGTTGAGTTTTTAGTTATCTTTGAATTTCTAAGATTTATATAAACAGTATTTAAATATACGTATAATTTAGTCAATGACCACAATGTAAATCTATAATTTGGTTAAGAAATTAATAAGTTGAAATTTAGGAATATTTGGAATTAGTTTACATAAAGTGTTACACAAATAGATCTTATTATAATTAATAATAAAAGGAATGAAATACTTTTACATTTAAATGTTCTTATTATAAAAAAATAATAAAGTAAATGAGTTACTTTTACATCTAAATGTGAAGATGATAAATAAGTCTAGATTTAATCATTTCTTAATATTTATAGTATTGAGTAATAACTTAATATTTTGAGATAAAATCATTAAAAGGGATTATGGTATAAGACTATAGTAAACTATGATTAGGAAATTACTCTAAATAATAATCCTTAAGTTTCTTAGAATTAGTTAGCCATATAAAATACATTTATTACTAATATTCAAGATGTGAGTTTATAAATAAGTGTTGTACATAATAGTTAAAGATTTACTAAAAGGTTTGTAAGTAGAAATTAGATACATAAACCTTTGAACCTTTATTTAGAGGAACTAAGTTACATAAGAGGCTATAAGGATTTACCTTTTGACACGGGAAATATTAATGTGTCATTTGAATATAAGGTATGGGGATTTTTCATAATAGATTATCTTATTAAATAATTAACAATTTCACTTACGAACTAGAATTTAATTCTTTGATAAATTCTACCTTATGCTAAGATATAATGTCCATCCTAAATACAATAAAGGAAATTAATTTATTAAGTTATTCTTTTGAAACCTTAGGTTTTGTAAACAATATAAAATGTATTTAAGACTTGAGTTTAACGAAGTTTAATACAAAAGGATTATACATGGTCTATAGAGAGAATGTGTATAAAAGTAAAACAGTTAGGGAATTAAATGTAAGTAAGGATACATAAAAGGTTATCTTAAAACACCTTATTATAAAGATATGGTTAAGTAAATATACCTTGTGGATACTAAATGTGAGAGTTCGATAAGTTTGAGTTAACTATAATATGGTTATTTCAAGATGAAAAGTAATTTAACAACTTATGACAAGATTAGTAGATGGTTGTAATTAAAGGCCATTCTGAATTAAAGATAAGATAATTGAGTTTAGTAGCTCAAATAAGTTATACTAAGGTGCATCTACAACACTACGATTTCAGTATACGGGATGTAGATCTTAATTAAGTTAAGGGGGAAAACTTAGTTATAATGGATTATCTAGTAGATATTGATAAAGATACATAGTCAATAAATTGTGAAATAATAGTATAGTATTCTATGATAAACCCATCATTGGTCATAACACGATGTATGTCCTAAAGTAAGAATAAAAGTATTGATCTTAAGAATGTTATTGAAATTCTAAGGTTGATTGAATAACGTATAATGCACTTATGTAAAGGTCTTTAATGTGAGAATTATGGTTAGGTATGGGTAAAGTGGATAAGGGTGGAACAATTAACAAGTGTTAATAAAATACATTCCTTGATCCTACAACCTTGGGCTATACAACCTTCTAAAATAAGTCAAAGGTTATACATAACATTTAAGCGAGGGCTTATAAGATAATTGAGATTTGGAGATAAGAGAGAAGAATTCATTTAAGTTTTGCTTAGGGTACGGGTTATTGATAGTAAGTTACCTTTAATATTCTTCAGAGTACTGTTGATTGTTTGCGCAAGTTGATTAGAACTGCTACAACGTTACCCAGGTACGATTTCTCGTACTCAGCTTGTTGTGTTTTGGACTTTATGGAATGTTTTGTACGGTTTCTCGTACTACGTTATTTTGGCTGATTGACTTGTGGAATGTTTTGGAAAACGCTAACTGGCTTTAAGAGGAACTTCTAAAAAAGGAAATGGTTGTGTGACTGACCCAGCTTGTGTGACTAACTGAGCCTTGGATGTGGAACTTACATGGGTATTGGTTCCTTCTATTTGGTTGCCCGTTAGACATTGGCTGCTTAGGGTTTACGCTTCTGCACTCTGTAGGACTGAGTGTTTTGGTATTGCTCTGGGTAGTTGGTGATCTAGCGGGATTTTTGGAAAAGGTCAATCTTGGAAATCTTTCTTTCGACGTGCGCGCGTTTAATGGTAACAGTAGGGGGCTGTATATCCCTCGCCCATAGGGGCATTGATATTTGACAGTGAGGGGCTGTATATCCCCTGTCCTTAGTGGACGTGATGAACAGTGAGGGGCTGTATATCCCCTGTCCTTAGTGGACGTGATAAACAGTGAGGGGCTGTATATCCCCTGTCCTAAAGGACGTGATTGGCGGTGGGGGCCATCTCTCCCAGTTGAATTATTCCACTCTCGAGTTCTTGGTTCTTGGATCTACTTTATCATTCCTAGTCCTTTGTGACTATCTGGGTTTTTCTACTCCTAATGGGAATTGGTTCTAACATCAACAATGGATGCTTACTAACTATGTGGTGTGACTACTTAAGTGGATGACTTGTTTTGGAAGTTCTATCTTATCTTTGTCTTGTTTTCTTTCTCTTTACTTGATTGTTTTGAAGTGCTATCTCTGTTTTACTTTTAAGAGTTTTTTCATGTTACTTTTTATTTTGAAGAGTTATGTTTTATAAGTTTGTTTTTGGAGAATTGTACCAGTTCCATTCCAGGGAACTGACCCGCCCCTTTTGGGGTGGGCTGCTTGGTTTCATCTTGCAGGTACGAATTGACTTACAGGTGGCCACGAAGAGAATGAGCGTTTGGGATGGGACTAGGTTTTGTGGAGAGCGAATGTGTTTATTGTTATGTTTTGTTAAGTTTTCTCGAAGTTCAGACCGTAACTTAGTTGATTGTAAAGGTTGTAATTGGTGAGGTTGGTACCGGGTGTTTGGAGCCCGATGGTCTGTAGCACCTTTAGTTTATTTTCCGCTGTTGTTTTATTATTATAGGGGTGTTACAGAAAGTGGTATCAGAGCGTAGTTACGCTCTGAACCCGAGAAAACAAGCCGAGTGAAATACTTAGATTATAGGTGCACTTAAAACTGGGGAACTGGGGTAGAATTGGGAAGTGAGGACTCCAGTAAGGCACGACTCCTAACCCTTTTTGGAATTGTGAACGATTCCTTTACACACTTTTCTTTGTGAATGTCTGTTGAGTGTGATGTGTTGTTATACCGTCCCAACAATAAACTACAGAAAATATATATATACATATATATAAGTTTGGAACATCCTATATTAAGTACGATAAGATTTTGGTTGAGATAAACCAAATATTAAGCTATTTTTCAAAAGCATGCTCATGGAGAATACATTGCTAAAAAAAAAATGCAATCCTTTAAAAGCTAGTACACAAATTCCTGGAATTGTAAAGAATACTTTTGGTTGAAAACAGTATACAAATAGAACTTTACATAATTAAATTAGTATTGATATTATGTGAAAGTACTTCAACTCCTTTAAAGTTTGAAAATAAATCTCATGAACTACTTGGTATCAATTCATTACCTAAAGATAATGTTTAAGATAAATCTTAAGTCTAGAAAGTTATTAAGCTAACAAGAACTAGTAGCGTATTAGTAAAGATCAACATCTGAACCTGTAAAACACATTAAAACTCTATGTTAACTTTAGAAAGAAAACACATAAACCTAACACCCTACGGGAAGTGCCTGGTGCGACGAACTCCTAGGCTGAAAGTAGTGGGGGTGCACACCCACTTCTAGAAGTTTAGGGGCTAGACAAGCCTTGTCATCTAACTGTAAATAATCTTCTACGCAGGTGATGGATTGTGTTGAACTTGAGGGGAAGTGGTGGTAAGACGTTACCATCATGAAATCTTGAGCTAGGCATATCTCATTGCTAACCACAATGAACAAATCAATATTTGTATCTTAAGATCCGGTATTAAAACTCATAAATGTAAAGGGTTTATTGAGTTAAATCTTTGGTGAAAAATACCTATATATGGAGGAAGGGGATTAAGTTTGGGTACTCCAAGATGCAACATCTACCCCTGGTTGGAAAAAAAAATCAATAAAAGAAGTTACTTAAAGATTGAGTGAAGAGAAGAGTAATACTAAATTAAGTATCATTGATCCTTAAATACTTGAGTATTGAGCATCTTAAAAAAAATTGAGAGTTACTTAAAGATTGAAAATCCTCATGTTACTTGGAAGTTTAACATTATACAGGTATAAAATTTTAAAAGACACACTAAGAGTGATATTTACCAAAAGCCACCATTGTCTAAGAGAGTACTAAGATTTAATAATCAGAAGAATACTTACATAGAGCAAACCTTAAGGAAAATAATTATCAAGAGTGAGTGAGTTTTCATTAGACTAATGCATTTGACCTAAAATTTTATACAGGGTCCCTACCTTAAAAATATATATATATATATATATATATAATGTATAAATTTTAAGATAAAGGAATCAGATTTTGGACGAACTTTCTAAAATTCTGCCTTGGGTGAAGTTATATAAGTAAATTTTATAAAGTAAACATAGAAACAATTGAAACTTGAAAAGTCACAGAAAATATTTATCTTATAGAGTTTTAACATATGGTTGGCTAATAAACCTTTGAAGATAATTTTGGAAGATTATTGAGGATTATTAAATGATCGGGAATATTATGTTAAACTACTCAAGTACGTTACACCCGAGGTATAGCTTAGTAATATAATTGATATGATAAATGATCATATATGGACATATAATTCGTATCAGTCATTAAATGAATGGATAATAATCATAAGATAAAATTTTATAACCACCAAGGAAATACAAATACATAACAATCAAGAGATACAGATATATATAACGATCATAGATATAATCAACGGTGCAGTAAAATTCAACAAAGCTGGTTAATAAGGTGTTGAATTCTTTGAATGTGCCATTAGTAGCGGTACGAGGGCGTACCTTAGCTCTTTTAAGGGGGATATGCTGGCATACTCCTCCTTCGTTTTCTCATCCGGATTATGCCTCGTTGCATTATTAGCAAAGGGAGAACAGTATTAGCAGAATGAGAGGTGTTTGTATGTGCTTGGTTTTTGCATTATGACTCAGTATGTGACTTTTGATTTTCATCATGTTATATCTTGGTATATCCTGATTCAGTTTGATTTTGAGTAATCTTGAGTGGAATGTTGTTATGGAAGTGGATGGAAATAAAGGATTGGTTTGGTATGGAACTTCATTGGAACTTTATTGTCTCAGCACACCCGAAGCGGTGTGAGTGCTTATTAGTTGATTTTTTTAAACTTCGAGGCGAAGTTTCTTTTAAGGGGGATATGCTGAAATACCCCTAAATTAATTTAAATTAATTTAGGGGATTTCTTTTATTAAACCTGTAATAATACTATTAAGTATTAAATTATTATATGGAATTATGAATATTAAATTATTATATGGAATTATGAATATTAAATTATTATATGGAATTATGAATATTAAATTAATATAAGGGGTTGTGAAATTTATTTAGGGGTTTTCTCCTAATTATTATATATTATTCTATAGTATTATGAATTTAATAATAAGATTTATAAGTCAATAAATCTTGGGGAAATTTCTAAACACTCCAAATATATTATAAAGATTTTAGGAAGTGTTGGAACATTGTTTGGAAATATAAAAGTCAATATAAAATTCTAGAAACCTTAAAGCTTATTAAGCCTTGCTAGAGTTGACTTTTTGAGAATGGTCAAACCAGGCCATGAAACCTATACAAAAAATAGGTTATGGAAAACCATGAAGATCGATAAAAAGAACGTCAAAAACGGATCATCCTAGCCAAAGTTATGCTAGTTTGAAGTTTAGAGCCAAAATTTCATAAACTGCCACGTGTCAGCCTCTCGTGCGCCCCAACACTTAGTCGGTTCTATCTCCTGGTTTTTCTCTAACAACCACCCGATTTTGACCTAACTTGTGACGGCTATATCTCTCTCGTTACTTCGAATTTTCCAGTGCCGTCTTCACCACTCTCTTCTCCTTAATTCCCTCTTTACAATCATAACTCATACAAGCCCTAACTCCTTCTACATCGACGGGAAAGTTGATCCAAAGTTGTCAACTTTCGAGTTTCGTAACCCAGTTTCCAGTTTCATCCGATTTCAGGTAATGTTCGTCTTGCCATAACTTCCTCGTCTTTCAACCAAATTTCGATTTCTTTAGCTCGTTGTGTAGATCACTAATCCATCTACAACTTTCATGTTTATTCCCAAGCCTGATTCATAACCGTTTGGAAGTTATAGTCGCTCAAAGTTCCGGATTTTTCAGCACAAAAATCATACCGGAAACAGAGAGGTAAACTCGTAACTTTCGGGTCAAATTTCTTTCTGTATAATGCATATTAGATTGAGTTCTTGTTATCATTGTGTAGATCTATGTCCCATCTTTCGATTGAGCCAAAGAACACGGCCTAACTCAATCTGTACCGAAAGTTATAGAGTCGCAAAGTAGGCTACCCAAACACGGTCAAGCTCGAGCCTTTTTCCAGTTTCCGATTTCGAATTCACCAAATTCGCACAATCCGGTGAGTCTCCGACCAAATTTTTCCGATATTGTTGTTCGTAGTTGTGATTTCGACCTAACCCATGTTTCAATTGTGTCAATTACGCTCTAGATTAGGAGAATTTGACGAATTAATATCCGAATCGTATCTGTTCGAATAAAACCCTAACTCTCGTATCAACCTCGAATCTTGATGAATACTGCATGAAAATGGGAAATCGGTACCATTAGAACCGGAATTCGATTTCGAATCCATAGAAACAACATCACTCAATTTCGTTCTGTAGATTTGGAGTTATCGTCGAATAGTACTCGCGGTGATTTGGGGATTCGCTGAAGAACTCGATAAACCAGGGCCGTCCGATTGTAGAGGAGAAACGGACGGCCGAGATTAAAACGTTTCAGATTTAGTTTATTTAAGTTTCTATAGATTTCAGTAAATAACCCTAACTGTTTAATTAATTTAAATATCTTCCCGAATGTATTTTTGACTTGCAATTTTAACCATAGATCCTTATTTTATGTAGTTTATTTTGATATAAATTATAAGGGTTTGGAGTTTTTAAACGTAAGTTATGATTTTTATAAGTTACGGGTTTTCTGGAATTATTTGGCTAAATTAAAAAGATATTTTTTATGAAACAAAAATTTATAATATGTCTAAAATGTTATAGTTACTGTATATTAAGTTTGGAATTTTTGGGCAACGGGAAAATTTTAAAAATTGTGTTTGTGAGTTTTTTCATAAGAATAACTTATAATATATAGTTTTTAATGTAATCAAAAATTAAAGTATAGTTGATTAATGAACTTTATAGGTTGGGGAAAATATAATAAGACTAATTAACATTAATACAGTATGTTTATAAATATTTTGGTATTAACTTTAAGTGAAGTAAAAATTGTTACATATATTTATGTATATATTTATGAGAGAAATAAATAGAAACTTATCAAGGAATTTAACTAAACTACATTTTGTTTATTATATATAATATGGAAGCTAATATGTTTAACTAAAACTAAGGGAAATACTTTATTTTAAACCATAAATCAGTTTTGGATATGTCTAAAAGATATTAGATATAATTAAATATAATAGAATTTCTTAAAGAATGTTCTCGATAAATCTTAATATGTGTAGGTATATGATATATATATAAATACAATAAAAACAGATAAAGGTAAAACATTCCTTGTGAGAATATAATAGGAAGGATAAGATATATATATATATATATATATATACGATAAATAAATAAATAAAAGAAATAAAATACCTTAGAGAAAATGGGATATGAAGGAATTAATGAGTTAAACTAAACCTCTACATGATACTAATAAAAGAATATTATATGAGGTGGTATTAATTTATGGTTATAGGTTGAGTTTTTAGTTATCTTTGAATTTCTAAGATTTATATAACAGTATTTAAATATACGTATATTTAGTCAATGACCACAATGTAAATCTATAATTTGGTTAAGAAATTAATAAGTTGAAATTTAGGAATATTTGGAATTAGTTTACATAAAGTGTTACACAAATAGATCTTATATATAATTAATAATAAAGGAATGAAATACTTTTACATTTAAATGTTCTTATTATATAAAAAATAATAAAGTAAATGAGTTACTTTTACATCTAAATGTGAAGATGATAAATAAGTCTAGATTTAATCATTTCTTAATATTTATAGTATTGAGTAATAACTTAATATTTTGAGATAAAATCATTAAAAGGGATTATGGTATAAGACTATAGTAAACTATGATTAGGAAATTACTCTAAATAATAATCCTTAAGTTTCTTAGAATTAGTTAGCCATATAAAATACATTTATTACTAATATTCAAGATGTGAGTTTATAAATAAGTGTTGTACATAATAGTTAAAGATTTACTAAAAGGTTTGTAAGTAGAAATTAGATACATAAACCTTTGAACCTTTATTTAGAGGAACTAAGTTACATAAGAGGCTATAAGGATTTACCTTTTGACACGGGAAATATTAATGTGTCATTTGAATATAAGGTATGGGGATTTTTCATAATAGATTATCTTATTAAATAATTAACAATTTCACTTACGAACTAGAATTTAATTCTTTGATAAATTCTACCTTATGCTAAGATATATGTCCATCCTAAATACAATAAAGGAAATTAATTTATTAAGTTATTTTTTGAAACTTAGGTTTTGTAAACAATATAAAATGTATTTAAGACTTGAGTTTAACGAAGTTTAATATAAAAGGAGTATACATGGTCTATAGAGAGAATGTGTAAAAGTAAAACAGTTAGGGAATTAAATGTAAGTAAGGATACATAAAAGGTTATCTTAAAACACCTTATTATAAAGTTATGGTTAAGTAAATAATATACCTTGTGGATACTAAATGTGAGAGTTCGATAAGTTTGAGTTAACTATAATATGGTTATTTCAAGATGAAAAGATTTAACAACTTATGACAAGATTATAGATGGTTGTAGTTAAAGGCCATTCTGAACTAAAGATAAGATAATTGAGTTTAGTAGCTCAAATAAGTTATAAGGTGCATCTACAACACTACGATTTCAGTATACGGGATGTAGATCTTAATTAAGTTAAGGGGGAAACTTAGTTATAATGGATTATCTAGTAGATATTGATAAAGATACATAGTCAATAAATTGTGAAATAATAGTATAGTATTCTATGATAAACCCATCATTGGTCATAACACGGTATGTCCTAAAGTAAGAATAAAGTATTGAGCTTAAGAATTGTTATTGAAATTCTAAGGTTGATTGAATAACGTATAATGCACTTATGTTATAAAGGTCTTTAATGTGAGAATTATGGTTAGGTATGGGTAAAGTGGATAAGGGTGGAACAATTAACAAGTGTTAATAAAATACATTCCTTGATCCTACAACCTTGGGCTATACAACCTTCTAAAATAAGTCAAAGGTTATACATAACATTTAAGCGAGGGCTTATAAGATAATTGAGATTGGAGATAAGAGAGAAGAATTCATTTAAGTTTTGCTTAGGGTACGGGTTATTGATAGTAAGTTACCTTTAATATTCTTCAGAGTACTGTTGATTGTTTGCGCAAGTTGATTAGAACTGCTACAACGTTACCCAGGTACGATTTCTCGTACTCAGCTTGTTGTGTTTTGGACTTATGGAATGTTTTGTACGGTTTCTCGTACTACGTTATTTTGGCTGATTGACTTGTGGAATGTTTGGAAAACCTAACTGGCTTTAAGAGGAACTTCTAAAAAGGAATGGTTGTGTGACTGACCCAGCTTGTGTGACTAACTGAGCCTTGGATGTGGAACTACATGGGTATTGGTTCCTTCTACTTGGTTGCCCGTTAGACATTGGCTGCTTAGGGTTTACGCTTCTGCACTCTGTAGGACTGAGTGTTTTGGTATTGCTCTGGGTAGTTGGTGATCTAGCGGGATTTTTGGAAAGGTCAATCTTGGAAATCTTTCTTTCGACGTGCGCGCGTCTTAATGGTAACAGGGGCTGATCCCGTCCCAGGGGGGGCAGTGAGGGTGTATCTCCCGTTAGTGGTGTATGACAGTGAGGGGCTGTATATCCCCTGTCCTTAGTGGACGTGATGAACAGTGAGGGGCTGTATATCCCCTGTCCTTAGTGGACGTGATAAACAGTGAGGGGCTGTATATCCCCTGTCCTAAAAGGACGTGATTGGCGGGGGGCCATCTCTCCCAGTTAATTATTCCACTCTCGAGTTTTGGTTCTTGGATCTACTTTATCATTCCTAGTCCTTTGTGACTATCTGGGTTTTTCTACTCCTAATGGGAATTGGTTCTAACATCAACATGGATGCTTACTAACTATGGGTGTGACTACTTAAGTGGATGACTTGTTTTGGAAGTTCTTTATCTTTGTCTTGTTTTCCTTTCTCTTTAACTTGATTGTTTTGAAGTGCTTTATCTCTGTTTTACTTTTAAGAGTTTATTTTCATGTTACTTTTATTTTGAAGAGTTATGTTTTATAAGTTTGTTTTTGGAGAATTGTACCAGTTCCATTCCAGGGAACTGACCCGCCCCTTTTGGGGTGGGCTGCTTGGTTTCATCTTGCAGGTACGAATTGACTTACAGGTGGCCACGAAGAGAATGAGCGTTTGGGATGGGACTAGGTTTTGTGGAGAGCGAATGTTTATTGTTATGTTTTGTTAAGTTTTCTCGAAGTTCAGACCGTAACTTAGTTGATTGTAAAGGTTGTAATTGGTGAGGTTGGTACCGGGTGTTTGGAGCCCGATGGTCTGTAGCACCTTTAGTTTATTTTCCGCTGTTGTTTTATTATTATAGGGGTGTTACAGAAAGTGGTATCAGAGCGTAGTTACGCTCTGAACCCGAGAAAACAAGCCGAGTGAAATACTTAGATTATAGGTGCACTTAAAACTGGGGAACTGGGGTAGAATTGGGAAGTGAGGACTCCAGTAAGGCACGACTCCTAACCCTTTTTGGAATTGTGAACGATTCCTTTACACACTTTTCTTTGTGAATGTCTGTTGAGTGTGATGTGTTGTTATACCGTCCCAACAATAAACTACAGAAAATATATATATATACATATATATAAGTTTGGAACATCCTATATTAAGTACGATAAGATTTTGGTTGAGATAAACCAAATATTAAGCTATTTTTCAAAAGCATGCTCATGGAGAATACATTGCTAAAAAAAAAATGCAATCCTTTAAAAGCTAGTACACAAATTCCTAGAATTGTAAAGAATACTTTTGGTTGAAAACAGTATACAAATAGAACTTTACATAATTAAATTAGTATTGATATTATGTGAAAGTACTTCAACTCCTTTAAAGTTTGAAAATAAATCTCATGAACTACTTGGTATCAATTATTACCTAAAGATAATGTTTAAGATAAATCTTAAGTCTAGAAAGTTATTAAGCTAACAAGAACTAGTAGCGTATTAGTAAAGATCAACATCTGAACCTGTAAAACACATTAAAACTCTATGTTAACTTTAGAAAGAAAACACATAAACCTAACACCCTACGGGAAGTGCCTGGTGCGACGAACTCCTAGGCTGAAAGTAGTGGGGGTGCACACCCACTTCTAGAAGTTTAGGGGCTAGACAAGCCTTGTCATCTAACTGTAAATAATCTTCTACGCAGGTGATGGATTGTGTTGAACTTGAGGGGAAGTGGTGGTAAGACGTTACCATCATGAAATCTTGAGCTAGGCATATCTCATTGCTAACCACAATGAACAAATCAATATTTGTATCTTAAGATCCGGTATTAAAACTCATAAATGTAAAGGGTTTATTGAGTTAAATCTTTGGTGAAAAATACCTATATATGGAGGAAGGGGATTAAGTTTGGGTACTCCAAGATGCAACATCTACCCCTGGTTGGATAAAAAAAAAATCAATAAAAGAAGTTACTTAAAGATTGAGTGAAGAGAAGAGTAATACTAAATTAAGTATCATTGATCCTTAAATACTTGAGTATTGAGCATCTTAAAAAAAATTGAGAGTTACTTAAAGATTGAAAATCCTCATGTTACTTGGAAGTTTAACATTATACAGGTAAAATTTTAAAAGACACACTAAGAGTGATATTTACCAAAAGCCACCATTGTCTAAGAGAGTACTAAGATTTAATAATCAGAAGAATACTTACATAGAGCAAACCTTAAAGAAAATAATTATCAAGAGTGAGTGAGTTTTCATTAGACTAATGCATTTGACCTAAAATTTTATACAGGGTCCCTACCTTAAAATATATATATTATATAATGTATAAATTTTAAGATAAAGGAATCAGATTTTGGACGAACTTTCTAAAATTCTGCCTTGGGTGAAGTTATATAATAAGTAAATTTTATAAAGTAAACATAGAAACAATTGAAACTTGAAAAGTCACAGAAAATATTTATCTTATAGAGTTTTAACATATGGTTGGCTAATAAACCTTTGAAGATAATTTTGGAAGATTATTGAGGATTATTAAATGATCGGGAATATTATGTTAAACTACTCAAGTACGTTACACCCGAGGTATAGCTTAGTAATATAATTGATATGATCATATATGGACATATAATTCGTATCAGTCATTAAATGAATGGATAATAATCATAAGATAAAATTTTATAACCACCAAGGAAATACAAATACATAACAATCAAGAGATACAGATATATATAACGATCATAGATATAATCAACGGTGCAGTAAAATTCAACAAAGCTGGTTAATAAGGTGTTGAATTCTTTGAATGTGCCATTAGTAGCGGTACGAGGGCGTACCTTAGCTCTTTTAAGGGGGATATGCTGGCATACTCCTCCTTCGTTTCTCATCCGGATTATGCCTCGTTGCATTATTAGCAAAGGGAGAACAGTATTAGCAGAATGAGAGGTGTTTGTATGTGCTTGGTTTTTGCATTATGACTCAGTATGTGACTTTTGATTTTCATCATGTTATATCTTGGTATATCCTGATTCAGTTTGATTTTGAGTAATCTTGAGTGGAATGTTGTTATGGAAGTGGATGGAAATAAAGGATTGGTTTGGTATGGAACTTCATTGGAACTTTATTGTCTCAGCACACCCGAAGCGGTGTGAGTGCTTATTAGTTGATTTTTTAAACTTCGAGGCGAAGTTTCTTTTAAGGGGGATATGCTGAAATACCCCTAAATTAATTTAAATTTTTAGGGGATTTCTTTTATTAAACCTGTAATAATACTATTAAGTATTAAATTATTATATGGAATTATGAATATTAAATTATTATGGAATTATGAATATTAAATTATTATATGGAATTATGAATATTAAATTAATATAAGGGGTTGTGAAATTTATTTAGGGGTTTTCTCCTAATTATATTATATTATTCTATAGTATTATGAATTTAATAATAAGATTTATAAGTCAATAAATCTTGGGAAATTTCTAAACACTCCAAATATATTATAAAGATTTTAGGAAGTGTTGGAACATTGTTTGGAAATAAAGTCAATATAAAATTCTAGAAACCTTAAAGCTTATTAAGCCTTGCTAGAGTTGACTTTTTGAGAATGGTCAAACCAGGCCATGAAACCTATCAAAAAAATAGGTTATGGAAAACCATGAAGATCGATAAAAAGAACGTCAAAAACGGATCATCCTAGCCAAAGTTATGCTAGTTTGAAGTTTAGAGCCAAAATTTCATAAACTGCCACGTGTCAGCCTCTCGTGCGCCCCAACACTTAGTCGGTTCTATCTCCTGGTTTTTCTCTAACAACCACCCGATTTTGACCTAACTTGTGACGGCTATATCTCTCTCGTTACTTCGAATTTTCCAGTGCCGTCTTCACCACTCTCTTCTCCTTAATTCCCTCTTTACAATCATAACTCATACAAGCCCTAACTCCTTCTACATCGACGGGAAAGTTGATCCAAAGTTGTCAACTTTCGAGTTTCGTAACCCAGTTTCCAGTTTCATCCGATTTCAGGTAATGTTCGTCTTGCCATAACTTCCTCGTCTTTCAACCAAATTTCGATTTCTTTAGCTCGTTGTGTAGATCACTAATCCATCTACAACTTTCATGTTTATTCCCAAGCCTGATTCATAACCGTTTGGAAGTTATAGTCGCTCAAAGTTCCGGATTTTTCAGCACATAAAATCATACCGGAAACAGAGAGGTAAACTCGTAACTTTCGGGTCAAATTTCTTTCTGTATAATGCATATTAGATTGAGTTCTTGTTATCATTGTGTAGATCTATGTCCCATCTTTCGATTGAGCCAAAGAACACGGCCTAACTCAATCTGTACCGAAAGTTATAGAGTCGCAAAGTAGGCTACCCAAACACGGTCAAGCTCGAGCCTTTTTCCAGTTTCCGATTTCGAATTCACCAAATTCGCACAATCCGGTGAGTCTCCGACCAAATTTTTCCGATATTGTTGTTCGTAGTTGTGATTTCGACCTAACCCATGTTTCAATTGTGTCAATTACGCTCTAGATTAGGAGAATTTGACGAATTAATACCGAATCGTATCCTGTTCGAATATAAACCCTAACTCTCGTATCAACCTCGAATCTTGATGAATACTGCATGAAAATTGGGGAAATCGGTACCATTAGAACCGGAATTCGATTTCGAATCCATAGAAACAACAATCACTCAATTTCGTTCTGTAGATTTGGAGTTATCGTCGAATTAGTACTCGCGGTGATTTGGGATTCGCTGAAGAACTCGATAAACCAGGGCCGTCCGATTGTAGTTAGGAGAAACGGACGGCCGAGATTAAAACGTTTCAGATTTAGTTTATTTAAGTTTCTATAGATTTCAGTAAATAACCCTAATGTTTAATTAATTTAAATATCTTCCGAATGTATTTTGACTTGCAATTTTAACCATAGATTCCTTATTATTAGTTTATTGTTATGATTATTAAATTTTAAGGGTTTGGAGTTTAAACGTAAGTTATGATTTTTATAAGTTACGGGTTTTCTGGAATTATTTGGCTAAATTAAAAAGATATTTTTATGAAACAAAAATTTTATAATATGTCTAAAATGTTATAGTTACTGTATATTAAGTTTGGGAATTTTTGGGCAACGGGAAAAGGTTTTAAAAATTGTGTTTGTGAGTTTTTCATAAGAATAACTTATATATATAGTTTTTAATGTAATCAAAAATTAAAGTATAGTTGATTAATGAACTTTATAGGTTGGGGAAAATTAATAAGACTAATTAACATTTAATACAGTATGTTTATAAATATTTTGGTATTAACTTTAAGTGAAGTAAAAATTGTTACATATTTATGTATATATTATATGAGAGAAATAAATAGAAACTTATCAAGGAATTTAACTAAACTACATTTTGTTTATTATATATAATATGGAAGCTAATATGTTTAACTAAAACTAAGGGAAATACTTTATTTTAAAACCATAAATCAGTTTTGGATATGTCTAAAAGATATTAGATATAATTAAATATAATAGAATTTCTTAAAGAATGTTCTCGATAAATCTTAATATGTGTAGGTATATGTATATATATAAATACAATAAAAATAGATAAAGGTAATAACATTCCTTGTGAGAAATAATAGGAAGGAAGATATACATATATATATATATATATACATATATATATATATATATATATACGATAAATAATAAATAAAAGAAATAAAATACCTTATAGAAAATGGGATATGAAGGAATTAATGAGTTAAACTAAACCTCTACATGATACTAATAAAAGAATATTATATGAGGTGGTATTAATTTATGGTTATAGGTTGAGTTTTTAGTTATCTTTGAATTTCTAAGATTTATATAAACAGTATTTAAATATACGTATATATTTAGTCAATGACCACAATGTAAATCTATAATTTGGTTAAGAAATTAATAAGTTGAAATTTAGGAATATTTGGAATTAGTTTACATAAAGTGTTACACAAATAGATCTTATTATATAATTAATAATAAAAGGAATGAAATACTTTTACATTTAAATGTTCTTATTATATAAAAAATAATAAAGTAAATGAGTTACTTTTACATCTAAATGTGAAGATGATAAATAAGTCTAGATTTAATCATTTCTTAATATTTATAGTATTGAGTAATAACTTAATTTTGAGATAAAATCATTAAAAGGGATTATGGTATAAGACTATAGTAAACTATGATTAGGAAATTACTCTAAATAATAATCCTTAAGTTTCTTAGAATTAGTTAGCCATATAAAATACATTTATTACTAATATTCAAGATGTGAGTTTATAAATAAGTGTTGTACATAATAGTTAAAGATTTACTAAAAGGTTTGTAAGTAGAAATTAGATACATAAACCTTTGAACCTTTATTTAGAGGAACTAAGTTACATAAGAGGCTATAAGGATTTACCTTTTGACACGGGAAATATTAATGTGTCATTTGAATATAAGGTATGGGGATTTTTCATAATAGATATCTTATTAAATAATTAACAATTTCACTTACGAACTAGAATTTAATTCTTTGATAAATTCTACCTTATGCTAAGATATAATGTCCATCCTAAATACAATAAAGGAAATTAATTTATTAAGTTATTCTTTTGAAACCTTAGGTTTTGTAAACAATATAAAATGTATTTAAGACTTGAGTTTAACGAAGTTTAATACAAAAGGATTATACATGGTCTATAGAGAGAATGTGTATAAAAGTAAAACAGTTAGGGAATTAAATGTAAGTAAGGATACATAAAAGGTTATCTTAAAACACCTTATTATAAAGATATGGTTAAGTAAATAATATACCTTGTGGATACTAAATGTGAGAGTTCGATAAGTTTGAGTTAACTATAATATGGTTATTTCAAGATGAAAAGTAATTTAACAACTTATGACAAGATTAGTAGATGGTTGTAATTAAAGGCCATTCTGAATTAAAGATAAGATAATTGAGTTTAGTAGCTCAAATAAGTTATACTAAGGTGCATCTACAACACTACGATTTCAGTATACGGGATGTAGATCTTAATTAAGTTAAGGGGGAAAACTTAGTTATAATGGATTATCTAGTAGATATTGATAAAGATACATAGTCAATAAATTGTGAAATAATAGTATAGTATTCTATGATAAACCCATCATTGGTCATAACACGATGTATGTCCTAAAGTAAGAATAAAAGTATTGAGCTTAAGAATTGTTATTGAAATTCTAAGGTTGATTGAATAACGTATAATGCACTTATGTTATAAAGGTCTTTAATGTGAGAATTATGGTTAGGTATGGGTAAAGTGGATAAGGGTGGAACAATTAACAAGTGTTAATAAAATACATTCCTTGATCCTACAACCTTGGGCTATACAACCTTCTAAAATAAGTCAAAGGTTATACATAACATTTAAGCGAGGGCTTATAAGATAATTGAGATTTGGAGATAAGAGAGAAGAATTCATTTAAGTTTTGCTTAGGGTACGGGTTATTGATAGTAAGTTACCTTTAATATTCTTCAGAGTACTGTTGATTGTTTGCGCAAGTTGATTAGAACTGCTACAACGTTACCCAGGTACGATTTCTCGTACTCAGCTTGTTGTGTTTTGGACTTTATGGAATGTTTTGTACGGTTTCTCGTACTACGTTATTTTGGCTGATTGACTTGTGGAATGTTTGGAAAACGCTAACTGGCTTTAAGAGGAACTTCTAAAAAAGGAAATGGTTGTGTGACTGACCCAGCTTGTGTGACTAACTGAGCCTTGGATGTGGAACTTACATGGGTATTGGTTCCTTCTATTTGGTTGCCCGTTAGACATTGGCTGCTTAGGGTTTACGCTTCTGCACTCTGTAGGACTGAGTGTTTTGGTATTGCTCTGGGTAGTTGGTGATCTAGCGGGATTTTTGGAAAAGGTCAATCTTGGAAATCTTTCTTTCGACGTGCGCGCGTCTTTAATGGTAACAGTAGGGGGCTGTATATCCCTCGCCCATAGGGGCATTGATATTTGACAGTGAGGGGCTGTATATCCCCTGTCCTTAGTGGACGTGATGAACAGTGAGGGGCTGTATATCCCCTGTCCTTAGTGGACGTGAAACAGTGAGGGGCTGTATATCCCCTGTCCTAAAAGGACGTGATTGGCGGTGGGGGCCATCTCTCCCAGTTGAATTATTCCACTCTCGAGTTCTTGGTTCTTGGATCTACTTTATCATTCCTAGTCCTTTGTGACTATCTGGGTTTTTCTACTCCTAATGGGAATTGGTTCTAACATCAACAATGGATGCTTACTAACTATGTGGTGTGACTACTTAAGTGGATGACTTGTTTTGGAAGTTCTATCTTTGTCTTGTTTGTTTCTCTTTACTTGATTGTTTTGAAGTGCTTATCTCTGTTTTACTTTTAAGAGTTTATTTTCATGTTACTTTTTATTTTGAAGAGTTATGTTTTATAAGTTTGTTTTTGGAGAATTGTACCAGTTCCATTCCAGGGAACTGACCCGCCCCTTTTGGGGTGGGCTGCTTGGTTTCATCTTGCAGGTACGAATTGACTTACAGGTGGCCACGAAGAGAATGAGCGTTTGGGATGGGACTAGGTTTTGTGGAGAGCGAATGTGTTTTATTGTTATGTTTTGTTAAGTTTTCTCGAAGTTCAGACCGTAACTTAGTTGATTGTAAAGGTTGTAATTGGTGAGGTTGGTACCGGGTGTTTGGAGCCCGATGGTCTGTAGCACCTTTAGTTTATTTTCCGCTGTTGTTTTATTATTATAGGGGTGTTACAGAAAGTGGTATCAGAGCGTAGTTACGCTCTGAACCCGAGAAAACAAGCCGAGTGAAATACTTAGATTATAGGTGCACTTAAAACTGGGGAACTGGGGTAGAATTGGGAAGTGAGGACTCCAGTAAGGCACGACTCCTAACCCTTTTTGGAATTGTGAACGATTCCTTTACACACTTTTCTTTGTGAATGTCTGTTGAGTGTGATGTGTTGTTATACCGTCCCAACAATAAACTACAGAAATATATATATATACATATATATAAGTTTGGAACATCCTATATTAAGTACGATAAGATTTTGGTTGAGATAAACCAAATATTAAGCTATTTTTCAAAAGCATGCTCATGGAGAATACATTGCTAAAAAAAAATGCAATCCTTTAAAAGCTAGTACACAAATTCCTGGAATTGTAAAGAATACTTTTGGTTGAAAACAGTATACAAATAGAACTTTACATAATTAAATTAGTATTGATATTATGTGAAAGTACTTCAACTCCTTTAAAGTTTGAAAATAAATCTCATGAACTACTTGGTATCAATTCATTACCTAAAGATAATGTTTAAGATAAATCTTAAGTCTAGAAAGTTATTAAGCTAACAAGAACTAGTAGCGTATTAGTAAAGATCAACATCTGAACCTGTAAAACACATTAAAACTCTATGTTAACTTTAGAAAGAAAACACATAAACCTAACACCCTACGGGAAGTGCCTGGTGCGACGAACTCCTAGGCTGAAAGTAGTGGGGGTGCACACCCACTTCTAGAAGTTTAGGGGCTAGACAAGCCTTGTCATCTAACTGTAAATAATCTTCTACGCAGGTGATGGATTGTGTTGAACTTGAGGGGAAGTGGTGGTAAGACGTTACCATCATGAAATCTTGAGCTAGGCATATCTCATTGCTAACCACAATGAACAAATCAATATTTGTATCTTAAGATCCGGTATTAAAACTCATAAATGTAAAGGGTTTATTGAGTTAAATCTTTGGTGAAAAATACCTATATATGGAGGAAGGGGATTAAGTTTGGGTACTCCAAGATGCAACATCTACCCCTGGTTGGATAAAAAAAAATCAATAAAAGAAGTTACTTAAAGATTGAGTGAAGAGAAGAGTAATACTAAATTAAGTATCATTGATCCTTAAATACTTGAGTATTGAGCATCTTAAAAAAAATTGAGAGTTACTTAAAGATTGAAAATCCTCATGTTACTTGGAAGTTTAACATTATACAGGTAAAAATTTTAAAAGACACACTAAGAGTGATATTTACCAAAAGCCACCATTGTCTAAGAGAGTACTAAGATTTAAATATCAGAAGAATACTTACATAGAGCAAACCTTAAGGAAAATAATTATCAAGAGTGAGGAGTTTTCATTAGACTAATGCATTTGACCTAAAATTTATACAGGGTCCCTACCTTAAAAATATATATATATTATAATGTATAAATTTTAAGATAAAGGAATCAGATTTTGGACGAACTTTCTAAAATTCTGCCTTGGGTGAAGTTATATAATAAGTAAATTTTATAAAGTAAACATAGAAACAATTGAAACTGAAAAGTCACAGAAAATATTTATCTATAGAGTTTTAACATATGGTTGGCTAATAAACCTTTGAAGATAATTTTGGAAGATTATTGAGGATTATTAAATGATCGGGAATATTATGTTAAACTACTCAAGTACGTTACACCCGAGGTATAGCTTAGTAATAATTGATATGATAAATGATCATATATGGACATATAATTCGTATCAGTCATTAAATGAATGGATAATAATCATAAGATAAAATTTTATAACCACCAAGGAAATACAAATACATAACAATCAAGAGATACAGATATATATAACGATCATAGATATAATCAACGGTGCAGTAAAATTCAACAAAGTGGTTAATAAGGTGTTGAATCTTTGAATGTGCCATTAGTAGCGGTACGAGGGCGTACCTTAGCTCTTTTAAGGGGGATATGCTGGCATACTCCTCCTTCGTTTTCTCATCCGGATTATGCCTCGTTGCATTATTAGCAAAGGGAGAACAGTATTAGCAGAATGAGAGGTGTTTGTATGTGCTTGGTTTTTGCATTATGACTCAGTATGTGACTTTTGATTTTCATCATGTTATATCTTGGTATATCCTGATTCAGTTTGATTTTGAGTAATCTTGAGTGGAATGTTGTTATGGAAGTGGATGGAAATAAAGGATTGGTTTGGTATGGAACTTCATTGGAACTTTATTGTCTCAGCACACCCGAAGCGGTGTGAGTGCTTATTAGTTGATTTTTTTAAACTTCGAGGTGAAGTTTCTTTTAAGGGGGATATGCTGAAATACCCCTAAATTAATTTAAATTAATTTAAATTAATTTAGGGGATTTCTTTTATTAAACCTGTAATAATACTATTAAGTATTAAATATTATATGGAATTGAATATTAAATTATTATATGGAATTATGAATATTAATTATTATATGGAATTATGAATATTAAATTAATATAAGGGGTTGTGAAATTTATTTAGGGGTTTCTCCTAATTATTATATATTATTCTATAGTATTATGAATTTAATAATAAGATTTATAAGTCATAAATCTTGGGGAAATTTCTAAACACTCCAAATATATTATAAAGATTTTAGGAAGTGTTGGAACATTGTTTGGAAATATAAAAGTCAATATAAAATTCTAGAAACCTTAAAGCTTATTAAGTTGCTAGAGTTGACTTTTTGAGAATGGTCAAACCAGGCCATGAAACCTATACAAAAAAATAGGTTATGGAAACCATGAAGATCGATAAAAAGAACGTCAAAAACGGATCATCCTAGCCAAAGTTATGCTAGTTTGAAGTTTAGAGCCAAAATTTCATAAACTGCCACGTGTCAGCCTCTCGTGCGCCCCAACACTTAGTCGGTTCTATCTCCTGGTTTTCTCTAACAACCACCCGATTTTGACCTAACTTGTGACGGCTATATCTCTCTCGTTACTTCGAATTTTCCAGTGCCGTCTTCACCACTCTCTTCTCCTTAATTCCCTCTTTACAATCATAACTCATACAAGCCCTAACTCCTTTACATCGACGGGAAAGTTGATCCAAAGTTGTCAACTTTCGAGTTTCGTAACCAGTTTCCAGTTTCATCCGATTTCAGGTAATGTTCGTCTTGCATAACTTCCTCGTCTTTCAACCAAATTTCGATTTCTTTAGCTCGTTTGTAGATCACTAATCCATCTACAACTTTCATGTTTATTCCCAAGCCTGATTCATAACCGTTTGGAAGTTATAGTCGCTCAAAGTTCCGGATTTTTCAGCACATAAAATCATACCGGAAACAGAGAGGTAAACTCGTAACTTTCGGGTCAATTTCTTTCTGTATAATGCATATTAGATTGAGTTCTTGTTATCATTGTGTAGATCTATGTCCCATCTTTCGATGAGCCAAAGAACACGGCCTAACTCAATCTGTACCGAAAGTTATAGAGTCGCAAAGTAGGCTACCCAAACACGGTCAAGCTCGAGCCTTTTTCCAGTTTCCGATTTCGAATTCACCAAATTCGCACAATCCGGTGAGTCTCCGACCAAATTTTTCCGATATTGTTGTTCGTAGTTGTGATTTCGACCTAACCCATGTTTCAATTGTGTCAATTACGCTCTAGATTAGGAGAATTTGACGAATTAATATCCGAATCGTATCCTGTTCGAATATAAACCCTAACTCTCGTATCAACCTCGAATCTTGATGAATACTGCATGAAAATTGGGGAAATCGGTACCATTAGAACCGGAATTCGATTTCGAATCCATAGAAACAACAATCACTCAATTTCGTTCTGTAGATTTGGAGTTATCGTCGAATTAGTACTCGCGGTGATTTGGGGATTCGCTGAAGAACTCGATAAACCAGGGCCGTCCGATTGTAGTTAGGAGAAACGGACGGCCGAGATTAAAACGTTTCAGATTTAGTTTATTTAAGTTTCTATAGATTTCAGTAAATAACCCTAACTTGTTTAATTAATTTAAATATCTTCCCGAATGTATTTTGACTTGCAATTTTAACCATAGATTCCTTATTTATGTAGTTTATTTTGATAAATTATTAAGGGTTTGGAGTTTTTAAAGTAAGTTATGATTTTTATAAGTTACGGGTTTTCTGGAATTATTTGGCTAAATTAAAAAGATATTTTTATGAAACAAAATTTTATAATATGTCTAAAATGTTATAGTTACTGTATATTAAGTTTGGGAATTTTGGGCAACGGGAAAAGGTTTTAAAAATTGTGTTTGTGAGTTTTTCATAAGAATAACTTATAATATATAGTTTTTAATGTAATCAAAAATTAAAGTATAGTTGATTAATGAACTTTATAGGTTGGGGAAAATATAATAAGACTAATTAACATTTAATACAGTATGTTTATAAATATTTTGGGTATTAACTTTAAGTGAAGTAAAAATTGTTACATATATTTATGTATATATTTATATGAGAGAAATAAATAGAAACTTATCAAGGAATTTAACTAAACTACATTTTGTTTATTATATAATATGGAAGCTAATATTTTAACTAAAACTAAGGGAAATACTTTATTTTATAAACCATAAATCAGTTTTGGATATGTCTAAAAGAGATTAGATATAATTAAATATAATAGAATTTCTTAAAGAATGTTCTCGATAAATCTTAATATGTGTAGGTATATGTATATATATATATAAATACAATAAAAATAGATAAAGGTAATAACATTCCTTGTGAGAAATATAATAGGAAGGATATATATAATATAATATATACGATAAATAAATAAATAAAAGAAATAAAATACCTTATAGAAAATGGGATATGAAGGAATTAATGAGTTAAAAAACCTCTACATGATACTAATAAAAGAATATTATATGAGGTGGTATTAATTTATGGTTATAGGTTGAGTTTTTAGTTATCTTTGAATTTCAAGATTTATATAAACAGTATTTAAATATACGTATATATTTAGTCAATGACCACAATGTAAATCTATAATTTGGTTAAGAAATTAATAAGTTGAAATTTAGGAATATTTGGAATTAGTTTACATAAAGTGTTACACAAATAGATCTTATTATATAATAATAAAAGGAATGAAATACTTTTACATTTAAATGTTATTATTATAAAAAATAATAAAGTAAATGAGTTACTTTACATCTAAATGTGAAGATGATAAATAAGTCTAGATTTAATCATTTCTTAATATTATAGTATTGAGTAATAACTTAATATTTTGAGATAAAATCATTAAAAGGGATTATGGTATAAGACTATAGTAAACTATGATTAGGAAATTACTCTAAATAATAATCCTTAAGTTTCTTAGAATTAGTTAGCCATATAAAATACATTTATTACTATTCAAGATGTGAGTTTATAAATAAGTGTTGTACATAATAGTTAAAGATTTACTAAAAGGTTTGTAAGTAGAAATTAGATACATAAACCTTTGAACCTTTATTTAGAGGAACTAAGTTACATAAGAGGCTATAAGGATTTACCTTTTGACACGGGAAATATTAATGTGTCATTTGAATATAAGGTATGGGGATTTTTCATAATAGATTATCTTATTAAATAATTAACAATTTCACTTACGAACTAGAATATAATTCTTTGATAAATTTACCTTATGCTAAAGATATAATGTCCATCCTAAATACAATAAAGGAAATTAATTATTAAGTTATTCTTTTGAAACCTTAGGTTTTGTAAACAATATAAAATGTTTAAGACTTGAGTTAACGAAGTTTAATAAAAAAGGATTATACTGGTCTATAGAGAGAATGTGTATAAGTAAAACCGTTAGGGAATTAAATGTAAGTAAGGATATAAAAGGTATCTTAAAACACCTTATTATAAAGATATGGTTAAGTAAATATATACCTTGTGGATACTAAATGTGAGAGTTCGATAAGTTTGAGTTAACTATAATATGGTTATTTCAAGATAAAGTAATTTACAACTTATGACAAGATTAGTAGATGGGTTGTAATTAAAGGCATTCTGAACTAAAGATAAGATAATTGAGTTTAGTAGCTCAAATAAGTTATACTAAGGTGCATCTACAACACTACGATTTCAGTATACGGGATGTAGATCTTAATTAAGTTAAGGGGGAAAAAACTAGTTATAATGGATATCTAGTAGATGTTGATAAAGATACATAGTCCAATAAATTGTGAAATAATAGTATAGTATTCTATGATAAACCCATCATTGGTCACAACACGATGTATGTCCTAAAGTAAGAATAAAAGTATTGAGCTTAAGAATTGTTATTGAAATTCTAAGGTTGATTGAATAACGTATAATGCACTTATGTTAAAGGTCTTTAATGTGAGAATTATGGTTAGGTATGGGTAAAGTGGATAAGGGTGGAACAATTAACAAGTGTTAATAAAATACATTCCTTGATCCTACACCGTGGGCTATACAACCTCTAAAATAGTCAAAGTTAAACATAACATTTAAGCGAGGGCTTATAAGATAATGAGATTTGGAGATAAGAGAGAAAGAATTCATTTAAGTTTGCTAGGGTACGGGTTATTGATAGTAAGTTACCTTAATATTCTTAGGTACTGTTGATTGTTTGCTCAAGTTGATTAGACAGCTACAACGTTACCAGGTACGATTTCTCGTACTCAGATACTTTGGTGACAAATTTTATGGAATGTTTTGTACGATTTCTCGTACTCAGCTTGATGTGTTTTGGACTTTATGGAATGTGTTGTGCGATTTCTCGTACTCCGATATTTTTAATGGTTGACTTGTGTAATTTTTGGAAAACGCTAACTGACTTTAAGAGGATTTTCTAAGAAAAAAAATGTTGTGTGACTAACTCAGCTTGTGTGACTAACTGAGCTTGGATGTGGAACTCACTTGGGTATTGGTTTCTTCTACTGGTTGCCCGTTAGGCATTGGCTGCTTAGGGTTTACGTTCTGCACTCTGTAGGACTGAGTGTTTTGGTATGCTCTGGGTATTGGTGATCTAGCGGGATTATTGGAAAAGGTCAATCTTGGGAATCTTTCTTTCGACGTTGCGCGCGTCTTTAATGTGAACAGTAGGGGGCTGTATATCCCTCGCCCATAGGGGCATTGATATTTAACAGTAAGGGGCTGTATATCCCCTGTCCTTAGTGGACGTGATGAACCTTAAGGGGCTGATATCCCTGTCCTTAGTGGACGTGGTAAACAGTAAAGGCTGTATATCCCTTGTCCTGAGAGGACGTAGTTAACAGTAAGGGGCTGTATATCCCCTGTCCTTAATGGACGTTCTTGCGGTGGGGCCATCTCTCCCAGTTGGTTTCATTCCATTCTTGAGTTGCTGGTTTTGGTTTCTCTCAGTTCATTCCTAGCCTTTGGCTATCTGGTGTTTTTCTACTCCTAATGGGAATTGGTTCTAACATCAACAATGGACGCTTACTAACTATGTGGTGGACTACTTAAGTGGATGACTTGTTTTGGAAGTTCTCTCTCTCTATCTTTGTCTTGTTTCTTTTCTCTTTAACTTGATTGTTTTGAAGTGCTTTATCTCTGTTTACTGTAAGAGTTGTTTTCATGTTACTATTTATTTTGGAGATTTGTTATAAGATTGCTTTTGGAGAATTGTACCAGTTCCATTCCAGGGAACTGCCCGCCCTTTTGGGGGGCTGCTTGGTTTCATTTTGCAGGTACGAATTGACTTACAGGTGGCCACGAAGAGAATGAGCGTTTGGGATGGGACTAGGTTTTGTGTGGAGAGCGAATGTTTTTATGTTAGTTTGTTAAGTTTTTCTCGAAGTTCAGACCGTAACTTAGTTGATTGTAAAGGTTGTAATTGGTGAGGTTGGTACCGGGTGTTTGGAGCCCGATGGTCGTAGCACCTTTAGTTTATTTTCCGCTGTTGTTTTATTATTATAGGGGTGTCATAGGATCAAACGGACATACTCATAATGTTAGCCAGAGGCTACCATATAATCAGTAATACCTAGGAGCAATCCATATAGGGTATCAACTCAACACAATTGAATGAAATGTAGTGATAAGAACACCACAATTGGAACGAACATTCATTTAGAACACTGAGGGGATCCCACTTGACAAGGGATACCCAAAATTAATAAATGGTATCGATCAATACCAAGATACAAAAAGGGTCTCGAATAAACGGAAGCGTGATGCGAGGATCTGTCATGGAGCCCAGTATCACCTCCAAATCCTGTGATAACTTACGGAGACATAATCACTTGAAAACAGCCTATGATGAGCAGAGCTCTAGGCGATGTGGCTAGTATGCCATGAAACTGTTACAATACACAATTCGACGGTTGCAAAACCCATTGTGAACCATATGGAAAGTGGTCAAGGATGACACCAATGAAAGGTTAACAACCAACGAGCAACGATACCTCTCATAAATGTGAGACCGCGAGAGCGGTGAACACATGGATTCTAAAGAAGGGGATACCATCAATAAATATCTGGTAGTACACCCCTTTCAGAACTACTAAGGTAGTGAAGCTTGAGTATGCAATTACTGCCAAGCGATGTAACAGCAATTATTGACAACCTAGGGAGTAATCGGTTCAGGAGAAACACTATGTGGGAATGTAAATATAAGTAAATGACGCTCAAGGAACTCAGTCGTATAAACACCGAACCATGATATAAATAGTGGAAATGCATGAGCTAAAGCTAGCAACAGCGGATGCCATGTAAACAAATATTGTAGAATCCGTAAGAACATGGTGCGCAACAGGCGACCAACATATGCGAATAATCACCCAATGCTACGGAGTTATTAATACGAGATGGTAGACAGACCGGTTAACAAGCCAGGAGCCTGCACCAAATGATGAAACACCACGTGAAGGAGTAACGATCATTCCCATTGCGATCACATAAGAGAGTTACTGCCAAGAGTTTACGCCTCTACACTCTGTAGGACTGAGTGTTTTGGTATTGCACTGTGCAGTTAATGATCTGGTGGGATACCTAGGAATATAGAAAATGTAAATCGCGGTAAATTCTTCCTTTCACCAACGAACGTGGCATAAGCCATTTAAGCAAAAGCTTAGAAACAAACCGTGCGGCCTAAGGCCAAGGAAGCACGAAGAGTGTGAAACACACTAATAATCACAAGATGTGAATTCCATAGGAATAAAAAGTGAAAGGAGACTTAAGAAAGTCACTAGGACCGATGCATAGAAATACAAGATCATACAAATAAAGAACACTTGTACATAATCAGATAATGGGCATAAATCAGAAGCTACTGACAACAGATGAAGCACTACAACTAAGTAGTGGCTCGACCTCAACCGACAGTAAGTCGGAGGAACCCAATGAATAATCATGGGAGTACAAACAGTATGTATTTAGATTGCCAGAGAACTGGTTATAAATCTAAAACTCATTGAGTTCGAGCACGGTAAAAGAACACCACACATGGTCAATAAACCTTATTCCCACAATAAGAGGGATAAAAAGGTGATGTGTAACACGTTAAGGATAACAAGAAGGGCGAATAACCCAAGTTATCAGGGTCGCGCAGCAGAAGCTAGTGGGCCCAAAATTCTAAGTGAAAGACATCTAGTGAATAAAAGGTTAATCATCAATGCCTTAAAGCCATTTAAGCTATAACCAAACCGGTTAAGAGTTAATAAACTCCGATGAAAATTCTTGATGCAGGGACTAACCGGTAATACGGTTAAGACCCTTTGATCAAGGAACATTGTATAATAGACCGCATGGAAGCTGAACCACTCCATGACGGCTGAATGTCATCGACCAATGTTCAATGTTGACTCATGGTAGATTACGTGGGCGTAATCCCTTTTAAGGGGGTAGAGAGAAAACCGCGAAATGTACGTTTTACGTGATAGGTGCGTAAACTACAATGCGCATAGCGCAAGAGAATTCGTTTTGATGGTTGATACTTATGTTACATAAAGATTTGTATTCACTCATCGTGTGATTGAAGTTATTTGGGAAATAAGAATAGAATGGAGTAGAGAAGCTCTAGGGGAATGAGAACCCCGATTGGTAATAGTATGAGGAATGAGTACGTGTGGGAGACTTGAGGAGTACAAATCGGTATGGAACCGATGTATGTGATGAGTATAAATTGGTATGAAACCGATGTATTTTATGAGTATAAATTGGAGTATAGTAAATTAATGGGATATTATACCCATGAATTTCTTAAGTATATTAGTTGGAGATGATGTAGTAATAATTGATGAGATGATTAGAAAGTAAGTAAGTGAATTATATAAATTGGAAAATGTATGTGTGTGATTATGACTAGCAAGATTAAAAGATAGAAACAAAATAATGTTTGACGAGCTGTCTGTTTGAATGGAGGTGGGAGGTGGAACTTGATTTGCTAGCGATCAAGGGAAACCAACACAAATTGGGGTGGAAGGATAATTCAACACCAATGCTGATCACATTGGGGTTGAAGGACTCTGGAAGCTTCCCTTAAGTGGTCACAAAAATAACACTAGTAATAGGTGAAATTATCAGAAATTGGAATTTGGGAGATGTATGCAAGTTTTCAAAATGAATTTCCAAAACTAGTTTGGTACAATGTTTTCTTCAAACTTGAGAATGACGATCGATTTTGAAACTGCTCCCACGGGCGCTAGTGGATCTTCCATGCCTAGGCACGGGTATCCAGTCGAAACTATAGGAGGTGAAGCTAGTTTTGAGCCAGTGGAAGTGTTGATTAGTTTTGAAACCACTACACCATTCGTGCGCGGTCCGAAGTGGCCGGTTGGGCGCGGTGACAGTGTGTGTTTTGTATTTTTCCAAGGGCACTGGGTAGTGTAGTCCCGAGTAAGTATGAGTAAGTAAGTATGAGTAAGTGCCTGAGGATCTCTATATGTGCAAATGAATTTGATCTGAACCAAAGGACTGTAGAGCCAGAAAGAGTAAGTGCTCAAAGTCATGACGGCCGTGAACCAAAAAGCGTAAGGGTTCAAACGTGACCGGTACCTGAGGGATCGCTTAACATGGGAGAGGATGGTACCTCATTTATCTGCGGACGGACCCCATGGAGAGCTTGTACTGATATTTTTGATTGCTATGCATGCAGTGACATGCTGTTTAGATGTGTAGTATGCATCATGTCAGATATTTGGAGTTTGATAAAGTTATATGTAGAGGTCATAACCTTAGCATAGAATACATATGTGAGTAACAATATTAGATTCACCAACTTTGAGGGCAAAGTTCTTTAAGGGGGGTAGATTGAAATACCACGAACTTAAATATGGTGATTAAAATATTTTATTATGGTATTTAAGGGCCTAATAGTTCCTAAGTAATTTTGGTAAGGAAAATAAATCCAAAAGAAATAAAGAAACGCTTAAAAAGTAAAAAACGCTAAATAAGCGTTAAATAACCATAGGAGGTATGAGACCTCGGTTAGCGTATTATGTGGATTCCTAGGGTTTAAGAAGTCCAAAATAATATATGGGAACAACTCCCGAAGAAAACGGAACCAAATAATGTATTAAAACGCTAATAGAGCTTTAGCGCGCGTTTTTTGAGAAAACTCAAAAACATGATTTTAAGTGGTCAAACGAACACATAAAAATTATAAATCGCTAAATAACAATAATTAAGCATTAATGGAAGCTTAATAACCAATAAAATTAAAGAAATGAGAAAATTCCGGAAAACGGGCGTTTTTTGTAAAAGACGAAAAACGCTCCAACTAGTAATACATGTGGAGCCGGTTTTTAATGGGTTAATCAACCCCTCTCTCTCACACACGCACAACTAACAATAAGTAAATCAAAAGCTAAAAGTAAAAAGTACAAAAGTAAAAGGGGGACTCTCTCTCCTCACTCACTCATTTCACTCTTCTCTTACCTCCCTCCTTCCTCACCCAGCCGATTTCTCCCTCCTTTCTCTGCTGGTTGGCGATTTTGAGCTTCCCCAACAACAACAATGGCTTCCCTTCTTATCTTCCATGCTCTACCTCCATGTGAGCTCTAAATGTAAAAATAACTACATATTCTTACTCCCCTCATCATCTTCTACACTTCTCTCTTTTCAAAATCTCAAAATGATAAAGTTCATCTCCATGGGTTTGGCCCATTTGAAGAGAAGTGGTACCAAATTAAAGATTGGAGTCTCCCTCTCTTAAGGTAAAAATCTCCATAAAGATTCAAGTTTTCTCCCACCTTCTTGTGGTAGCCGATTTGGCCCTATGTAATGCCTTGTTTTCTCTCTCTTTTGAGCATCAATTTCACCTTGCAATGGTGGTGGATTCTCCTTCTTGAACCAAGGGCTAAAATCCCTCCTAAAACACCCCAAAGGTAAACCCTAGAAAACTTGCTTTAAACATTTCCATGAACTAGCATTAATTTAAGGGTTAGTCTGTTAATTATCCTTGTTTTGTGTTTTGGGGGATGGGAGTGGAGTTTGGCAACTCCATTCCCCATGTGACCGATTTGTTGCAAGAAGAGAGGAGAAATTGAAAAGGAGAGAAGGAAATATAAGCTCAAGGTAAGAGCTCCTTCTTAATGCTTAATTTTAATGCATTAGAGTAATGGAATGGGTGAACAAATAAAGAACCTAAACTATTGTATTAGTATTGTAGTTTGTGGAAGTTTGAGTATTTATGAGCTTGTATTTGGATTGTAGGCCTTAGAGCCAAATAATTTGTGTGTGTATTAGTATGGGGGTTGAGGAAGTAATGATGTATTGGTATTGTAATTGAGGAAGTATTGGTGTATTGAGATTTGTATGTGTGCTGGTAGAACCCTTGTGGTTTGGCTTGGATAGGGATGAATTTGATGAGAAAGGACATGTTGGATAAGTAAGAAAAGTAGGTGAACTATGGCGAAATTTTAGTAGGAATTGTGCATTAAGAATGACTTGGTGAATGGGAGAACCAAGGTGTGTATTGGTGTTAGTAGAGATACTTAGTAACCATGGAATGGTAGTTGTGGAAGAGGATATAAGAATGTAAAATCTGTAGCAAATAGCATGTGAAAATGCATTGGAAAAACAAGAGAAAGAGTTAGTGTTTGTAACCTTGAAGATGGAGATTTGACTTGGGTATAGGTTGTGCATATGTCTAGAAATGAATTGGTATGGTAAATGAAGTTAGGGAAAGATGCAAAGAGCAAAGGAAAGTGTAGAAATGCACAAGTGTGCAAGTTGTATTAATAAGAATGGAAATTTGTAGAAATTGGGTAAGAATTGAGTATGGATTGGACCAAGGATTTGAAGTGGTTTAGAGCATGTTTTAGGGTGATTAATTATGTATGAAACTTGTGGAAAGATTAGGGAAAGTTTGAAGGTGGTTTAAGGATTGATTAGGGGGTGAAAAATCACCTCAATAGCAGTTTCTAGCAGGGTCCGAGACTTAGGATATGTACCAAGTCCCGAACCGCATCAGAAAAATGGTCGAGACTCAAAACAGGTATTGGTCCAGGACCTTAGTCCAGGACCAAGTCCCGGACCAAGGTGTTTGTAACACCCCAACTCATAAAGCCATACTTATCTCATAAAACCTCCGTTCACTTATATTAACTCAGCAGCGGACTTCTTACAATATTTGGTGTTACCGCCGTTAGTCACCCACGTGACTAACAAGGCATACTAAAATCTCCAAGATCTAGCTACGGTCTGATGGACCCGAATATACCGAACATTAGTGCTTGCAAGCCTTAACCAATTACATAACGATCATACAAGCTCCTCACATCATACAATTTACTAACTCAAATTACCATACGAGAGTACATGCACAACTCGTAGGTCACACTTAAACCCTTAATGCATCTACCCCATCATACTCTTAGGACAGTCGCCTTCTGACGTTCACCTGCAAAATATAAACAGTAGCCCCCGAGGGGTCAGCACCTTTGCTGGTACGATCCTCTCATGGCCCCCAAGCTAACGTGGCTACGACGGCTAATTGTCGATAGCATGGAGGTTGATTAGATGCACAACATAATAGAAAGTGCAATAAACAACAAGCCAAATATAAACAATCAAAGTTCAAACACAATGAACGACTTAAAAGCGTTCCCTTAATTAGTGAGTTAATCATTTAACTCCTTAAGTTAAGTTTCCTCTTAATCTCAGTCCAACCTTATCTTACCTCAATCAGAATCCTTATCTCAGTCTTAGGGTACAAACCATTCTTTAAATAGAAATGGTTGTACCTTATCTCAAACCTTATCTCAGTCTTATCTCAGTTCTTATCTCAATTAAGTCAACCGTTCTTTAATTAGAATGGTAGTTCCTTAATTCATTGTTTATCTTGTCGGGTCAAGTAACCCTAACCAATGAGTTATCAGCTCCATTGGTTTACATAAACAATATTTGTTAGAATTAGTTGGGCATTTTAGGTAGATCCCACCACACCATCTCAGTATGCCTCCCTCCTCGAACAAGAAGTCCAAGGAGGTCGAGTCTATATGTCGACTCTAGGCGATGAGTCCGAGGACAAGTCATATTTGGAAGACGGTATTTGATAAGGATACCGGCTTCCCCAAATACACATGTGCCGGTACCATTCCGGATTCCTCACTCCCCCCAAGTTCTAGTTAGTAGAAGGTCTCAAGTTAATGTTTGTTAGTTAACCACTTTCGGTTACTAAGAAAACAATATTTGGGAGTGTTCCTTAATCTCACACAATTCTTTACTAAACTTTAGTTAGTAAGTTCTCACGGTAAGTTGTGTTAGTTTTCAAACATCACACAACAATTCAATAAACATAATATTCCGGTTGCATGCTTTATCTTGTTTAGTGGGCACACAAAAACAAATAGCACACAAGCCGAGGAACACCTCGTTAGAAAGCAGGTCACAAGAAAACCATACCGTACACCTGGAGATTGGCTAGCTCTTAAAACGATGCTCGCCTAACCCGTCGAACACCTCCGACTATCTAGATCCTACAACATTGTAGCCGGGTTAATAACTTAATTATCTCCTAAACATTTCACCATATGTAACTCTCTTAATTACTTCCAACTATATACACATGTGTATATTTATATAACTCCTCACAAGTCTAAGTATATTTTTATACACATATATATATATATTTACAACATCATATTAACTCTACAAAATTCCAACTTTAATAATTGTATTAACTTTATCATTACAACCTCTAATTAATTGTTGCAGAGTTCCGATCCTTCAATTATATACATATATATATATATGTACTTATGTATTTGTTATAAGCTTTAACGTCATACTTATTTTACACTAATCATCATGTAACATTTACTACAACATATCATATATAAGTATCTTCCCATAAATTTAATGTCGCGTATATATATCCATATCCACCTAACTTTCTAAATTCCCGTATGAATCTTTAAAATTCCATTTCATTCGAATCGCCTAACAATATATATATATATATATATATATATATATATATATATATTATTATAATATAATCCATTACATATCTATATTATGTATAAATAATATCCACTTAAACACTCACAATTAATACCGATTTTATTAAACAAATTCTTTACCAATTTTAACTCATCAACCTAACTAAAAATATTAGTCCCGTTTTACAAGTTACTAATTTACCATTTGATCATCTAAACTGACCCAATTCAATATGTTGATTCCTATCAGATCCTAATTGGGTTTAATTCCATTACAAAATATAATCATCTAGCTAGAAGCCCTATTGTCTAGTTCTAACTTCTAAGTAACATCTATTTCCGATTGAATCTTGAACCCACATTAATTTCTCCTTTGTCATTTCAGTGGGCTCCTTTAGCCCACTTTCCTAAGCCTAGTTAATTGATTTGTCAAGATTATTTAATCTCACTCACATTATTTGTTTTGACCCAGATTATTTAAGGCCCAAGTTAATTATCCTAATTAACTAGTTTTTAAGCCAAATTTCAATATTGACTTGCCACTACAAATCACCTAAATTTCTATAACTCACGTTTTACACCCATTTCCTTTTATTCACGTTTCTTTCTTAAATTTTCACTAAACTACCCTAACTCAATTCGCCTCAATAACAGTCGCTAATTACACCGAACAAAATTAACCAAATTTTCAAAATCAACAACAAACTTAAACTTAATACCATGGTTTAACATTCACAGTTAATCTCCTCTAGTTCCTTTTCTGTTTCCACTAATCCAAACTTCTAGATTAACTTAAACTTTCAGATTACATGGTTAACAAAAAATCTTAATTTCATTGTCAAAATACCCAGATAAAGCCTTAAATTGATTTCTCCCCCCAATTCAACCCGTAATCCTAATTTAATTTGTTCTATTCGAACAGCCCCACATTCAATTTCAGATTCCTAAATTTTAAACAGTCGACTATAACTCCCAAACATAATGCATTCATAACTCTAATTAACATGTTTCCACAATTCAAATCCTATTTTTGAACATATCAACCCATTCGAATGAAACACAAAAATTTGAACACGAAACTAACACCAAACTAACCTTAATTTCGGTTTCATTAAAACTTCACAAACTTGTCAGTTTCAGAAATCTGTAGTTACCCAACTTAAACTTGAATTTTGCACACAGTCAAACCACTAGAAACTCTCAATCAAATTCAAACCCTAACCAATTTCAATTTCAGAAACACATATAATTCCCCATGTAATTTTCGAAACTATCAACATCACCAAAAATTCACATTGGCAAGTCCATGTACAAATTCAGGCAGAAACGAGAAGAAAATTCGGAACCTCCACAATGTTCCCATCCGCAAGGTACTAGCCGAAGCTACAGATTTTTTTGCAAGGGAATTTGGCTCTAATGGCACCGAAAATCAGAGGAGAAGGAAGAAGTTTGTTTCCTATTTTTTTTTGGGTTTCGAATCTAACTTATAATCGAACAGAAGACAACTAAAACGAAAATAAAATCTGCTAATGTACACCTTGAATCCTTAGAAGTGATTCTCGTCTGCAAACCCTTGGATTCTTCGTGATTTTGCTTGGCCTTCTCTCGGCTCCTTCTACGCCTGAACCGCCACCAATACCGCCACCAAGGTCAGCCTTCGACGTCCAGATTGAGTCGAGGAGAAGAGAGGAGTGTTGGGTTGAGAAGGATGAAGAGAGTCGTTGGAGTTCGTCAGGTTAGGGTTGCAAATTACCGTGTTGGGAGAATGAAGAAGGATGAAGAGAATGGAGGGAGGCGGCGAAAGAGATGAGAGAAAGGGACTCTTTGCCAGGAGTTAGGGTTGCAAATTCCCGTAAGTGAATTGGATTGAGAAGGATGGGCTGGGTTTATTTGTTACCGTGAGCGAACAGAAGATTGGGCCGGCCCAGTCTTATGGCTGGTCGGCCCATTTTTTTTTTGAATGTTATACTTATAATGTCGTCTTGGACTCGTTTTATGTCCGTTTTTCATGTCGTTTGTGACATTGTGTCCCGTTTAATGAGACGAACCATTTTATGATTCCTAATTTATTTTTCCAACAATAACCATCATTGTCATTTATAAATTTCATTAGTTATAATTTAATTCCTAATTGGTTTGCATTTTGCCATTTTAGGCGAAAACGTGACGTCTTTTATTCTGATTGTTTAACCAATTTTCCAATGCCTCTAGAATTACCCAAATAATATTATAAGGTGTCCACGACCTCGTTTTCACTTCTAAAATATTCGTAACACGTTTATCGAGGTAAAACGATTAGTTTTATTTTCGTTTATATTTCTTTTTCTTAACCTTCATAACATCATTTTAGGTTTCACTAATGTTTCCTAAGGAATTTTTATGGTATAATTAAATATTATATTATTCCTTGTACTTATATAAAGGTATTTAATTCCTTAATCTCTCATTAATTACTTTTATTTAATTAATTCATGATTAATTAAAGTAACTAAGGTTTGGGATATTTCAATCTACCCCCCTTAAAAGAACTTTGTCCCCAAAGTTCCCATGCATCTTATATCATTAGAGTACACAGGTAACTTCATACCATTGATAATATAGATCATGTTTATGTATATATAAACCTACAGACTCATATGGTCTGTTATATATGTATACTACAAATACCACACAACATGCCTCAGCATGTATAACACTTAAAATTCCCTTTGATGCATTTTCCCCATGTCACCGGTCAGAAGACGAAGGCATATGCGTCCTCAGCTTCATGAGCGAAACTCAATAAAGAAAATCCTTTTTACGAGGCCACGCAAAAGAAAATTCCTTTATTTAAAAATACAAGTCAACTCCAATTCCACTTTATGCTAATGCATTTATTCTTAACGTGATTAATTGTGACCACTGAAGGGAGTCTCAGGAATCATTCGACCCTGATGTGATCAGCACCAGTGTCGAACTATCCCTCCACCCCAATTTGTGTTCGGTTTCCCTTGATCCCTAGAAAATCAAGTTCCACCTCTCACGTCATTTTCAAACATCAAATAACTCACTTATTTTCAATTTTCTATCTTTTTAGTCATTCTAGTCATAATCAATACATCTCCAAAATGTGGACTCAGTCCATCAATCATTCCCAATTCACTCAGTTCACCTCTCAGCAATTACCTAGAGAATTTAATTCGTACTAGGTTCTACATCGGTTTCATACCAATTCTTACCTCATAACATTACCATCCCATGCTTCATACACATATCTAATAATATCTCATAGTGTTACCTTATTCTTATCTCATATATAGTTTCATACCGACTCATATCTCATTTATTTCTTGAGTCTATCTAATCCTCTTCACTAATTCTCTTAACTTGCACTCACACCAGAGTTAACAAGATAGGTACTTAATACGTATGGTATTCGCATCTTCTATGCACAATAACCATAATTAATCTTAGAATATATACATATGTAGATGTAAAACAAATTCTCAAATTCGTTTGTGCTATGCACATCGTAGTTTGCGTACTTGGTACGTAAACATACGCTAAGCGGTTTTTCACTCTACCCCCCTTCAAATGGATTACGCCCACGTAATCAACATTATTTCCTTCTTGAACATCGGTTCAAGGTGTCTAAGTCTTATGGAGCATTCTGGCTTTCATGTAGTCTATCTCACTTATGATTCGATCAGAGGGTCTTAACTGTGTTAATGGCTTAGTCTCTGTATCGGGGACCCTTAACGGTACTTATACCAGTCTCTCTAATGTGTTCGGGTTTAGCCTCAAAGGTTCTAAAGCATTCGGTCGATAAGTCATATATTTATCCAACTAGAAGATGTGTGGTATATCTTCCCTTTCCCGTTCATTAGGTATATCAAACCTTTAAGGTATCGGTCTAATAGCTTCCGCTGCGCGACTGTGATAATCTTAGGCTTAACTGCCTTTCTTATCCTTCATAGTATTTTATATCCTCATTCTGAATGCTTATTCTTTAGTACTAAAGATCTCTTAATGGACACGTGTTATCTTTATATATACACGGCCTTTATGAGTTGTAACCCGTCTATCCATTCTCCCTGAAGATCTAACGTTCATACTCTTAGTGTTCTCTCAAGTGTCTAAATAGTTCTTTCCAACTGACCTTTGGTCTGAGGATGATTCTCAATCTGAAACTACTGTTTAGTGCTTATTGCGCTTACAGTTTAATATTTACGTCTTAAAACATGTCCAATGTCTGTTTAATAATCCGTGCTCTTTGTACTTCATAGTTCTTAATTATTTGTTCTCTGATTCCTTTGTGTTGTTGGTTCAACTGAATTCCTTCTCTTCAACTGTTTGTGGTAGTAGCTGCTTGTCTGATCTTGTGTCGTTGACCGTGGTACGGAGTCGACTACTTCCCGTGTTCCTTACACTACTCGTCTAAATGCATGGGGTACCTTACTGGTACATTACTACTTACTCGACCAACTCATAAATGAGTCTGCCAGGCTTGCAAGCCCCTGTGGGGTGCAGTCGTCCCACATCTCGTTTTAGTAAACTCGTAGTGTCTGTCACACGTTTAGCCATTGCTAACTATGAAGTATTTTGTTGTCGATCTCCTCTTTCATCGTTCCATAATAAACACTTATTGTTCTTCTTGAACTTAATCAAGGGAAATCCATTTATTATGTTCTTGGGTATGGTATGCTCTAGCTTGTTTCTGTATTTAGTACGGACTCTATCCTTTAGCCATTGAGGTCTCTTTCCATCGAGCATTTCATCTTGTTTCCCATGTTGATCTGCTAGGAACGCACTTCTAGTTCCTTAAGGAATGGACAGTGTGCTTCCTGTGAAATCTTACATCACATGGTCTAGACTACTGGCATTAACGCACAGTTCGTCAACCATCTCGTTTCCTCACTTATATTGGTTTAAGCTTATAATTCTTATTGCCTCAGTGCCAATATTTGACGATTTATATTTATTGGTCACTTTGCTGTGCATCATGACTTCATTCATTTATACAAATATTGTCCTATGGCTTTTGCTACCATGGTAGCTAGCCTTTATTCTGTTACTCATTGGTGGTGCAACTCCTCAATCATTTCTCTAACATCTCTTATATTCTATCCCTCGTGTTGTAACCACATTGGGAGTTCTCCAAGTTCGGGTGTATGGCGGTTGTCGTACTGTGCCATAAGATCGTTATCTCTTAATGTGAAGATGTTTTGCTTCTATTTCGGGTTCACAAGTAAGTTAGTCTCTCTCACATTCTTCCATCCTTTATGATGTTATTTACCAAGTAATTTAACTGGTTACAAAAGAAGTCATCCTTGAGTCATAAGCTCTTCTGAGCGTTGGTCACCTGACGTGCCGTATTGTGCACTCATAATGTTTATCTCTGACGATTACTGATTTTCAATCCTGAGCTTTGGATATAAGGACTGTCTACGCAACCTTCCTTATTACTTATGTGTAACTGGTACGTTCCAAGGAAATCTCAAGGTTTACGGTTTCCGTTCTCTAATGAACGAGTATTCTATCTCGAACAAGGGAAAGCCCTTCTTGAGGGGTTTATTCCCACTCAAGGCCTTACATTAAGGAGAGGTATCCCCACCCTAAAAGGAGTGGTTTGTTCTCCGCCCCCGTCAATCATATTATCTCTCTATTCTCACTGGTGCCCATTCTGGCAATTCCTCCACAATTAAATTATAGGTCATTCTATCTCATAATTACACCTTAGTTCACTCATTTTTTTACTCAATTATCCTTTAATGATTCCTAGTAAGTCCTAGGTCATAGTAACTCACTTAACACCTAATACACTTGGTTTCTACACAAATTTCACCATGACTTCTCTACTATATTATCATGCCCAAATGCATAGATTTTCTCGTCAAATCAACCCAAGTTAGTCACGTCCTTAGTGGGCATTCACAACACACCAGTTACACTCCAACTACTTCAACTCACAATACAATTGCATAAACCTTAAATTGCTTGGCACTTAGGCCTTTAAATGACATAATTTAAACACTGAATTTCACATAGCCACCTGCACACAACAATAGTCACATGGCTCTTAGGCCTTTAAATGACATATTTAAACACTGAATTTCACATAGTCACCTGCATACAACAATAGTCCCATGGCAATACATAAGAGCTCTTATAATTCATTTGTGATTGTTTTACTAACTCATTTGTCATTAGCTTCTTAGTGTTTAATTTCTCTTGAGTGAGAGCCGGTGGTCGGTTCACTGTTTGTACTCTAGCTCATTAGTAGATTAACTTCATAACTACTAGTTCTTTGAACTCCATTATATGTCAGGTTACATCATTAAATGTAGTACCGGGTTTTAGGGTAAGCTGTTGCATCCTGCTTCCCACTATGGAAGTTCGCTTAGGTAAACCGACATTATTCGGTGTGTGCAACGATACTCTCGCTCACATAGAATTAATTCGTATTAAGCATTGGCCTTACTGTGTCTCCGTTGGATGTTTATTCTAGCTAACATGTGTCTCCATCTCAATGTTGTGTTCAACTTTCGTTGGCTTCACCACCGTCAATGATTAATCATACTTGGGTTAGGCAAACAATACTAACTGTCGTTATTCAGTTTATTCGGCTCGACTATGCCCGCTCTGTGGGGGTAGTCCTCTAAGCTTCCCTCTATCGGGATTGTATGTCTTTAATCCTTAGTAGGTTATAACTTAAGTTTATTCCCTATGTCCATGTTTCCGGGGTTTACTAACATATTCAACGAAGATGGTTGTTATTGGTATTCTTAATGGTCATCTCGGGAGTTCTATCCCGTTCCTACTGGAAGTCGTTCTGTCGACTGCCTTCATTGTATCTCTTAATACATTCCTTGTATGTTGTTACTTATGTAGTGTTTTGGTCGGATTATTGAGCGATCTCTTAGGTTTTCCTCTTGGGGTTCGGGATTGGTGTTCTTACCGTACTGTCGGTTGTTGTTGTAGTAGGTTGTACCGTTGCTAATATTTATGTCGTTTAGTATTCCGTCCAAGTTCAGCTCCCTGCTGACTAGTGTATTAACTCATCTCATCATGGTCAGGCCGCCAGGCCCTTCCAAGGTCTCATTCTCTCGTTCTTATGGATTTACAATCCGGTACTAATATGTATTATGACTGTAGCGTTCTACTATCTCGCCATGATGGCTTTCCGTATAGTTTAACCATGGTAGCACTTGCTACAGCAAGTGCGCCATGCAGGATGGGCTGTTGGTACTGGGTACATTGGTAGTGATACTTCCTCCTAATTTCCATGTAATTGGTAGTCCTCGGGACTCCTTCGATGTTCTCTTATTTTGGGTAACTAGCCATCCGGCAGTTTCCTGGTTGATTTGACAGTCCTCTCATTTGTCAGGGTGTTCCTCTTCCTGAGGGAACCCCTTGTTATTTTCTTATGTCATAATCCTCGCTCCCGTTTCCACGTATTATGTCGGGGTTACTAGGTAGCAATTCTCCATTAGGCACTACATCGTAGTCCTATTTTAATTTCCAAATTGGTACGTGTTTTTATCGTCGTCTGTGCTAAGTCGGCCAGGTTTGTAACGTTTCTCAGTGTATGGGGTGTGGAGTTCCCGTTTCTAACTAGACTTCCCAGTAATCTTAACTCTCATGCTTGTGTTATCTCACTGTTATGCTCATTCGGACCACCGTCCGGTACTCATGTCACTTATTTTCCTCTCCATTGCACTCGTAGTGCTTTCCATATTATTGGTATGGTGTGGTAACTCAACTGCGTAGCATGTCGACCATTTTGCCGGTAATTTCCGTTCTCTTACTGGTAGAATTCCGTTGGTAGCGCCTATTTCCACGTTGCGCTCCAATTAAAACGTTCAAGTTCTCGTAAATTGTTGTACAACGGTGTGTTTCTCATATTGCTTAATGATAACTAACTGCCAGATCGGGTTTTCCCGAGTAGGAGAAGGCTTTCTTCTCTCTGGCGTTTGTTCCACGTATTCAAGGTTAGGGATGTGGAGGGCGGGTTTAGGTCTATGGATATCCGGTAAGCACCGGGAAGTCCTAACTAACGCACCTCTCACTCTATCTCTCAACCTTTAACCCATAACTCAAACTCAACCTCAGTATTCTCCTAAGTTCGGTAATTCATGTTGTAACACCCCAACTCATAAAGCCATACTTATCTCATAAACCTCCGTTCACTTATATTAACTCAGCGGACTTCTTACAATATTTGGTGTTACCGCCGTTAGTCACCCACGTGACCAACTAGGCATACTAAAATCTCCAAGATCTAGCTACGGTCTGATGGACCCGAATATACCGAACATTAGTGCTTGCAAGCCTTAACCAATTACATAACGATCTTACAACCTCCTCACATCCTATACAATTTACTAACTCAAATTACCATACGAGAGTACATGCACAACTCGTAGGTCACACTTAAACCCTTAATGCATCTACCCCATCTTACTCTCAGGACAGTCGCCTTCTGACGTTCACCTGCAAAATATAAACAGTAGCCCCGAGGGGGTCAGCACCTTTGCTGGTACGATCCTCTCATGGCCCCCAAGCTAACGTGGCTACGACGACTAATTGTCGATAGCATGGAGGTTGATTAGATGCACAACATAATAGAAAGTGCAATAAACAACAAGCCAAATATAAACAATCAAAGTTCAAACACAATGAACGACTTAAAAGCGTTCCCTTAATTAGTGAGTTAATCATTTAACTCCTTAAGTTAAGTTTCCTCTTAATCTCAGTCCAACCTTATCTTACCTCAATCTGAATCATTATCTCAGTCTTAGGGTACAAACCATTCTTTAAATAGAAATGGTTGTACCTTATCTCAAACCTTATCTCAGTCTTATCTCAGTTCTTATCTCAATTAAGTCAACCGTTCTTTAATTAGAATGGTAGTTCCTTAATTCATTGTTTATCTTGTCGGGTCAAGTAACCCTAACCAATGAGTTATCAGCTCCATTGGTTTACATAAACAATATTTGTTAGAATTAGTTGGGAATTTTAGGTAGATCCCACCACATCATCTCAGTATGCCTCCCTCCTAGAACAAGAAGTCCGAGGAGGTCGAGTCTATATGTCGACTCTAGGCGATGAGTCCGAGGACAAGTCATATTTGGAAGACGGTATTTGATAAGGATACCGGCTTCCCCCAATACACATGTGCCGGTACCATTCCGGATTCCTCACTCACCCCAAGTTCTAGTTAGTAGAAGGTCTCAAGTTAATGTTTGTTAGTTAACCACTTTCGGTTACTAAGAAAACAATATTTGGGAGTGTTCCTTAATCTCACACAATTATTTACTAAACTTTAGTTAGTAAGTTTTCACGGTAAGTTGTGTTAGTTTTCAAACATCACACAACAATACAATAAACATAATATTCCGGTTGCATGCTTTATCTTGTTTAGTGGGCACACAAAAACAAATAGCACACAAGCCGAGGGACACCTCGTTAGCAAGCAGGTCACAAGAAAACCATACCGTACACCTGGAGATTGGCTAGCTCTTAAAACGATGCTTGCCTAACCCGTCGAACACCTCCGACTATCTAGATCCTATAACATAGTATCCGGGTTAATAACTTAATTATCTCCTAAACATTCCGTCACCATATGTAACTCTCTTAATTACATCCAACTATATACACATGTGTATATTTATATATAACTCCTCACAAGTCTAATTATATTTTTATACATATATATATATATATATTTACAACATCATATTAACTCTACAAATACGTTCCAACTTTAATAATTGTATTAACTTTATCATTACAACCTCTAATTAATTGTTGCAGAGTTCCGATCCTTCAATTATATACATATATATATATACTTATGTATTTGTTATAAGCTTCAACGTCATACTTATTTTACACTAATCATCATGTAACATTTACTACACACATATCATATATAAGTATCTTCCCATAAATTTAATGTCGCGTATATATATCCATATCCACCTAACTTTCTAAATTCCCGTATGAATCTTTAAAATTCCATTTCATTTGAATCGCCTAACAATATATATATATATATATATTATAATATAATTCCATTACATATCTATATATATGTATAAATAATATCCACTTAAACATCATAATTAATACCGATTTTATTAAACAAATTCTTTACCAATTTTAACTCATCTACCTAACTAAAAATATTAGTCCCGTTTACAAGTTACTAATTTACCATTTGATCATCTAAACCGACCCAATTCAATATGTTGATTCCTATCAGTTCCTAATTGGGTTTAATTCCATTACAAAATATAATCATCTAGCTAGAAGCCCTATTGTCTAGTTCTAACTTCTAAGTAACATCTATTTCCGATTGAATCTTGAACCCAGATTAATTTCTCCTTTGTCATTTCAGTGGGCTCCTTTAGCCCACTTTCCTAAGCCTAGTGTAACACCCCATCCAAAGCCAATCGTGGTTATCGCAAAACTGAACCCTTAATCGAATACGTCACAGCAGAAATAATAAACACCTAGACCTTGCCACGGTCTGATCGTTAGAATATACCGGCCTTAACGTTTACAACACTTATCCAAAATACATATCCAACCCAAAACATCACCATCAATAATACCACAACCAACCGAGTACAAATAGCTAAGACATAATCACAACCTTACAACAGTTTAAATATAAACAGACGGGTGCACAAGCGCATCCCGTACTCAAAATAAACATCCCATCCTAAGTCTAACCACTCCTACTCTCGTACTGCGTCCTCATGGGTCTCTTACCTGCAAGTGTAAAAACAGCCCCCAAAGGGGGTTAGCACGAATGCTGGTACACCCTCTCATGGCCCCCAAGCTAACGGGGCTACGACGACTAATTGTCGATAGCATGGAAATTGATTACATACACAAGCATAATGTGAAGTGCAATAATAATAACCACAAATGAACATGTATAGTTCACAAACAATGAACGACTCAAGCGTTCCCTTAACAAGTGGGTTAGTAACCCCCTCCTTAGCCCTCATTTCCTTAACATGCATGATCGGAGATCGGTCCCGGGTTTCCTCACTCAAGTTCCAGTTAGTAGAAATCTTAATCACCATGTGCTAGCTAAGCCTTAACGGGCATTAACCAACAACCACCAAACTTAACTCTTATTCTTAACTCAGTAAGTACTAAACTTGGTTAGTAACAATCTCAAGTCTCGCGGGTTAGTGTAAAGATAACACAAACGCAACGAGAACAAATATAACCGGTTGCATGCTTTATCTTGTTTTAGTCATAGCAATTAAACAGATAGCACACAAGCCGAGGGACACCTCGTTAGCAAGCAGGTCACAAGAAAGATTGTACCGTTCACCGTCGGTGGTTGTTTGCTTACTTCTTCGGGTCCCAATTCACAAGTCCTAAAACATTCATTCAATTTTAGGTTATTAGTTGCTTAACTCATCCTAACTACTTTCTTACTTAGCCACTAGTGTTTACCCACCTAAAGATCACTAAATCTTTATAGTTTTAATCTTAACCCTCAAAAGCCACCTACTTCCATTATTTCTTAACTTGTTTAAAAGCCCCTAATGACCTTTATATGTCATTATTTATGTCCTAAAATCTTGTAGTATCATTAACCAAACAATCCCAACCTTAAAACCCCATTTTTAACATTCTGTAGCTTTTTCTGATGGGTCCCGGGTTTGTGTCCGAGGTTGCAACCCGGACCAACACTTCGCAAAAGTTTCTGGACAATTTTAGGACTGGTCCGGGTTTAGGTGCTGGGATGCAAACCCGACCAACACTTCGCAAAACTCTCTGGAACGATTTTGAGGACTGGTCCGGGTTTAGGTGCTGGATGCAAACCCGGACCATCCCACGACTAAACTCTCTGGATAGTTTTTGGTGTGGTCCGGGTTTGTGTGCTAGTTTGCAAACCCGGACCATCCCACGACTAACTCTCTAGATAGTTTTTGGTGTGGTCCGGGTTTGTTGCTAGTTTGCAAACCCAGACCATCCCACGACTAAACTCTCTGGATAGTTTTTTTGGTCCGGGTTTTGTGTGCTAGTTTGCAAACCCGGACCTACACTAAATGTGGTCCAAATGATGATTTTTGCCCTCTGTTCTGTTCAACCTCAATTCTTACCCCATCTTTTTCCTAGCCTTTCATAAGTATCTAGCATGCTTTACATCATTTTAGCACCTTAAAAATCCTCCTAATCCATCCACCATCTCATAGCTAATCCCTTGGTCATTCACTCACATTCTTACCAAAATTCCTAACGTCCATCATACTTTCCTACACTGCTATCATGTAGACTTGCCTAACAACTCAACTAACCAAGTGTTGTTCTCCATAGGCATTACACCAACTCCTAGAACTTTATTACTCATCCAATTCCTTTTACACAAACCCTCAAAACTCCTCAAGCTCACACTTAGACTTGTGAGCATTAATTCTTCCTTTAGTTGTCAAAACTTGCACAAGACTTGACCAAACTCCCACTATAATCCTAAGTATCAAACTCACTCATTTAAACCTAATTCCTTTACAGACAACTCCTAAGCCCTTAACATTCCAGAACACATTAGTTCACTTTCTTTCATTTCCACCAACTCAAGCCTTAAGAATTCCTAGTACCTTCTAAGTCATCAAACTTCATTTATACACTTTAAGCTCCTGGTTTTCTCACCAGATTTTGACATGACTTCCCTTGATTATTTCTACCACACCAAACACTTGGTTTTTACCATTCAACAATCTTTAACACCCGAAATTCTTTCCACACATTCTTAACACTCAATTTACACCAAGACTACACTACATCACGATATAGTGCATAAACTTAAAATGCTTGGCACTTAGGCCCTTAAATGACAATAATCTTAACCACTGAATTTCCACATATATTTTCCTTCAACCTGCGAATACACACAACAAGGCTCCCATTGAAATAAATGCTTATATAATTCATCTCAACATTGTTTAACTATCTCTTTTTCTCATTTGCTCCTTAGTCACAAGTTCTCAATATTATAGTATTCTTTCTCCTAAGTTTCATCCCCCTTCCCTTAAGTAAACTCTACACTAAACTCATCATATATCTAAATCCCATTCCCTTAAACCATAAAACACCTTAAGACAAGTAATTTACCTTGTTCTTCACAAACTCCACAAACTTTTCTCCTTAAGTTTTTCCTTGCTCAATCTCGGTCACCCACCAAATTCTCCTTGCCACTGTTCTATCCAATATTCACAGACTCCAATGAGTACTAAACAACACCAACCTTAAGGAACAAAACCTAGGTTAAAAATGTGTTTTAAAGCGTTAAATTGTTTGCTTTACCTTGGTTTCTCAAGACAAGCTTGAATATGAGTCAATGAGGACCTCCTCTATCCTTTGGAGAGTAGAAACAAGCTAGCACAAAGCGTAAAAATGGAGCCCCATGAGTATAGGTTTTCGGTTATGTGAAGGAAATGATGGAAACCTAGATTTTCTTACATATTCTTTACCTTAAGAGAATGGAGAAGCCAATGGAGTCTCCAAGCTTGAATTTTCCCCTCCAATGGCGTTTTGCCTTGGCACCAAAATGGAGCTTTGAAGTTTTGAAAAGATGGAAAAGAGAGCTTGAGCTAACTAAGAAGAATCTATGCTTTTTTTTATTTTGGAGTTAAGATGAGTGAGTAATGGCCAAAGCTAGATGGAGCTAGCATGGGGTTGTTCTTCGACATGCTGGAGAAGAAAAAGAGCAGAAGAAATCGCTGGAGCAGAAGAAGAAATGAAGACGTGAGGAGAGAGGTAAGCAAGGTGAGGTATTTTGTTTCTTTTTACAAAAGTAAATAGTACCTTATACTTTTTCCCTCTCTTTTCTAATATTATTTGGCTACTCATGGTGACTCATCCCCCTTGGAACCGGCCCCCTTATTTTTTTTTGAGCTGGTCATGGTCTTGTTTGACCAACTAATTAGACTTAATTAATTAAAGACTAAACTAGGCACTATTTGGTTACTATTCACAAACTAGTGCACATAATTGTGAAATTTTTTTATTTCCCATTGATTTAGACCTCCTAATGTGATACTAATTAGTACACATGTTAATTAAAGAGTAATGATGGACATTTAGCCACTCAAAACCCATTTACAAGACAATTTTTCAAAAATGTGCTTTAAGAGTCCTTAAAGCACAATTTGCGTTTTAACTTGTTTTTGAGCTTGGTTTTCTTTGGTAATTGATTTAAAATGACCATTAGGATATTACTAAGGTCTTATCATGATATTTGGGTACTCACCAAATTTTCTCCAAGCTTAGAGCACGTTTTTCCTTAAACCGCTCTTTTGGTGTCTCCTTATGTTTTCTTTGACTAAATATGTTTCTTAGTATTTCCCAGGCATTATTTAGCCTTCTTATACCTTAATTTACCACTTAAACACCATATCTAAGTTTGGGGTATTTCAATCTACCCCTCTTAAAAGAACTTTGTCCCCAAAGTTCATATATATGCTTAACCATTTACGGTACTCAGTTTCTTTAATCTTAACACACATCTCATTTTCACATTCACACATCTCAAGACTCAAAGGTCAATCACAAATACAATACATAAGTATTATACATATCTCAACTTATCACCGAAGTGTAGCAACTTACACAAAATCACATCTTAAACAAACCAAATAAACGACAACAAGTTCGTTTCCTAACTCAAAAGCGAGGAAGCTCTACCCCCCTTAAAAAGGGGTACGCCCCGTACCCTATACAGACGATCTAGTCAGTAAACAATGAAGGGTACTTCGATCTCATCTTATCCTCTAATTCCCATGTGGCCTCTTCGACATCCTGGTTAGACCAGAGAACCTTCACCAGTCGCACTGACTTATGGCGAGTGTCCCTAGTCTTACTATCCAAGATTCGCTGAGGAGTCTCCACAGATCTCATATTCGGTTCCAAAGTCAACCTCTCAGGTTCTAACACATGGGAGGGGTGGTGCATGTATTTCTTTAGCTGTGAAACATGAAAGACATCATGCACTTTACCCAGGTCAGCAGGTAAATTCAACCTGTAAGCAACCGGGCCCACCCGCTCGTAATCTCATAAGGACCAACAAATTTAGGCCAGCTTGCCCTTCTGCCTGAATCTAAACACACCCTTCATCGGCGATACCCGCAGAAATACCTGGTCGCCCACTGCGAACTCTAGGTCTCGTCGTCGAATATCAGCATACGACTTCTGCCTATCCTGAGCAGCTTTCATGTTCTCTCTGATCTGCTGAACTTCAGCCTTAACTTGCTCTAAGTATTCTGGTCCTATAATGACCGTCTCACTCGACTCATCCCAGTAGAGCGGTGTACGACATGGTCTACCGTACAACGCTTGAAAAGGTGCCATCTTGATCGAAGCGTGATAGCTGTTGTTATAAGAAAACTCGATCAGATGCAATTTGTCAATCCAACTGCCCTGGAAGTCTAAGGCACATGCCCTCAGCATGTCCTTGAGTGTCTGAATCGTACGCTCAGTCTGACCATCTGTCTGAGGATGGAACGCGGTACTTAGCTTCAGTTCTGTACCCAACGCTTCTCTGGTAGCTCTCCAGTACCTCGAAAGGAATCTGGTATCTCTATCTGACACTATGGTCTTCGGTATCCCATGATGTCTCATGATTTCTTTCTCAAACAACTCAGCTAATTTGGTCACCTTCCAAGTATCCTTCATCGGTATGAATCAGGCTACTTTGGTAAGGCGATCCACCACTACCCATATCATGTTGAAACCTCCCCTAGCGGGTGGAAGCCCAACCACAAAGTCCATGGAGATATCATGGAACTTCCACTCCGGAACTGGCATCGACTGTACCATTCCGCCCGGTCGTCGGTGCTCAAATTTCACCTTCTGGCATGTGAGACACCTCAAGACGAACTCGGTAACATCTGCCTTCATTCCCGACCACCAGAAGTATCTCTTCATGTCTTTATACATCTTAGAGGCTCCCGGATGGATGGAAACTGAAGAACAGTGTGATTCTCTAAGTATACGGTCTTTCAAATCTATGCTGCCTCGTGGTATGCATAATCGGCCCTTAAGTCTGATCAGATCATCATCATAAAGTCTGAAGTCATATTTCTGACTCTCAAAGGTACCATCTGTCAGCTTCTGTCTGACCTCTCTCATGTACTCATCTGTCCTCTGAGCCTCTCGCACCTCATCAACCAAGCTGGAGAAACTAACTAGCGAATGGAGTGAGTGTGCTCGACGACTCAGGGCGTCCGCTATAACATTGGCCTTCCCTTCTTTGTACTGGAGGTCAATGTCATAGTCTTTCAGAAACTCTAGCCATCTCCTCTGTCGAAGGTTCAACTCCTTCTGAGTGAATATGTATTTCAAACTCTTATGATCGGTGTAGATCGTCACACTAACCCCGTATAAGTAGTGGCGCCATATCATCAAAGCGAAGACTACAGCTCCCAGCTCTAAATCATGTGTGGGGTAGTTCTCCTCATGTTTCTTCAACTGGCGTGAGGCATATGCCACCACCTTGCCATGTTGCATGAGCACGCAACCCAGCCCTCTGCCGGATGCATCATAGTAAACCTCAAAGCCCTCTGTGCCGTCTAGAATAGTCAGAACCGGTGAGTGAGTCCTTCAAACTCTTAAACGAACTCTCACAATCAGCCGTCCATATGAACGGTGCATCTTTCTTCATCAGACTGGTCATCGGCTTCGCGACCTTGCTGAAATCCCTAACAAACCTCCTGTAGTAACCTGCCAGACCGAGAAAGCTCCGGATGTCGGTAACACTCTTCGGCCTTGGCCAAGTACGTACGGCATCAATCTTCGCTGGATCCACTGAGATCCCAGCATCTGAGATGACATGACCTAGGAAAGAGACCTGGCCAAGCCAAAACTCACATTTGGAGAACTTAGCATATAGCCGGTTCTCCCTCAATATTTCCAATACTCTCCTCAGATGTTCCTCATGTTCAACCTTAGACTTCGAGTATATCAAAATGTCATCAATAAACACCACAACCGACTTGTCCAGCTGTTCCCGGAACAAGCGGTTCATCAGATCCATAAACTTCGCCGGTGCGTTCGACAATCCGAACGGCATCACTGTGAACTCATAGTGGCCGTATCGTGTTCGGAATGCCGTCTTCTCAATGTCTCCCTCCTTAATGGCTATCTGATGATACCCCGATCTGAGATCAATCTTGGAAAACACAGATGCTCCCTTCAACTGATCGAACAGATCGTCAATGCGGGGTAGTGGATACTTATTCTTCATTGTCACTGCATTCAGCTCTCTGTAGTCGATGCCGAGGCGGAGACTACCATCCTTCTTCTTCACGAAGAGGACTGGCGCTCCCCATGGTGACACACTTCGTCTTACAAATCCTTTATCTAACAAATCTTTCAATTGTTCCTTTAATTCATTCATTTCTGCCGGAGCCATGCGGTATGGTGCCTTGGCTATCAGTCCGGTGCCAGGTAGCAGCTCGATGGTGAACTCTACCTCCCGAGTGGGTGGCATGCCGGGCAGTTCCCGTGGAAACAAGTCGGGGAACTCCGACACTACCGGTAAGTCGGGGCCGAACTCAGGGTCTCTCTCTATGTCCTGTACATAGCAGAGGTACACTTCTTCCTTTCTCCTTAATTCTTTATACATTGCCATGGCGGTGATGATCTTAGTCGAAGGCTCTCTGGGCCTCTGGCGGTATGATATTGTTACCCCGGACTCCTGAGCAGCAATCTATGCTCGGCGCAGAGGATACGTCCCTTGTGCCGCTCCAACCAGTTCATCCCGAAGATAACATCAAATCCTAGCTCACTGAACTCAATGAAACTGACTGGAAAGTCTTCTCCCTTAATTCTGATAGTGGCTCCTCGGTAGTAACGAGTGCAACGAACCTTCTCCTTAGACGGGAGCGTAACCGTGAAGTCGGGTAGCTCATCAGCGTCTAGCCCCAACCTGCTCGCGAACGATGCCGAGACAAAGGTATGCGAGGCCCCTGAGTCGAAGAGAACTAATGCCTCAATCCCATTAATCGGAAAGGTGCCAGTGAGGATAGTACCGCTGGCGTCGGCCTGTGCCTCTGTAAGTATGCTTAATGCACCTTCCGTGCCGAGTCCATAACCTAATTGTATTCATAAGCTTCATGAGTATTGATGGTATAACAAGAGTCGAAACAATTTATATGAACAACACTGTTATTTTATTCATAACCATCCTGTTTACAACATGTGCTTTAATCTCACATCTCATTCCTCATCTCATTCTAACATTACATGGCTAATATTGTCTAAAGGTTAGGTTTAATCTTCCTGGTCTCATATACGTCGCCTTGATTACTGCTGACGGTGCTGTATTCAGCTTGATTCTCTTAATCCCATGGTATAACATCCTTGATTCTCCTCCCATAATTAACACATCTCCTAACTTAAGTACCAACTTATTTGCACGGTTCGCACGCTTCTGCTCACCGTATAAAAATTCTGCATCATCCCCAATGGACTAAGACACTACGGGTATCCCTCTTTCGAGAGACTCCGTTGTCTCGTCCTTATCCTGGTGTAGTCCAAGTCACCCATCCTTCTCGTAGAAGTTTACAATGCAAATGTCTGCCTGAATGTCTGGAATCGGTTCAGCTTCCAACTGCTGAGCGATTTCCACGACTTGCGTAATAACTGGATGGAACACTTCGGGTATTCCCGGTGGTGAGACTCCATCTTGTATCCTCGTGGTTTGGTAGTTCTTGGCATACGGATTCCAATCCTTGCCCAAGCTCATCATTTTTAATTTCATCCTTGCTCCCCCTGGGTACTCCGGTGTGTAAAACCTCCCGGTCCCATTCCTAGTTGATTGCATCTTCTGATGATGGCTATTTGTGCTTCGGGTGTCAGGTATCCCCTTAATAAAATCATACCTGGGCGGATAACCTGACCTTGTTCGGTTGGAAAGTCTATGGTTTCGATGTCGGTGTGCTCCGGGTTAGGTGTAGATGGTATTGGATAGCAGATGTTGAAGCTTCCTAAAGTGGTAGTAGGTTATATCTTACTTAAGTTCTAATCTCACCTCATTCTTACTTAACTCATTTATTCACAAAACATGCATGATAATGCGGTAGCAGTAATTTTTATACTAAATGGTTACAGCGGTACCTAGCCTCGATGAGGGTTCAGGCTCATCATCCCGGTCCACCATGGTAATATTGTGGGTCCCGACTTCTAGGTCACCCTTGGGTTCTTGTCTGCTGCATGCTGCACCTTCCTCTGACCGTCAGATCCAGCCCTGATCGGTCTTGCCCTTGCCCCTGGTGTCGGCCTATAGGCTCTGCTAGCAGGGTTCCGGTAACACTCATATGCCCGGTGTCCGTACACTCCACAAAAGTTTGCACTCCACCTTATTCCCTTTACATCGAGCCTAGGGTGGTATTGTGACAACACATCAGATAGATAAAGCGTCACTGGTAGCCAACACCGGCTCCCTTCTCAGTCTCAGATCCTGATAATTCATAATATTAGTATCCACTTCTCAAACGGTCACTAAATTGCTTCTTAACTCATTCAATATCAATTCCTTACCCTTTGGCGCCCTAGAGCGCAAGGGGTAGCTGCATAAGATATGTCAACTTCAATGGCTCTTCCGGAGCCTTCTCTTTTTCCTCCTTCCCCTTTGGGTTCTGATTTTTCTGGGCCTGAGGCTGGTACTTTTGTTTCTTTGTACCCTCCTTGTCCTTGACTCTCCGAGCTTCTACTAGAATCTTTCTCTTAGCATTCTCCTCGTCCCTTAGCTGGACGGTTTATCTCAACCTTAGCAGCGGAGTGATAGCACTCCTGCTTTTCCATAGTATTAGTCACTCTTATTTCTCATAATCTAACTCTATCATTACTTACTCAAATCTCAATCATTCTTATTACCTACAAGTAGTGTAAAATAGTCGGCCCCATGCCGTAGCGGAGTCGATGGCTAAGCCCGCCATAGAAGCGGGTCTCCACCAGGATCTGTCAGAATATCCAAGACCTGGCAGAAGACGGAGCAAGGCGGTGAACTCTGAGTAATACTCGTCCACCGTCATCTTGTCTGTCTGCTTAAGCGCATCCAACTGCAAGCGCTTCTTCGTCTGGACATGGGCGGGGTAGTACTTTGCTCGTAGCAAGACGGTGTACTGCTCCCAGCCGAAACTCTGGATTGGCCACATGCTTGGCCCTCACAGCTTCCACCAATCGCCTGCCGCCCCTTCAGATAGTAAGCAGCTAGACGGACCTTGATCCTAGTTGGGACATCAGGGTCTCGAAGGCGGTCTCCAGCTCGGAGATGTACGCCTCAAGCTTGGCGGGATCGGTCTCCCCTTAAAAGTGTGCGGGCGAAGATCTGCAAGACTCTTCACCCAATTTAGTTCCCTAGGTTGTGGCGGGGAGGTGGTGCACCCACACCAGGCTGATAGCCCATATGCCCCAATGCGGCAGCTACGATCTCTGCGATCGTCTGCCCTCCAGGTATTCCTGAAGCATCATCACCCTGGCGCGACCTCGGCTTCCCCTAGGACGTCCTGCCATCTGAACAAGCATTACTTACATTAGATTCGCATCCACCACTGTTTTGGTTAACAAATTTATAACGTCCTAGACGGTAAAGACGATCCACACTTATTAGTGGTCATCTGACTCTACTCACACTAACAGCTTCACCCCTTAACCCATCACTTATTCCTTAACTTATATCCTAACTCGGTGGTTACTCATGTCCGGCATTTCTTGATCAGAGCGTAACTACGCTCTGATACCACTTTTTGTAACACCCCATCCAAAGCCAATCGTGGTTATCACAAAACTGAACCCTTAATCGAATACGTCACAGCGGAAATAATAAACACCTAGACCTTGCCACGGTCTGATCGTTAGAATAACCGGCCGTAACGTTTACAACACTTATCCAAAATACATATCCAACCCACAAACATCACCATCAATAATACCACAACCAACCGAGTACAAATAGCTAAAGACATAATCACAACCTTACAACAGTTTAAATATAAAAGACGGGTGCACAAGCGCATCCTGTACTCAAAATAAACATCCCATCCTAAGTCTAACCACTCTACTCTCGTAGTGCGTCCTCATGGGTCTCTTACCGCAAGTGTAAAAAACAGCCCCCAAAGGGGGTCAGCACGAATGCTGGTACACCCTCTCATGGCCCCCAAGCTAACGGGGCTACGACGACTAATTGTCGATAGCATGGAAATTGATTATACACAAGCATAATGTGAAGTGCAATAACAATAACCACAGATGAACATGTATAGTTCACAAACAATGAACGACTCAAGCGTTCCCTTAACAAGTGGGTTAGTAACCCCTCCTTAGTCTCATTTCCTTAAACTTAGTTCCTTACCTTATCTTAATCTTAATCTCAACTTATTCTCAGTTTACAAACCGTTCCTGGAAGGGATTGGTTGTAGCTTAATTCGAACCTGGGATTTAGGTGATCCCACCGCACCATCTTAATGCCACCTACTCTGGACGGGAGTCCAGCGTAGCTGAGCCAGCAACCGGCCCTAGGCTACAAGTCTGAAGACAAGTCCTTAAGTGGAGGGCGGATCTGATTCAGATACCGTCCCCCTTTTTCCTTAGCATGCATGACCGGAGATCGGTCCCGGGTTCCTCACTCAAGTTCTAGTTAGTAGAAATCTTAATCACCATGTGCTAGCTAACTTAACGGGCATTAACCAACAACCACCAAACTTAACTCTTATTCTTAACTCAGTAAGTACTAAACTTGGTTAGTAACAATCTCAAGTCTCGCGGGTTAGTGTAAAGATAACACAAATGCAACGAGAACAAATATAACCGGTTGCATGCTTTATCTTGTTTTAGTCATAGCAATTAAACAGATAGCACACAAGCCGAGGGACACCTCGTTAGCAAGCAGGTCAGAAGAAGATTGTACCGTTCACCGTCGGTGGTTGTTTGCTTACTCTTCTTCCGGGTCCCAATTCACAAGTCCTAAAACATTCATTTAATTTTAGGTTATAGTTGCTTAACTCATCCCAACTTACTTATCTTACTTAGCCACTAGTGTTTACCCACTAAAGATCACTAAATCTTTATAGTTTAATCTTAACCTCAAAAGCCACCTACTTCTCATTATTTCTTAAGCTTGTTTAAGCCCCTAATGACCTTTATATGTCATTAAATATGTCCTAACAATCTTGTAGTATCATTACCAAAACAAGTCCCAACCATAAAAACCCCATTTTTCAACATTTGTAGCTTTTCTGATGGGTCCGGGTTTATGTCCGAGGTTGCAGACCCGGACCAACACTTCGCAAAAGTTTCTGGACAATTTAGGACTGGTCCGGGTTTAGGTGCTGGATGCAAACCCGGACCAACACTTCGCAAAACTCTCTGGACGATTGAGGACTGGTCCGGGTTTAGGTGCTAGGATGCAAACCCGGACCATCCCACGACTAAACTCTCTGGATAGTTTTTTGGTGTGGTCCGGGGTTGTGTGCTAGTTTGCAAACCCGGACCATCCCACGACTAAACTCTCTGGATAGTTTTTGGTGTGGTCCAGGTTTGTGTGCTAGTTTGCAAACCCGGACCATCCCACGACTAAACTCTTTGGATAGTTTTTGGTGTGGTCCGGGTTTGTGTGCTAGTTTGCCAAACCCGGACCTACACTAAATGTGTCCAGAATGATGATTTTTGCCCTCTGTTCAACCTCAATTCTTACCCCATCTTTTCCTAGCCTTTCATAAGTATCCTAGCATGCTTTACATCATTTTAGCACCTTAAAAATCCTCCTAATCCATCCACCATCTCATAGCTAATCCCTAGGCCATTCACTCACATTCTTACCAAAATTCCTAACGTCCATACATACTTTCTACACTGCTATCATGTAGACTTGCCTAACAACTCAACTAACCAAAGTGTCTCCATAGGCATTACCACCACTCCTAGAACTTTATTACTCATTCCCATTCCTTTTACACAAACCCTCAAAACTCCTCAAGCTCACACTTAGATTCTTGTGAGCATTATTCTTCCTTTAGTTGTCAAAAATTGCACAAGACTTGACCAAACTCCCACTATAATCCTAGAGCATCAAACTCACTCATTTAAACTCCAATTCCTTCAAGACAACTCCTAAGCCCTTTAAACATTCTAGAACACACTAGTTCACTTTCTTTCACCAAACTCAAGCCTTAAGAATTCCTAGTACCTTCTAAGTCATCAAACTTCATTTATACACTTTAAGCTCCTTGTTTCTCACCAGATTTTGACGTGACTTCCCTTGTATATTTCTACACCCAAACACTTGGTTTTTACCGTTTAACAATCTTTAACACCCAAATTCTTTCCACACCTTCTTAACACTCAATTTACACCAAGACTACACTACATCACGATATAGTGCATAAACTTAAATGCTTGGCACTTAGGCCCTTAAATGACAATAATCTTAACCACTGAATTCCACAAATATTTGCCTTCAACCTGCGAATACACACAACAAGGCTACCATTGAAATAAAATGCTTCTTATAATTCATCTCAACATTGTTTAACTACTTTTTTTCTCATTTGCTCCTTAGTCACAAGTTCTCAATATAATAGTATTCTTTCTCCTAAGTTTCATCCCCCTTCCCTAAGTAAACTCTACACTAAACTCATCAATATCTAAATCCTATTCCCTTAAACCATAAAACACCTTAAGACAAGTAATTTACCTTGTTCTTTCACAAACTCCACAAACTTTTCTCCTTAAGTTTTTCCTTCCTCAATCTCGGTCCACCCACAATATTCTCCTTGCCACTGTTCTATCCAATATTCACAGACTCCAATGAGTACTAAACAACACACCAACCTAAGGAACAAAACCTAGGGTTAAAAATGTGTTTAAAGCGTTTTAAATTGTTTGCTTTACCTTGGTTTCTCAAGACAAGCTTGAATATGAGTCAATGGGACCTCCTCTATCTTTGGAGAGTAGAAACAAGCTAGCACAAAGCGTTAAAAATGGAGAGCCCATGAGTATAGGTTTTCGGTTATTGAAGGAAATGATGGAAACCTAGATTTTCTAACATATTATTTACCTTAAGAGAATGGAGAAGCCAATGGAGTCTCCAAGCTTGGATTTTCCCCTCCAATGGGGTTTTGCCTTGGCACCAAGATGGAGCTTTTGAAGTTTTGAAAAGATGGAAAGAGAGAGCTTGAGCTAACTAAGAAGAATCTATGCTATTTTTGATTTTGGAGTTAAGATGAGTGAGTAATGGCCAAAAGCTAGATGGAGCTAGCATGGGGTTGTTCTTCGACGTGCTGGAGAAGAAAGAGAGCAGAAGAAATCGCTGGAGCAGAAGAAGAAGAATGAAGACGTGAGGAGAGAGGTAAGCAAGGTGAGGTATTTTGTTTCTTTTACAAAAGTAAATAGTACCTTGTACTTTTTCCCTCTCTTTTCTAATATATTTGGCTACTCATGGTGACTCATCCCCCTTGGAACGCCCCCCTTATTTTTTGAGCTGGTCATGGTCTTGTTTGACCAACTAATTAGACTTAAATAATTAAAGACTAAACTAGGCACTATTTGGTTACTATTCACAAAACTAGTGCACATAATTGTGAAAATTTTATTTTCATTGATTTAGACCTTCTAATGTGATACTAATTAGTACACATGTTAATTAAAGAGTAATGATGGACATTTATCCACTCAAAACCCATTTACAAGACAATTTTTCAAAAATGTGCTTTAAGAGTCCTTAAAGCACAATTTGCGTTTTAACTTGTTTTTGAGCTTGGTTTTCTTTGGTAATTGATTTAAAATGACCATTAGGATATTACTAAGGTCTTATCATGATATTTGGGTACTCACCCAATTTCTCAAGCTTAGAGCACGTTTTTCCTTAAACCGCTCTTTTGGTGTCTCCTTACGTTTTCTTTGACTAATATGTTTCTTAGTATTTCCAGGCATTATTTAGCCTTCTTATACCTTAGTTACCACTTAAACACCATATCTAAGTTTGGGGTAGGTATTTCACCTAGTTAATTGATTTGTCAAGATTATTAATCTCACTCACATTATGGTTTGACCCAGATTATTTAAGGCCCAAGTTAATTATCCTAATTACTAGTTTTAAGCCAAATTTCAATATTGACTTGCCACTACAAATCACCTAAATTTAATAACTCACGTTTTACACCCATTTCCTTATATTCACGTTTCTTCTTAAATTTTCACTAAACTACCCTAACTTAATTCGCCTCAATAACAGTCGCTAATTACACCGAACAAAATTAACTAAATTTTCAAAATCAACAACAAACTTAAACTTAATACCATGGTTTAACATTCACAGTTAATCTCCTCTAGTTCCTTTCTGTTTCCACTAATCCAAACTTCTAGATTAACTTAAACTTTCAGATTACATGGTAACAGAAAATCTTAATTTCGTTGTCAAAATACCCAGATAAAGCCTTAAATTGATTTTCTCCCCCAATTCAACCGTAATCCTAATTTGTTCTATTCGAACAGCCCCACATTCAATTTCAGATTCCTAAATTTTAAACAGTCGACTATAACTCCCAAAACATAATGCATCCATAACTCTAATTAATATGTTTCCACAATTCAAATCCTATTTTTGAACATATCAACCCATTCGAATGAAACACAAAAATTTGAACACGAAACTAACACCAAACTAACCTTAATTTTTGGTTTCATTAAAACTTCACAAACTTGTCAGTTTCAGAAATCTGCAGTTACCCAACTTAAACTTGAATTTGCACACAGTCAAACCACTAGAAACTCTCAATCAAATTCAAACCCTAACCAATTTCAATTTCAGAAAACACATATAATTCCCCATGTAATTTTCGAAACTATCAACAACACCAAAAATTCACATTGGCAAGTCCATGTCCAAATTCAGGCAGAAACGAGAAGAAAATTCGGAACCTCCACAATGTTCCCATCCACAAGGTACTAGCCGAAGCTACAGATTTTTTTGCAAGGGAATTTGGCTCTAATGGCACCGAAAATCAGAGGAGAAGGAAGAAGTTTGTTTCCTGTTTTTTTATTGTTTCGAATCTAACTTATAACCGAACAGAAGACAACTAAAACGAAAATAAAATCTGCTAATGTACACCTTGAATCCTTAGAAGTGATTCTCGTCTCCAAACCCTTGGATTCTTCGTGATTTTGCTTGGCCTTCTCTCGGCTCCTTCTGCGCCTGAACCGCCACCAATACCGCCACCAAGGTCAGCCTTCGACGTCCAGATCGAGTCGAGGAGAAGAGAGGAGTGTTGGGTTGAGAAGGATGAAGAGAGTCGTTAGAGTTCGCCAGGTTAGGGTAGCAAATTACCGTGTTGGGAGAATGAAGAAGGATGAAGAGAATGGAGGGAGGCGGCGAAAGAGATGAGAGACAGGGACTCTTTGCCAGGAGTTAGGGTTGCTAATTCCCGTAAGTGAATTAGATTGAGAAGGATGGGCTGGGTTTATTTGTTACCGTGAGCGAACAGAAGATTGAGCCGGCCCAGTCTTATGGCTGGTCGGCCCATTTTTTTTTTTGAATGTTATACTTATAATGTCGTCTTGGACTCGTTTTATGTCCGTTTTTCATGTCGTTTGTGACATTGTGTCCCATTTAATGACACGAACCATTTTATGATTCCAAATTTATCTTTTTCCTAAACCTCCATAACATCGTTTTAGGTTTCACTAATGTTTCCTAACGAATTTTATGGTATAATAAATATTATATTATTCCTGGTACTTATATAAAGGTATCCAATTCCTTAATCTCTCATTAATTACTTTTATTTAATTAATTCATGATTAATTAAAGTAACTAAGGTTTGGGATATTTCAGTGTTAAATTAGGCCGAGAGTAGTACAGAATGAAGGGTCCGGGACCTTGGGTTTGGACCAAGTCCCGGACCACCCACGAAAACTTGCATAATGTGATTTTTAGTGTTTAAATGATGGGGGATTGATTGGTAATGGTTTTATAAGTTGTTAAGGCCTTGTTTGGTGATATTTAAAGGTCCTAAGAAGTGTAAACAAGTGTGGGAAAGGAGTGAGAAGTAAGGACATAATTTGACATAAGTGAAACTAGGTATACCGGAACAACGGGGTAAGTATGGGAGTAGTAGTTATTGATGTACCGTATGAGCATAGCATTAATAACATGTTTGAAACATTACCAGTGGAACAAGTGTGAACCAAGGAACAAGGGAACACATGGTAAAGCTAACCCCGGTGTAAGGTATGATTTTCTCATGCCCCGTATGCTAAGCGAACTACATTGATTTGTGTGCTGTATGCCGGCTAATCAAGACTAAAGCATGAAAACGGTCTATTACCTTTCAGTGTATGTCTTGTTGTATGTTGTATGAGCTAACCCTTCTTGATTGATTGTGTGGCTTCACGTAGTACGTAGACCGACTCATAGATGAGGCTTGTTGTTAGGGACTCGTAGTACGAGTCATGTTGTGAACTAACGGAAACGTAGAAACGCACTAAACTTACGAAACAACAAAACGGGAACACAAACCTATGAACTCACTAGAATGTGAGGGAGTGCACGGGAGTAGAAACCTCCCGATAACGGTAGGAGAACCGAAATGAACAATCCACAAACAATAGTAGTGGAGGTATATAAATAAACCCTATTAGAGGAATTAATGTTGGTGCAAGTCATGAACCATGAGAGTAGTAAGGAATGATGAGCGATCTTCAAACCCCTTAGCAACTAGTCGACCCACTATGAGAGGACCCGACTGATGTAAGTAATGTCCCAAACATGAGAGTATTCGATACATTGGGGAAACCCTTAAATCTGAGAATACTAGGCGGTGGTAATTCCCTAAGCTAGTGGAGGTTATCGAGAGAGATAAATCTAGGCTAATCCATGAGATTGTAAGATACTCCGAGAGAGGAGTGTTGGGAATTCGAATGATCCGGTAAGAATGGACATAGTATATTTGAGGAGCTAAGTGTATAGCCTTTGAATTTGTAGGCCCGGTGGCGAGCTTGTGTATGACTCCGCCAAGAGGCCAAAAGTAATGAGTACTGAGTATTGCGTACGTATGAGTAAAGTAATGAGTATTGTGTAATGAGTAAGTATGAGTATGTATTGAGTGCCGGCAATGAAAGTACGAGTAAGGAGAAGAGTATGGGTACTGAGTATGCGAGAGTAAGTGATGAATACTGAGTAAGAGTAAGTAATAGTAGTAGTGAGTACTGAGTGGAGCATGAGTAAATAATGAGTAAGGTATTGAACGTAGTGTGAGTAAAACAACGAGTAAGTAAGATTAAGCTGTGCAAACTTTGTGAACCGAGCAAGGAGAAAGAGAGCATCCGATGAAACAGGTGAACGAATAACTAAATGAACGGTTGACTAACAAATTGGCTCCCTTGGTATGTAACGAACCTTGTATAAGTAAGTAAGTATTGTTGATTGTATTGTTATAGCAAAAGTTTGTATGTATGCATGTAAAATGAACACCATGTATATCCGACCCAAAGTAGTCGGCGTACCGCGGTTAGCACGCGGTATATGTGAATTTCATATGCAGCACTTTTGCAGAGCCCCTAGGGGCGCCGTTTTTATTTTTACAGGTATTTGAAGCTGACCGCCGTTCGAGAGTGTACGATGGGGCTGCTATGTAAGCATGGGTAGTTAATTATAGGATTTGTATTCGAATTGTAATGCGAATTGGAGGTCCAAACTGTATCGGTAATTTAAGGATTGTAGTAGACTCGGTATAGTATTGTATTGGAGTTGTAATTGAATTATGGTTAAGTGTGCAAGAGAAAGTAATGTATTGTGTAGAGTACTCGGTATATTCATGTCATCAAACCGATAGTATGTAGTAATGTAGCAGGCCTTGTTAGTCACGTGGGTGACTAGCGGCATTGTACACCCGCCGTTGAGTATGTATCATCCGCTGCGAAGGTAAGTATTTGTACAGTAATGACGGAATTAGCGGTAGGGGTGTTACAAAAAGTGGTATTAGAGCGAAGTATCACTCTGATGGATGAAATACCGAGTTAGGAATTAGAGACTTAGGGCTAAGGGTTGAGTGTAGCGTGTGAGGTATGCTAGATAGGAACTTCCGTGTGAACCGGAAACCTACAACAACCATACCCACCCTCCGCAACCCACGGTATTAAGTTGGGAGAAGAACGCCAGAGAGATGGAAAGACCTCTCACACTCGGGTAACACCCGATCTGGCAGTTGTAAAAACAACCTTATTTGAAAAGGAACCTGTCATACGGTAGATTCCGAGAATCGGAAATCCCGGAGACGGTTCCCTTGGAACAACAGCAACCGCATTTAATGATCGTAGACTGAAGATCCTAAATAAAGGATAATCAAATATGTGGCACCATGGGGCGACTTGCTCCGCAGTCGCAAGAACTATGCGCAGCCGGCGAGGAGGGAAGCACAACCGCGCAGTGGAGCGAAAAGGACAGAGTAACAAGCCCGAGACAAGAGAACCTACGGACTGAAATGTTTGATAATACCAGTGACGGTATACAAACCGATTAAGGAATTAGTCGAGGTTGGACTAATACCAAACCCACACGCCAAGAGGCCGTAATAACCGAACAACATAGTTCAGATAACTATGAAGTAATTCATAACACATACACCTATAGGACCACAACATGGCTTCTAAAGATAAGTCAAGTCTTGTTAACCATAGTGAATGTGTAAGACACCCGGATTGACGACAACCAGGTCAAGTACATTGAGAAACGGCTCAGGAGAATGATCACCAAGATCAAAGGATCAAAGGAAGATCTAATAAGACCACCAAATGTGGAAGGAAACGATATCGTAACAGGTATACGTTTAAAAAACAAAACCGCAATACCCGGCACTTACCCAGGGCAAGTGCAGCAGAGGCAAGACAATTGGAAGACTTCTAATGACCAACAAGTACCTACTAAAGTACCCCCATAAGGATAGAAGTAAATATAGGATCACTAATCCTAAGAAATTGAAACAATGAAACCTTGGAAAGGCCTAACGGCCCGACCATTGTATTAAGAACATACCAGTCAGCGAAGAGCTAGATTTTGGTCAAGACCTCAGACATAGCAACGCCATGAAGAACTTCTTTTAACACCGGATTGCCATTTCAAAACCCTAAATTTCTTTTCTTTCAAAACCACAAACCCTTCTTTTAAACCTCGGATTTTAAAACCAAACCAACGGAATTACGGTTAGTATAAAAGAATGATACAAGAGGAGTTGACAACGGAATACTTCACCTAGGCGTGTGACGAGCACTATGAGTGTACCCAAATATGGGATGTGGGACGACCGCACTCCGAAAGAGCTTGCGGGCCCAACAAATAGTCAGGTAAGTGGTAACGTACCAACAAGGTACCCCACGTATGTATAATGTAGTGCGTGAAACACGGGAAGTAGTCAACTCCGTTCTATGAACCATAAGTCAATTCAAACCAGAACAGTTGGATACCTCAAACGAGCAAAAAGGGGACTCATATAAGCTTACAAGCTAAGGAGTCAGAAACTCACTCTAGGAGAAGCATTAAGAGTTCAAAGTGCGAGAAGCACTAACAACTGAATAAAGACATTGGATATGTCTCGAAGATATCGAAGTAAAGCATGATAACTGGAAGGAATACCCCGTCTAAACACTGTAAGGCAAATGCGAAACATTATCATATCAATGTTCAAGGAACGGGATGGAATTCCCAGGACAACTACCACAAACACACAGGGTGATCATATAAGGTACCGGGAAATACCATGTACCATCAAAGAGAATATCAAACCAGTTTAAACATAAGGAAAAACACCAATGGTCTACCCTAAGAACGGGAGACTTTATAACCCTCGATGGATAACTCAGATCCAGAACCGCAAGGTAGGATAACAAACTGGACATACTCATAAATGTCAGCCAGAGGCTACCGTATAATTAGTAATACCTAGGAGCAATCCATAAAGGGTATCAACTCAACACAATTGAACGAAATGTCGTGATAAGAACACCACAATTGGAACGAACATTCAGTTAGAACACTGAGGGGATCCCACTTGACAAGGGATACCCCAAATTAGTAAATGGTATCGATCAATACCAAGATACAAAAAGGGTCTCGAATAAACGGAAGCGTGATGCGACGATCTGTCATGGAGCCCAGTATCACCTCCAAATCCACCGATAGCTTGTGGTGACATAATCACTTGGAAACAGCCTATGATGAGCAGAGCTCTAGGCGATGTGGCTAGTATGCCATGAAACTGTTACAATACACAATTCGACGGTTGCAAAACCCATTGTGAACCATATGGAAAGTGGTCAAGGACGACACCAATGAAAGGTTAACAAACAACGAGCAATGATACCTCTCATAAATGTGAGACCGCGAGAGCGGTGAACACATGGATTCTAAAGAAGGGGATACCATCAATAAATATCTGATAGTACACCCCTTTCAGAACTACTAAGGTAGTGAAGCTTGAGCATGCAATTACTGCCAAGCGATGTAAAATAAGCTTCAACAACAATTATTGAGAACCCAGGGAGTAATCGGTTCAGGAGAGAAACACGCTATGTGGGAATGAAAGTATAAGTAAATGACGCTCAAGGAGCTCAGACGTATAAACACCGAACCATGATATAAATAGTGGAAATGCATGAGTTGAAGCTAGCAACAGCGGATGCCATGTAAACCAATATTGTGGAATCCGTAAGAACATGGTGCGCAGCAGGCGACCAACATATGCGAATAATCACCCAATGCTACGGAGTTGTTAATACGAGATGGTAGACAGACCGGTCAACAAGCTAGGAGCCTGCACCAAATGATGAAGCACCACGTGAAGGAGTAACGATCATTCCTATTGTGATCCCATAAGAGAGTTACTGCCAAGCGTTTACGCCTCTGTACTCTGTAGGACTGAGTGTTTTGGTATTGCACTGTGCAGTTAATGATCTGGTGGGATAGCTAGGAATATAGAAAATGTAAATCACCGTAAATTCTTCCTTTCACCAACGAACGTGGCATAAGCCATTTAAGTAAAAGCTTAGAAACAAACCGTGCGGCCTAAGGCCAAGGAAGCACGAAGAGTGTGAAACACACTAATATTCACAAGATGTGAAATCCATCGGAATAAAAAGTGAAAAGAGACTTAAGAAAGTCACTAGGACCGATGCATAGAAAATATAAGATCATACAAATAAAGAACACTTGTACAAATCAGATAATGGGCATAAATCAGAAGCTACTGACAACAGATGAAGCACTACAACTAAGTAGTGGCTCGACCTCAACCAACAATAAGTCAGAGGAACCCAATGAATAATCATGTGAGTACAAACAGTATGTATATAGATTGCCAGAGAGCTGGTTATAAATCTAAAACTCATTCAGTTCGAGCACGGTAAAAGAACACCACACTTTGTCAATAAACCTTATTCCCACGATAAGAGGGATAAAAAGGTGATGTGTAACACGTTAAGGATAACAAGAAGAGCAAATAACCCAAGTTATCAGGGTCGCGCAGCAGAAGCTAGTGGGCCCAAAATTCTAAGTGAAAGACATCTAGTGAATAAAAGGTTAATCATCAACGCCTTAAGCCATTTAAGCTAGAACCAAACCCAGTTTAGAGTTAAATAAACTCCGATGACAATTCTTGATGCAGGGACTAACCGGTAATACGGTTAAGACCCTTTGATCAAGGAACATTGTACAATAGACCGCGTGGAAGCTGAACCACTCCATGATGGCTGAATGCCATCGACCAATGTTCAATGTTGACACATGGTAGATTACGTGGGCGTAATCCCTTTTAAGGGGGGTAGAGGAAAAACCGCGAAATGTACGTTTTACGTGATAGGTGCGTAAACTACAATGCACATAGCGCAAGAGAATTCGTTTTGATGGTTGATACTTCTGTTACATAAACATTTGTATTCACTCATCGTGTGATTGTAGTTATTTTGGAAATAAGAATAGAAAGGAGTAGAGAAGCTCTAGGGGAATGAGAACCCCAATTGGTTATAGTATGAGGAATGTGTACGTATGGGAGACTTTAGGAGTACAAATCGGTATGGAACCGATGTATGTGATGAGTATAAATCGGTATGAAACCGATGTATTTTATGAGTATAAATTGGAGTATAATAAATTAATGGGATATTATACCCATGAATTTCTTAAGTATAGTAGTTGGAGATGATGTAGTAATAATCGATGAGATGATTAGAAAGTAAGTAAGTGAATTATATAAATCGGAAAATGTATATGTGTGATTATGTGATAGGCTGATTTTAGATATATTTTACTATCAAAATCTCTTGTCTTTATTGTCATTTTCTCTTGATTTAGTACTTAACTGAATTCCATTCTTATAACTAAAAGAAACTTTCAGAAAATAAGTTATAGGATGGATATGTGGGGAATATATGACATTATCACGGAGGAGTTAATAAATTAAAGTGCATACACTAACTCCCTATTTATGTGCAGGTAACTCCAGAGTCTTCCAAGGTTGTCGAAACTGGAGGCAATTGAAAAGAATACATTAATGAGCAAGCGAAGAGCCTTGAATCTGACTTATAAATACCGAAGACTTTGGCATAGGAAGGGGGCCATCCATGAATTCATCCAACATTCATCCACACAAGATCACTTCTGTTTTTAGTTTTAGTTTTTATTTCTTTTTCGCACGTCGAGAAGAACGCAAGCAGCCGCGAGAGTTCTTCTCCTCCACCACCATCTTCAACCTCCAGCCTAGTAAATTGCAGATCTAGATAGCGAGACAAACGGAGGAATCTTATACACCAGATTAATTCTTCTCTATCTCTCTCTACTTTTTTTGTAAAATGCTAGGCTAGGAAGGATTTACTCCGGGTGATGGTTATTTGTAGCTAGTTCATTTTACAAGTACAACTACAATTATGATTTGAGATTTATTTCCAGATTGTTTCAGATTAATGTTAAAATTGTGCTTTTTAATTAATCTCGTGAATTTCTTAAAAAGCCTTGCGAATCTTGTTATGATCAGATCGGTGATTAACAAGAAGGTCAAATTAATCTGTTAGGCTGTGGAAAATTAGATCGGATTGATTATATTTTCCCTCAGGTGCGTCTTAATTCTTTAAGCTTCATCCATCTATGTGTGTTTCGCTAGGTTCTAGATTAGACCTTGTATGTTATGCTAGATGAGCTTTCATGAGATTATGATTTAATTCTGGAAAGATATTGAAGAATTAGCCAATCCATAACTCTTATCGATTTGTAGAAGTTCACATAATCCGACTAGTGAAAAATAACTTGAACCCGGAGTTCCACTCACATATAACTTTACCCTTTTATTTTAATTTATTTTCTTCTTTCTTATTTGATTCCCAAACAAGAACAACCCCCTGAATTCCAGTTTTCTTAGGACTAGACTTACTTTCTTCAAGTCCCGCGGATTCGATACCTGGTTGCTACGTTTTCTATACTGCAGTGACCGGGATTATTTGCAACCCGAAGACTTTTTGATTTATTAATTTCTAGATTAATTTATTTAGTTTTTAGTAGATCAAATCTCTTGTTTGCAAAATGGCGCCGTTGCCGGGGACTTGACTTTGTCTAGTCCTTGGGATCAGTTGTTCATTGTTTTGTTTCCTATTATATTTTGTCTTGTTTTTTTATTTCCTTTTATTTGGTTGTCAGTTGCTTTTATTTTATCTAATTTTATTCTACAAATAACCATCAATTCTTGTTTTGTTTTAGTTGCTTCCTTTAATTTTATTCTACTTCATGCCTAGTTTATTTTGTTATCATTTTCTTTGATAGTTTATTTTGTTTTGTTTTTATTTAATGAATTTTAGTTTGTTTTGTTTTATTTGTTTTATTCTATTCTATTTTACTCTTAGTACTTTTTTTGTTTTTTTATTCTATTCTATTCTATTCTTAGTTTAAGGTGTTTTTGTTTTGTTTTATTTTTATTATTAGTTTATTTTGTTCTTAGTTTTTTCTAACAATGGCAAACATCAGAATTGATGAAGCAATATCAGGTGAATTGTACAAGTTGTTGGTTGAACTGAAAAGATCACATGATAAGACATCTGAACTTTATAGACAGTTAGCCAACAGAAGGATGGAGCAGTCTATGGAACAGACTCCTGTTTGGGCAGTGGAGCAAGAGTCTTCTGGTTCTTTTGATTCGTTTTCCTCTATTTTGTGTTGCTCAAAATGTGGGGGAAATCATGAGTTTGAAGATTGCCCCGAAATTGAAGAGATGAGGCGGGCTGAGGAGCAATTCGAATGGGAATCATCCTATTCGCAAGATATATATTGCGCATATTGTGGGGGAGCTCATGAGTTCGATGACTGTCTCATTTTGCAAGAGCAATTGTGGTTAGAGGATCAACCAGACTATCTGCAGCGAATCGCTCCTCTACAACAGGCTTCAATCTTTGACAGTGGTAACCTTCAAGAGTTGGGGAACAATTCAGTGGAGCAACTTGTCGACATCTCAAGTCACCCTCCCTCCCCACCCTTGGTTCTCGCTGCACCCAGAGGTCTGCGTTGCAGTTGACTGCCCACGTGGAACCCTCCTTGACCCTCACCCAGATGAGGAGGATGTTTACATCCTAAGATTTGAGGGGGACAGGTCTCCACCTCTTTATCATTCCGACGGACTCTTTAAGCCTTACCAGATAGACGATGATGTTTATATCCTCCAGTTTGAAGAAAAAGAGCCTCTGTCACCCCATCTTCACCTGGAAGATCGCTACCTTCAATACCTCCAAAACACCAGATTTCATGGAGTACTTATTTTCTTATTTTATCTGCTGAGGTAACATTTTGCTTTGATCCAGGTGGCTTATTACTGATGGCAGTCCACTTCTTATCCCCGTTGACACCATTGGCAACTTTTATTTTTGATCCGGGATAACAAAGCAAAAGTCTAGCCAAAGACTATAAAGATGGGCAGCTGACTGGGAGGCAGCCCAGTGGTAAAGTTTATGTTTATGTTTTTTTTTATTTTCTAGTTTTATTTTGTTTATAGGTTTATTTTCATTTTATTTCAGTGAGAAGTGGTGATGGTGTTCGTGTTACTAATGCAACGCTTTTAGCGTTATTTGTATTTTATAAGGTGTGTGTAGGTGCAATCTTTTATCTCCCTATCTCTCCAAGGCTGGACACTTGCTTGGACGCAAGTGTGAGGAACGTTTCTACCCCGCTGTTTGAGCTTAAGTGTGAGGAAGGGAACCTTCCTCAATCTAAAGATATCAGGGGAGTTTCAGTTTCTCAATCTTTATTGCCTGTGTTCATCCTATTATGCTTTTAATGTTTGTGGAGTCTTGAATGGATCCTTCATGAGTCTGACATATTTTGAAAGGTCTTTTTCTTGATGTTATTTTGTGAACAATGAGGACATTGCTCCTCTCAAGTGTGAGGAAGCGGAGACCTTTCCCTGAAAATATGCCAGTTGTACTTAATGCCACACTAGCTTTTAATTGTTCTCTTGCTATAATGGATAGGCTTCTTTTAGTGCCAATAAATGTTGAATTTTTGGGTGATTATTTTGCGGAAGTTTGAAATCGAGCCTGATGACAACCTCAAGAATCATTTTGCTCAAAGTGGTTCGTATGTATAGTTTTCTTGAAATTAATGTTATTTTCACTGAAATTTGGTGGATTAGCTGATTGTGAAGATTGAATTAGTTTGGCTTGGTGACTTTGGGAATGATGTGAAAGTTTAGATGAAAAGGATAAGGCAAGGTACTCCTCTGATCATGAATTTTCTGAACCAAAACAGGCCTCTTTTATCTGGTTATTAAGTCCTTGGGGTGCTTCATCACCCATCTACCTAAGGTTTCGCAATCTGGGATAGAAGACCCAACACCGTTACATGGATAAAGAGAAAAGTCTGGGGGATGAAACAATTGTACCAAATGAGAAATTAATTATGCAAAGAAAGGGAAACTCTTAATGGTGAATGTTATTGGAAATTTCCTATTCTGATCATGAGTGCGTGGTGTTGAAAGGTATTGCGGAATAAGGCATTACTTCACACCTCTTGTCATCCACAGGTTCAAGGAAAGTAATAGGTGGAAGGTCCCAAGCTAATCTATGTTCAGTTTCTACAATCTAACTTCTTCATGCTTTTATAAAAATTGTTCTTTTTCACTGTTTGCAAAAACTTACAGCTAAGAGAAAGATTATTCTTCTGATTGTCATTTTGCTTAACTTCCTTCTATGCTTGATTGATCCTGAGGTTTGATACTACGACATTTGAGATAGTTTTATTCTTTATTTGCTTGAGGACAAGAAAAAGTTAAGTGTGAGGAAATTTGATAGGCTGATTTTAGATATATTTTTACTATCAAAATCTTGTCTTTATTGTCATTTTTCTCTTGATTTAGTACTTAACTGAATTCCATTCTTATAACTAAAAGAAACTTTCAGAAAATAAGTTATAGGATGGATATGTGGGGAATATTTGACATTATCACAGAGGAGTTAATAAATTAAAGTGCATACACTAACTCCCTATTTATGTGCAGGTAACTCCAGAGTCTTCCAAGGGTTGTCGATGAAATAATTGAAGAGAGTATGGGTTAAAGAAATTCAAAGGTCTCTATTTAATTTGCAAAACTGGAGGCAATTGAAAAGAATACATTAATGAGCAAGCGAAGAGCCTTGAATCTGACTTATAAATACCGAAGACTTTGGCATAGGAAGGGGGCCATCCATCAATTCATCTAACCATTCATCCACACAAGATCACTTCTTTTTTAGTTTTAGTTTTATTTCTTTTTCGCACGTCGAGAAGAACGCAAGCAGCCGCGAGAGTTCTTCTCCTCCACCACCATCTTCAACCTTCAGCCTAGTAAATGTAGATCTAGATAGCGAGACAAACAGAGGAATCTTATACACCAGATTAATTCTTCTCTATCTCTCTCTACTTTTTTTTGTAAAATGCTAGGCTAGGAAGGATTTACTCCGGGTGATGGTTATTTGTAGCTAGTTCATTTTACAAGTACAACTACAATTATGATTTGAGATTTATTTCCAGATTGTTTCAGATTAATGTTAAAATGTTGTGCTTTTTAATTAATCTCGCGAATTTCTTAAAAAGCCTTGCGAATCTTGTTATGATCAGATCGGTGATTAACAAGAAGGTCAAATTAATCTGTTAGCCTGTGGAAAATTAGATCGGATTGATTATATTTTCCCTCAGGTGCGTCTTAATTCTTTAAGCTTCATCCATCTATGTGTGTTTCGCTAGGTTCTAGATTAGACCTTGTGTGTTATGCTAGATGAGCTTTCCTGAGATTATGATTTAATTCTGGAAAGATATTGAAGAATTAGCCAATCCATAACTCTTATCGATTTGTAGAAGTTCACATAATCCGACTAGTGAAAAATAACTTGAACCCGGAGTTCCACTCATCCATATAACTTTACCCGTTTTATTTTAATTTTTTTCTTCTTTCTTATTTGATTCCCAAAACAAGAACAACCCCCAGAATTTCCATTTTCTTAGGACTAGACTTACTTTCTTCAAGTCCCGCGGATTCGATACCTGGTTGCTACGTTTTCTATACTGCAGTGACCGGGATTATTTGCAACCCGAAGACTTTTTGATTTATTAATTTCTAGATTAATTTATTTAGTTTTTAGTAGATCAAATCTCTTGTTTGCATTATGACTAGCAAGATTAAAAAGATAGAAAACAAAATAATGTTTGACGAGCTGTCTGTTTGAATGGAGGTGGGAGGCGGAACTTGATTTGCTAGCGATCAAGGGAAACCGAACACAAATTGGGGTGGAAGGATAATTCAACACCAATGCTGATCACATTGGGGTTAAAGGACTCTGGAAGCTTCCCTTAAGTGGTCACAGAAATAACACTAGTAATAGGTGAAATTATCATAAATTGGAATTTGGGAGATGTATGTAAGTTTTCAAAATGTATTTCCAAACCTAGTTTGGTACAATGTTTTCTTCAAACTTGAGAATGAGGATCGGTTTTGAAACCGCTCCCACGGGCGCTAGTGGATCTTCCATGCCTAGGCACGGGTATCCAGTCGAAACCATAGGGGATGAAGCTAGTTTTGAGCCTGTGGAAGTGTTGATTAGTTTTGAAACAACTACACCGTTCGTGCGGCGGTCCTAAGTGGCCGGTTGGGCGCGGTGACAGTGTGCATTTTGTATTTTTCCAAGGGCACTGGGGCAGCGTAGTCCCGAGTAAGTATGAGTAAGTATGAGTAAGTAAGTATGAGTAAGTGCTTGAGGATCTCTATATGTGCAAATGAATTTGATCTGAACCAAAGAACCGTAGAGCCAGAAAGAGTAAGTGCTCAAAGTCATGACGGCCGTGAACCAGAAAGCGTAAGTGTTCAAAGGTGACCGGTACCTGAGGGATCGCTTGACATGGGAGAGGATGGTACCTCATTTATCTGCGGACGGACCCCATGGAGAGCTTGTAACCGATATTTTTGATTGCTATGCATGCAGTGACATGTTGTTTGGATGTGTAGTATGCATCATGTCAGACATTTGGAGTTTGACAAAGTTATATGTAGAGGTTATAACCTTAGCATAGAATACGTATGTGAGTAACAATATTAGATTCACTAACTTTGAGGGCAAAGTTCTTTAAGGGGGGTAGATTGAAATACCCCAAACTTAAATATGGTGATTAAAATATTTTAATATGGTATTTAAGGGCCTAATAGTGCCTAAGTAATTTTGGTAAGGAAAATAAATCCAAAAGAAATAAAGAAACGCTTAAAAAGCGAAAAACGCTAAATAAGCGTTAATAACCATAGGAGGTATGAGACCTCGGTTAGCATATTATGTGGATTCCTAGGGTTTAATAAGACCAAAATAATATATGGGAACAACTCCTGAAGAAAACGGAACCAAATAATGTATTAAAACGCTAATAGAGCTTTAGCGCGCGTTTTTCGAGAAAACCACGAAAACGTGATTTTAGTGGTCAAACGAACCCGTAAAAATTATAAATCGTTAAATAACAATAATTAAGCATTAAAGGAAGCTTAATAACAAATAAAATTGAAGAAATGAGAAAATTCCCGGAAAACGGTCCCGGTTAGTTAATAGTACCTAAACAGGGCAAAATAACGGGCATTTTTTGTAAAAGATGAAAAACGCTCCAACTAGTAATACATGTGGGAGCGGTTTTTAATGGGTCAATCAACCCCTCTCTCACACACACACAACTAACCAATAAGTAAAATCAAAAGCTAAAAGTAAAAAAGTACAAAAGTAAAAGGGGGACTCTCTCTCCTCACTCACTCATTTCACTCTTCTCTCACCTCCCTCCTTCCTCAACCAGCCGATTTCTCCCTCCTCTCTCTGCTGGTTGGTGATTTTGAGCTCCCTCAACAACAACAATGGCTTCCCTTCTTCTCTTCCATGCTCTACCTCCACGTGAGCTCCAAATGTAAAAATAACTAAATATTCTTACTCCCCTCATCATCCTCTACACTTCTCTCTTTTCAAAATCTCAAAATGATAAAGTTCATCTCCATGGGTTTTGCCCATTTGAAGAGAAAGTGGTACCAAATTAAAGATTGGAGTCTCCTCTCTCCATTAAGGTAAAAATCTTCATAAAAGATTCAAGTTTTCTCCACCTTCTTGTGGTAGCCGATTCGGCCCTATGTAATGCCTTGTTTTCTCTCTCTTTTGAGCATCAATTTCACCTTGCAATGGTGGTGGATTCTCCTTCTAGAACCAAGGGCTAAAACCCCTCCTAAAACACCCCAAAGTAAACCATAGAAAACTTGCTTTAAACATTTCCATGAACTAGCATTAATTCAAGAGTTAGTCTTTATTATACTTGTTTTTGGTGTGGTTGGGGATGGAGTGGAGTTTGGCAACTCCATTCCCTATGTGACCGATTTGTGCAAGAAAGAGAGGAGAGAAGAATTGAAAAGGAGAGAAGGATATATAAGCTCAAGGTAAGAGCTCCTTCTTAATGCTTAATTTTAATGCATTAGAGTAATGGGAATGGGTGAACAAATATAGAACCTAAACTATTGTATTAGTATTGTAGTTTGTGGAAGTTTGAGTATTTATGAGCTTGTATTTGGATTGTAGGCCTTAGAGCCAAATAAATTGTGTGTGTGTGTATTAGTATGGTGGGTTGAGGAAGTAATGATGTATTAGTATTGTAATTGAGGAAGTATTGGTGTATTGAGATTTTGTATGTGTGCTGGTCGAACCCTTGTGGTTTGGCTAGGATAGGGATGAATTTGATGAGAAAGGACATGTGTGGATAAGTAAGAAAAGTAGGTGAACTATGGCGAAATTTTAGTAGGAATTGTGCAATAAGAATGACTTGGTGAATGGGAGAACCAAGGTGTGTATTGGTGTTAGTAGAGATACTTAGTAACCTTGGAATGGTAGTTGTGGTATGAGGATATAAGAATGTAAAATCTGTATCAAATAGCATGTGAAAATGCATTAGAAAAACAAGAGAAAGAGTTAGTGTTTGTAACCTTGAAGATGGAGATTTGACTTGGTATAGGTTGTGCATATGTCTAGAAATGAATTGGTATGATAAATGAAGTTAGGGAAAAGATGAAAAGAGCAAAGGAAAGTGTAGAAATGCACAAGTGTGCAAGTTCTAGAAATGAGAATGGAAATTTGTAGAAATTGGGTAAGAAATTGAGTATGGATTGGACCAAGACTTGAAGTGGTTTAGAGCATGTTTTAGGGTGATTAATTATGTGGGAAACTTGTGGAAAGATTAGGGAAAGTTTGAAGGTGGTTTAAGGATTGATTAGGGGGCGAAAAATCACCTCAATAGCAGTTTTTAGTAGGGTCCGGGACTTAGGATATGTACCAAGTCCCGGACCGCATCAGAAAAATGGTCGAGACTCAAAACAGGTATTAGTCCGGGACCTTAGTCCAGGACCAAGTCCCAGACCCGGGTGATAAATTAGGCCGAGAGTACACAGAATGAAGGGTCCGGGACCTTGGGTCCGGACCAAGTCCCGGACCACCCCGAAAACTTACAAAATGTGATTTTTAGGGTTTAAATGATGGGGGATTGATTGGTAATGGTTTTATAAGTTGTTAAGGCCTTGTTTGGTGATATTTAAAGGTCCTAAGAAGTGTAAACAAGTGTGGGAAATGAGTGAGAAGTAAGGACATAATTTGACATAAGTGAAACTAAGTATACCGGGACAACGGGATAAGTACGGGAGTAGTAGTTATTGATGTACCGTATGAGCATAGCATTAATAACATGTTTGAAACATTACCAGTGGAACAAGTGTGAACCAAGGAACAAGGGAACACATGGTAAAGCTAACCCCGGTGTAAGGTATGATTTTCTCATGCCCCGTATGCTAACCGAGTTACGTTGATTTGAGTGTTGTATGCCGGCTAATCAAGACTAATGTATGAAAACGGTCTATTGCCTTTCAGTGTATGTCTTGTTGTATGTTGTATGAGCTAACCCTTCTTGATTGATTGTGTGGCTTCACGTAGTACGTAGACCGACTCATAGATGAGTCTTGTTGTTAGTGACTCATAGTACGAGTCATGTTGTGAACTAACGGAAACGTAGAAACGCACTAAAACTAACGAACCAACAAACGAGAACGCAAACCAATGAACTCACTATAATGTGAGGGAGTGCACGGGAGTAGAAACCTCCCGATAACGGTAGGAGAACCGAAATGAACAATCCACAAACAATGAGTAGTGGAGGTATATAAATAAACCCTATTAGATGAATTAATGTTGGTGCAAGTCATGAACCATGAGAGTAGTAAGGAATGATGAGGGATCTTCAAACCTCTTAGCAACTAGTCAACCCACTATGAGAGGACCCGACTGATGTAAGTAATGTCCCGAACATGAGAGTATTCGATACGTTGGGGAAACCCTTAAATCTGAGAATACTAGGCGGTATTAATTCCCTAAGCTAGTGGAGGTTATCGAGAGAGATACTTCTAAGCTAATCCATGAGATTGTAAGATACTCTGAGAGAGGAGTGTTAGGAGTTCGAATGATCCGGTAAGAATAGACATAGTATATTTGAGGAGCTAAGTGTATAGCCTTTGAATTTGTAGGCCCGGTGGCGAGCCTTGTGTATGACTCCACCCAGAGGCCAAAAGTAATGAGTATTTAGTATTGCGTACGTATGAGTAAAGTAATGAGTATTGTGTAATGAGTAAGTATGAGTTGTAATGAGTACCGGGCAATGAGTAAGTTTGAGTAAGGAGAAGAGTATGGGTACTGAGTATGCGAGAGTAAGTGATGAGTACTGAGTAAGAGTAAGTAATAGTAGTAGTGAGTACTGAGTGGAGCATGAGTAAATAATGAGTAAGGTATTGAGCGTAGTGTGAGTAAAACAACGAGTAAGTAAGATTAAGCTGGTGCAAACTTTGTGAACCCGAGCAAGGAGAAAGAGAGCATCCGATGAAACCGGATGAACGAATATCTAAATGAATGGTTGACTAACAAATTGGCTCCCTTGGTAGGTAACGAACCTTATATATGTAAGTAAGTATTGTTGATTGTATTGTTATAGTAATAGTATGTATGTATGCATGTAAAATGAACTCCATGTATATCCGACCCAAAGTAGTCGGCGTACCGCGGTTAGCACGCGGTATATGCGAATTTCATATGCAGCTATTTTGCTGAGCCCCTAGGGGCGCCGTTTTTTATTTTTACTGGTATTTGAAGCTGATCGCCGTTCGAGAGTGTAGGATGGGGCTGCTATGTAAGCATGGGTAGTTTAATTAAAGGATTTGTATTCGAATTGTAATGCGAATTTGGAGGTCCAAACTGTATCGGTAATTTAAGGATTGTACTAGACTCGGTATAGTATTGTATTGGAGTTGTAATTGAATTATGGTTGAATATGCAAGAGAAAGGAATGTATTGTGTAGAGTACTCGGTATATTCATGTCATCAGACCGATTGTATGTAGTAATGTAGCAGGCCTTGTTAGTCACGTGGGTGACTAGCGGCATTGTACACCCGCCGTTGTGTATGTATCATCCGCAGCGAAGGTAAGTATTTGTACAGTAATGACGGAATTAGCGGTAGGGGTGTTACAGGTCGAGAACATGCGATTCATTTTAATTCAAAAGACATGCTCACATACAAGACTATTCAAACAAGGAATACAATAACTACTAACATAACAAGTTTGTTAGTTAGTGTTAATTTACTCTAGGTGAAATACCCCTAATATTATAATAGTGGATTAAGGGAGATAATTCCGTAATAATTAATTGAGGAACAAAAAAAAAATTAGGGAGACATATAACTCCTAAAAGAATTAAGTAACATATAATAAGTTACTAAATTCATACGAAAAACAGTCCGTGTCATATAGGTTCATAGATAGTCAAAACATTATTACATGTCCTATAATTAATGCCACATGTAATACATGATTACATGTGTTAAATAACACTAGAGTGCCGTAATAAACTATATAAATATATATATATATACCTAAACAAATTATAGATATATAATATATATATATACACTAAATCACCACCTAACACAACCATGGTTACACATGCACAAATTATGTATAACATGTTATGCTACAATATTGGTTAATAATGAAATATTCAATTTCCCTCCAAATTTCTCCTATTCGGCCGCCCACCTGCATAGCAAAAAAAGAAGACATCAGTAGATTGAATTAGACAAGTGATATAAGTACAAAAGTACATGCTGAATATTTTCTTTCTCCTCTTCCACCATACTTTTCCCTACTGTCTTGACCCCTTCCATCATGTCAGCTACTTCTTATCCCTTCCTGATCACGACACTTCCTTTTCCTTCTCATTCAGACGCCTTTCCTTTCTTCTCCTCACATCAACAGAGCCTTCTCCATGCTCCAACGGACCACTGCAGCAGTGAATCATTACCGGTAGTAGCAGCAGTAGGATTAACCCCCTTTTCTTCTCTTTTTTCCTTACGATTTTGCCAACAATTTTCTGACTGAACTTTGCTCCATCCTTGCTGAATACTACCGCAACCAGAACCAACAGCAACCTGTAATACCGGTGCTAACCAAGGTGAAAGCATCAACAGGAAATTTCTGGGCATGAAACCAAACATTTCCCCTCTGTCCGGTTGCAGTAAACAGCAAGAAAAGTCTCCAACTTGATCTTCTTTTCGGTGGACCTTCAAACACAGCTCGTATAGCAAATCAAGCACTAAAGATCCCTGACATTCTCGACAAAAAAAAAACGGCAACAGGAAATGGAGCTAAAATAACCGGCAGAAAAGGTGATATATAGCTCCTGCCTTCCTTGTTCTACTACTATTTTAGTTTCTATTTTCCGCATCTGATTCACCCCATCATTTGCTGAGTATCACTACTCCTCTTCTCCTCCTTAAGGAAGTGATCACTAGCCAACTTCTCGGCCACTGCCGGCTAACAGAGAAGCAGTAGCAAGAGGAGAAGTCCAACAAAAAAATCTGCTATCAGTTCATTTCCTTCTTTGCTGCTTCACGGCTCCACTCACAACCCCACCCCATCTGTTATCCTTCTATTGTGGTAACAACATCAGACACCCTTGCTAAGTTCTACAGAGAACAACAGGAAACAAAAAAAAATGAAAGAAAAAAAAACAGGTAAGCATAACACCTTCCTCCTCCTTTTTCTTTCTTCTGTTTATCTCTAAGAGAACACCATTGTTGATTACTTCTCCATATTACAGCCCCCTCCCCAGATCTGCTCCACCCTGCTAAAATACTACTACTCCGTTCTGTTTTCTTTTTCTGTTGCAGTAGACAACAGAAAACCAGTTAAACCCACCGAGCAATAACAACAATGAAAGACAACAACTGAAACGGTGATTTCCACCCCACGCTTTCCTTCTTTTCCCCACAGTCTTGCTTCTCACCCTCATGACATACCTGCTCCTTTCTGTTGCAGTAATAACAGCATAACAAGTCTCCAACTTAAGCTAATTCTCAGCCCCCTTACAACAGAGCAAAACAGCAACAGCAGAGTGAGTCTTTTCCTCCCATGTCGCAGACTTGCATTTTATTTTTCATGCGAGAAGAATACCACTTAACACCCTCCTTCTTCTGCTCTTCATGCCACGTTAGGAGCCTGTTCCAGTTCTTTCCTTGAGCTGGAAATCCACACCAGAAAACACCAGAGGGATATAAGTGAGGTAAGAAACTAGGAATAACTAAGCTCTACAGGTCCTACTTTTCCTCTAATTCTTGCTCAAAACTGAGCTTGTTTTTCTCTGTATATAGCTGACCGAAAACACCCTTGAAAACCCCAGCAAAGGAAAAAAAATCAAGGTAAGAAAACTGAATTTACCTCTCTGGTTATAGTTGTTTAAGAGCTATCTTTGTTCTGTATAATGCATGCAAAGAACAATGAAACATAAATAAACTCTTAAAATGACAAGCTTGGGTGGCTGAAGGTTACGGTTAAATCTTTTTAAGGCTTTGAAAGATTGTTAAACTACATGCTGTTATATACCGAATGAGATGAGTATATAAATTTGAGATGAGTATATAAATGTGTTTTTTTGAGCGGTAAATGTGTATAGTGATGGGTGTATGTATATAGGTCTTACGTGAATTGGTTATACAAGGGTAAATGTATTAACCGTGATATATATGACTTATGTAGATCGAAATATGTGAGAAAGAGGTGGGAAAATAATTTAAGAAAACAGTTTACAACACCGTGGCATATGCAATTTACGTAGATCAAAATATGGGAGGAAATGATGGAGAAATAGTTTGAGGAAAACGGTAGGTAAACCGTAGATATGATATAAATTTAGAGAATTTTAAATGCCATTTTAAAATAATTATTATGCTATTTTAAGCCCATATATTTAGGCCACCTCATTATAATTAGTTTAGCCTTGATTAGTCATTAATTAAATTATAGGTTGATTTATAAAGTTACATGAATTTCTGGTGTAGAATGCACAATTCTAGTAAACATAATTACCGAGGAGTGTGATATGAAAAGATTTGGTATATTTGCGAATTTTTACATGGCATAAATAAATTTTAAAACCAAATGTTTTAAATAATTAAATGGGTTTTAGATGGGAGGCAAAATATAACTAAAAGAAAATAGGGAGTAATGGTAATAATAACCGAAAGGAATAATTTTAAAGATATTTACAAGTAGAACATATGAATTTTATGAAATTAGTGGTTGATTATAAGACTAGGAAATTATGGGGGTATTCCTGTAAATAATAGCAAATGGGTCAAAGGATAAATTAAGTGGTCAACCTTGACCACATATGAGAGTTGACCACATTAAATGATATAATGGTTATTTTAGATGTTTAAAGAGATATTAAGTTAAAAACACTAATTACAAAGGGATTAGTGGTGTTTGAGTGATTACCGAAAATATAGTAATCAAAATGTGAATATTAAAACCCTTGGGTTTTATTGGAATTTTAGAAAAATTTTGGGGTGAGTTTGAGATGCAAATTAATTAAGAATTATAATATATTTTATAGGTATTAATTTGTAACAATTATAAAACTTAGGGGTATATAATGTGATTACCGAAAATCTGGAGGTACAATAAAGAATTTAAAAGACTTTAGGGGTTGTGTACAATTATAGAGAAAGATTGGGTTTAGAATGAGGATTTAAATAATTAAGGTGTATAATATAAGGTTACATAATTAAATGAAAGTTTATAAAATAGAAGGGTTGGAGTGTAATTATGAGAAAGATATGGGGAACAATTAATCTGGATAGTCTAAGGGGATTACTCGTAAATATACACATGCATATGTATATTATAATGTTTGGATGTCTTAGATTATAAATTAATAAGATTGGTAATATAACAAGTATGGAAAATGGGGTGGTTTTTGTAAATAAACAAAACTTGTGGGAATGGCATAAGGATTTGCCGAGAATGTTGGTGATGTTCGAAATTTGAATACATGATATAAGTATATGATAATGGTTAGAAACTTTAGATTATAAATTAATAAGACTAGAAATGTAGTAGATATATATATGGGTTGATTTTATAAACAATCAAAGTATATGAGGGAGAAATTAGAATTTACCGAAAATACAAGGGCTGTTTGAGAATTTCCAAAATATGGACAACATATATTATAAAGTTTTAGGGTGATATAATGGGAAATTATATTAAAGTATGGGAGGATTTGTTATAAACGGGTTATTAAGAGCAAACATGCATTGTATACATTTACAGTAAATGATAGGGTAAGTTTGCGAATTTTGGAAGTATAAGATATGCATGGTTGGAATTTCATTACAAGAAGAGTTCAATAATTTATATTAAGTGAATTTATAACGTGGTATGAGGGTATAGAAAGGATAGCAAGTTACTTGCGGGATTATACAATTACGAGTAGAAACGTGACAATAACGACAATGGCATTATAAGCATACACAAATGTATGACATATTACATGCACGTAAAAGGGTGCATAAACGACAACGCATAACTACAACTATAATACATGCGTGCTTGTGAATATATAAATGTCCGCGTATGTTCATAAACAACTACGTAACTATTTCGAATAACGAAGTGTTTAGACTTCGTACATGCGCGCACGTAACATTATCTCTACGTGCAAACAACCCGACAATACGTAAACAATTGTGAACAAAACTTCCACGTGACAAGTATTACTATCGTAACAACAATTACACACTCGTAAAGAATAACGAGTAGCTGAAGTGTAAACCCCTAAGATTAACGAACGTCAAGTTGAATAAGGAATCAACTAAGGGTTAGCTACGGGATTGAAGTTAGAGTTTGGTCTATGCTGATTAAGCGAGTGCAAATTCTAGATATATACTGATATTAGAACAACGTATGTACCAGAGGTACGAGTTGGTAAACACGAGCGTTGTGAGCTCCAGAGACTACGTGGGGATTATCACGCGAGCTTCGACGGTGTACGGTATGTTCATTGTGTGGTCTGAACCTCTGAGGGAAGCCTCGGTTCGGGTATTGATTGACTATGTGACAAGAGCGATATGTTTGCTATGGATGACTGTGTGGAGTATTTATAAGGTTGGTAAGTGATTATTATTGTGTGTGACGTCTTCGGACAATATTACTATGATTGTTTGCGCGTTGAAATACTAATTTTCAGGAACTTTATCCCTAACTAACCTAAGTAAAAACACTTAGGACGAGACTCGGGATCCCCAGTCTCTAGAGCTTGATACTCGAACATGACTATAACCTAGACTATGTCTAGGTAAGTACATAAGACTTCAAAGGTAATAATGGTATAGACTTCTTCAAGACCTAAGTATTTTCTTAGGGTAGTTGATTAAAGATTAATCATACATTGGAGAGTGTTGGTTATGGTAAATGGTATAGGAATCCAATTAGTCTCGACTAGTTGGTTGCGCATTGGTGATCACCGGAGTATAACGTCCGTAACGGACCGACTCCCTCTATATTCCGACAGGCCTAGATAGACTGTTGGACCAGGGTGCCAACTTTGGCACACGGCTTCGGCCATTCATGGACGCCTTTATTAGGCAAGTGGAAGTTCCAGGATTGAATGATCCTTGGCAATGAGCACTTCGTGTGTACGGGAGGACTACTGTCCAGTGAGGTTATTTACGGGTTGTCCCAACACGACACCCATGGATATTGGGAGTAAGACTTATTGGTGGCTAACATAATTTAAAGGAAAAACTACTAACATCTCGATGGAAGTATCTACGCGTTTGTATTAATGTTTACAACACATTGTATGACTGTTATAGCACATGGTGTTTGGTATGTCATGGATTGGATGTAATGTATGGATTGTCACTTTGATGGATTACTGTATGCTTATGCACGTTAGTTACTGCTGTTATATAAACTGTAAAATGAACCAGCATGTAATCAACCTCATGTTCAGACGGCTAATTGACCTAAGTGACCTAAAGGGTCTAGGATTACACTTTAGCATACCAGCATATAGTTTGCTGAGCCCCTTTTGGGGCCAACACATTTCAGGTTGTGGATCGGGACGTGAAGCCGGAGTGCGGGAATATGGGTAGACGACCTCGACTTTTATTTATCGCATGTTTAATATTAAATCGTTTAGCACGTTGAAATTCTGGGAACTCTTTAAATGCTCACTTGTCATAGGTATTGGTTTGTATATAGGATAATGTAATAAATATCTCGTTCATCACTGCGGTTAGTTGTTGTTGTTAATTGTTGGATTACGGTTATGCTTCTTTACTCGCATGGGCGAGTAATGGCATGTGACACCCAAGTGAGGATTAATGTAGATTAACTTCTGCTGTGAGACGTGTCTAATTATGCTACGTGAGTGATTATACGAGAGTGATTATTACGAGATTTGCGAGTGGGGTGTTACAAAAGTGTATCAGAGCGGAGTACCGCTCTGATGACGAGATATTAGGATTTAGACAGTGAGCATAGGACTTGGGAAATACGGGAAACGTTTGTGAGGTACGAGCCGCCTGGTGTTAAACGAACCAGTGTCTTAGCAACACTAAATGCGTAACAAAAATAGCCTTAATGACATATCTGTGTTATTGATTTCTACACGGTAAACTATCGAGTAATAATACGACATAGCGCATTGCGGGTGTCGAGAGAGAGGCATCCGGGGTGACAGAGGTCCTGCCCACCCCAATAGCTGTGTGAGGTAACACCCCTACAACGCTCCTATCATCTACCGAAGTCGCAGCGGAAATAACCAACCAAATAATAACTATCGCTTTGGTGTTACAACGCCGTTAACCACCCACGTGGTTAACTAGGCAGAATAAATACAAGTGTATCGGTCTGATGATCAGACTCCCGAGCATAGTAACTAACATCCATATATAAACATAACCGACAATACCGAGTATTTAATTTACAATCATCTCCAAACCATAATCATCCATAACTGTATAACAAGGTATCAACATGTACGCCTCGGGAGCACAGGCGCATCCCGGCTCAACAACCTACTTATCCAAAAGTATATCTACCGCCTAGGACCTAGAGCCACTCAGCCTCTTCGATCCTCATCCTGCAATCAAATAAAATATGGGGCCCCCGAGGGGGTCAGCACCTTTGCTGGTATGGCTAACGCGCAGCCATCGACTAACGGGATACGCGCAACCAATTGTCATAATAACATGGCATTCATTTTAGAACAACCAACATATATATACACATATACCATAGCATAGCAAGGGAAATTGCATAGCATCACATCATCAATACATACACCACAAGAACGGTTCACATAAGATCCTTCCACCACAGTTAGTACATACCATGAGCATAGAGATTGTTGCCAAACTCACCCAAGCTCGTTAATTACCTCATCACCATCCTGTTATTTGAACGGTTGACTTAAACCCAAGGTGTGTCGGATATAGTGATCCCAAGCACACCAAACAACACAGTATGCCCCTGGCCCGACGTGAGTCAGTAAACTAGCTTTGGATAAGCTAAGGGAAGGTTGAAACCAAATTGGAATACCACCTAAACATACACCTAGGGAGCCGAACTGGATATGATAACGACCCCCATCCATCACACGCGTGGCCGGAAAATACCGGACTCCTCACTCCCCCCGTTAGCACTTGTTAGTGAACACACAACATTTGTCAAGTCACATACAAGCAACATTTAGGTCTTGTTAGACACACCAAGGGAAAGGAGTCATAATAACACAACATCATAATATAAACAGCTGTAAACTCTTTTCATGCCTTAATCTTATAAGGTCGTAAACACTCAGAAAACAAACAACACCCAAGCCGGTGTAAACCGTTAGGCAACAGACTGCAAGAAAACCATACCTTGGTCCTTGCCTTGTTTCGTCCCACCTTGAGAGAATCCTATACACATTAGTAAGGTCGGTTAATTAATTATTTAACTTCACACTTACTATGTATTCAACATGCTTGTATGACATGTTTTAATGCCTATCTTACCCTAGGTTACCTTCATTAAACACCCTAGGGTTAACTACATAAGTCACATTCTTTTCTGTTTTTTTTTTATAAGTTTTGGTCCGACCGACCCACCGTCCGACCCACAACTGGGTCGGACCCTCCCAGTGGTCTTCGGGTCTGAAAAACCTTACCTTGACCGACCCATGTCCGACCCAACCTTCTGGGGGTCCATACAGAAACCCTTTGCCTCCTTATAATCATGCTCGTCCGACCACGTCCGACCCACCATTCTGGGTCGGTCCATGTGCGAACATTTCCTTCCTTTAAACTTGCCCGACCGACCCATGTCCGACCCACCCTTTGGGTCGGACCATCACCGAACATTTTCCTAACATTTTACAGAGGCTCGACCGACCCAAAAACTGGGTCGGCCCCTGGGTCGGTCGCTCCTAAACTTACCCAAACTTTGCCAATTCTTCACCAACCTTCTCCTAAGGCCTCTTAATGCTTCCTAGCAACATTTGGTAACTTTATATCCACATACAACATCCATGAAACTCATTTTCTAACTCCTTAAGCTTTACTTATTTCCTTGTAAAAATTCCTTAACACTTATGTTATTTCATACTAGGTTTCCTAGATGGTGTTTCATACCTAAGACAACTACTATTCCAAAATGCTTTCTCCTTAACTTAACATCATCTCCAAGCATCATCTCTCACACTAATTCCTTATCTCCTTCTTGAAACTCTTTTCCTAGTGTACACTTCTCCTTATTTTACCAAAGTTTGCCTAGGTATTTACCTAAGTCCCAAAGTGACTTTGGTACCTACTTAAATCTCAAGATCATGCCTAAGTCCTTATTACACTCTAGAATTTCCTAGTTCATCAAAATTCCTTAGAACATCATAAACTTCTTATTCATCTCCTACACTTTCTAACTCACCAAACCTTATGTAAACACTTAAAACTTCTTGCTTCTTACCTAAATTTTGACATGGGTTCCCTAGAACATTACTAAGCCTAAACACTTTACCTTCTCCTTTAAACACACAAGATCATCTAAAATCATCAAGAACACTCACATACATAATTTCACCAAATTTACACCACATTACAACATAGTGCACAATATAATTGCATGGCACTTAGGCCCTTAAAATGCATGGCTCTTAGGCCCTTAAAGTGCTTAAATCATAAACACTGAATTTCCACAATATATATGCCTTTAACCTGCAAATACACTCAACACACATATGCCCTTTACTAGTCTCTTGAGAACACTTTACTAAGTCATTCACCATTTGCTCTTTAGGTAGTTTTAATAAGCATTTATAAGCTCATTTCTCCTAAGGCATTAAACAACATTTAAGTTAGTAGATTTACCTCTTTTCCCAAAACACTTCTTCTTGATTCCTTTAAAAACCGTATGGTATTTTGGTTCCTTGTCAAGTTCTAACAATATACAAACACCATAATGAGTATTCAAGCTTTGAGCTTCATCTCATTGTAAACCCTAATTTGACATTGTTCAAAAACATTAATGTAGTTGTTTTACCTTGATCTTTGAAGAGAGTTTGAATATCTAACAAGAGAGGACTCCACCTAGTCCATGAAGAGTTGAAATGAAGCTAGAACAAAGTCACACAATGAGCTATATCAATGTGTATTTTCGGACATGACAAAAACAAGGAGGAGGAAACTTGATTTTTGTTTGAGATTCCTTACCTAGAAGTAAAGGAGAGTAATAATATGTAGAAATCCAAGCTCAAGCTCCTTCAATGGTGGAACACCTTGGCACCGAAATGGAGCT